>JAMXBB010000001.1:28230265-28573823 GCA_024138015.1 Lumnitzera littorea
ATATATATATAATTACTCAATTTAAAGTTAATTTACGAGTATAATTATTATTTATACCGGGTATACTAAAAAAATTACGTGTATTTTTTTATAGTAAATTATACTACATTATCTCATTTTATAGTTCAATTAACTTATCTCTAAGTTCTCGTTGCAATCTAAGTTCAATTTTAGGAGTTCTGAACATTTTAGGGCTTTAGTAAATGCTCCAATTTCTAAGGGCAAAATTGGAATTTCGGGTCATTATTACTAAAATCTAACTTCACTGTAATATCTCAACTAACTTTTTCATTCTAGTTGCAAAGTTTAGGCTCAATTGGATAAGTTACCCTAAAAGACCTAAATCTTAGCTCGGTTGTGCTAAACTCAATTTTGGGAGCTTACAAAATTTGTAGGAGTTGAGGTAAGGAGGATCAAGTGTTGAATCATATGTAAAGTAATTTCAAATGTTGATGATCCATTGTGAGGTAGTTGAACATGAAGATTGAACTATGTATTGATTTATTAGCAAATTGAAGAATGAGATTGGAGATATTCTGAAGACTATGGATATTTGTTCGCTTAGGAAAGCTATTTGAGCTGCTCAGAGAATCAAATGACGTTAGATGAATCACTTCCAAGCTCCTGTAAGTTAACCTATTCCCAGCAAACCTGTATGATTAGAACCAAGCTGAACAAGTGATATCTAACCCATTCCAGTTACCCGAGTAGAGGAGAATTAGGCTTCAAGGAAGTTTAAGAAAGGACAAAGCTCTGGTTAGAAGATAAGTGAGATTAAGTGTCAAGGGTTTGGACACATGGCCACTTAATGTCTAAAAAGAAGAACCATGGTGATTCGAAGAGAGGCACCAACCATTGAGGTCGATAGTACTGATAAGGAGATCGAGAAGCCTAAAGAATTCAAACCCATTGAACAATTTGAGGAGGAGGAGATTATCTACAATGCAGAAGGGAATTTCATGCCTACAACCATGGTACTGAGGCGAGTGATGAGTGTGAGTCCTATGCCAAAGGACGAGTAGTGCGAGAATCTATTCCACATTAGTTATAAAGTCAATAGAACACTTTGTACACTCATTGTAGATAGTAGAAGTTGTACTAATGTTACATCAGCCTTTATGGTCTAGCAGTTAAATTTGCTGACTAGGCTCCACTCTAAGCCTTACAAGCTATAATGACTCAATAACAAAGGAGACCTATAAGTAAATAAGCAAGTGGCTAATTAAACTATATTGAAAACCATCGAAACAAAGTACTTTGTGATGTGTTACCTATGAGTGCATCTCATGTTCTTCTTAGACGACCATGGAAGTTTAATCAGAATGTGATATACCATGGAAGAAAGAACACATGTGCATTAGAATATGAAGATAGGAAAGTGAAGCTTAACCTTATGACCACCAAACAAGCCGAGTTCTAAAGAAGGAGGCTTTGGTAATGACCTGAGCCAAGCTAAAGAGAGAAATGAAGTTTGAAGAGCCGATCTATCTGCTGGTCAGAAGGTTACTTGAGATGAGAGGCTTAAATGAGGAACTACTATTTGTTGAGGTGAAAGCCTTACTAGATGAGTTTGTTGACTTATTTCCTGATGAGTTGCTCGAAGGTTTGCCACTAGTCAAAGGAATTGAAAATGCAATAGACCTATAGCTAGGAGCCGCACTATTGAACAAGTTGCATATAGGCTAAATCCTGAATAAGCTGCCTAGTTGCAAAGACAGGTAAATGAACTAGTGAAGGGAAGGTATGTTTGAGAATCCCTAACCCCATAGGTCGTGCCAGCTCTATTGGTGCCAAAGAAAGATGGCACAGAGGATGTACATAGATAGCTTGACCATTAATTGAATCACCATCAAGTACAGGTATCCCATACCTATGCTTAATGACATGCTCGACAAATTACATGGAGCAAGGATCTTTTCAAAGTTGACCTTTAATCCAGATATCATCAAATTAGGATACAGGAAGGTGACTAGTGCAAGACCGCATTCAAAACAAGTCATGGGTTCTATGAATGGCGTGATGCCATTTGGGTTATCGAATGCACTAAGCACATTCATGAAGACAATGAACCGTATGTTATGAGAACGCATTGGAAGTTTTGTTGCCATGTATTACAATGATATTCTTGTCTATAGTCCTAACCTAGAGATTCGCCGTAAGAATCTCCAAGCTGTTTTCTCGAAACTCCGAGCTAAGAAGCTTTATGCAAATATGAAGAAGTATGATTTCTACCGACTTAAAGTAATCTTTCTAGGATTTGTAATGAGTGGTAATAGTATATAAGTAGATGAACAGAAGGTAAAGGTAATCACTAGGTGGCCCATGCCCACTTTTTTTGTTGAAGTGCATAGCTGCCAAGACTTGACATCATTATATCATTGATTTATAAGGAACTTCAGTACTATTGGGGCCCCACTCACCGAACTATCGAAGAAGAGAGTTGAATTCAGGTGGAGAGAAAAAGAGCAAAGGAGTTTCGAGGAGGTGAAGCCGAAGTTAACTACTACCCCTGTCTTAGCCCTTTCAAGCTTTGACAAAGTATTTGATGTAAAGTGTGACGTGTCTAGACTAAGCATAGGTGCCATGTTGATGCAAGAATGCCGACCTATTTCCTATTTCGATGAAAAGCTTAGATAAGCCATGCTCAACTACTCTGTGTATGACAAGGAGATCTACTCCTTGATTCAAGCTCTCACAATCTATCAACATTATTTATTACCCAAAGAATTTGTTATCTACATTAATCATAAGCCGTTGAGATATCTGAAAAGCCAACCTAAGTTATCTAAGAGATAAGTTAAGTGGGTAGAGTTCATGAAAGGATTCTCCTATGTCATCAATTACAAGAATGGTAGGGACAATATAGTGGTCAATACCTTATCCCAATGACATACTCTCTTGACCAAACTGCAAACCAAATTACTTGGATTTTCTATGATTAAGAACTTGTATGTTGAGAACCCGCACTTTGGTTTAATCTATGCCAAGTATAAAAATGGTCGAACTCTTGATGACTATCATGGGGAAGATAGATACTTATTTAGGAAGAGAAGGCTGCGTATCCTGACTTATTCTATGCTATAGCTACTAGTACACATGGTACATGGTAGAAGATTGTCTGGACATTTTAGCATGCACCGAACTTATGAGGTATTAGCCTCTAGATTCTTTTAGCTAAGAACGATGAAGGATGTCTAAGCTATACTAAAGAAGTATGCTACCTGTAGAAGGGCTAAGAGCCAAGGCAAACAAGGGCAATATTTACCTTTACAGATCATAACTAAACCATGGTCTGAGCTAAGCATAGACTTTATGTTAGGTTTGCCAATGATGTCCTGAGGGAAGGACTCTATCATGGTGGTTGTGAACCGATTTAGTAACATGGCACACTTTGTGCCCTACTCAAGAACTAATGATGCTTTAGCTATGTCTTTTCTTTTCTTGTAAGAGGTCATTAAGCTCCATGGAGTGCCCAAAACCATTGTATTATATCGGAACCCAAAATTCATAAGCCATTTCTAGAGGACATTGTGGAGGTGAATGGGAACCAAGTTGTTATTCATTACGTCCTACCATCTACAAACGGATGGACAAATTGAGGCTGTCAATAGAACCATGGGAACTTCACTCTGAGTAACTATTATTCAAAACCTAACTGATTGGGATTTATGTTTGCCCATAATTGAGTTTTCCTACAATAAGACTGCCTATAGTATCACAAGTATGTCACCATTTGAGGTCGCCTACAGATTCAACCCTAAGCTTCTTTAGATCAAATGCCCCTTCTAAGCCCGAATGAGGATCAATCAGCCATTGACAAATCTAAGGCCATTAAGGCAATGCACTAGAAGGTCATAGAGCATCTAAGTTGAGTTACTATTAAGCTCAAAAAGCAAGGTCAAGGACAAAATGGCAGAGAATTTCAACTTAGTGATCAGGTTTGGATCTATCTAAGTAAAGATCGATTTCCAAGTTTAAAGAAGAGCAAACTATCTCCAAGGGTCGATAGACTATTTAAAGTGCCCAAAAGGATCGATCCTAAAGCCTACAGACTTGAACTACCCAAAGAGTATGAGGTCTCAAATTCCTTTGACATTGTTAACCTCCATTCATATGTTCTCAAAGATGAGAAACAAGAAGCCAAGCCAGATTTGATCCTAAATCTCAAATAACCTAGAGGGGATGATAGCGATCATGGACTAATCACTTACTCTCGAGCTCGAGGGTTCACCAATTTGGTTTGCTGAGTCGTCCTAAGGGAATTGAACCCTAAAGAGCAACACATTCTTAGCCTTGATTTGTTGAGCTGTTCTATTCCGATCTCTATCCATCTCATTATTGCAACTTTCGAAGTAGCTGACCTACTATCGAGCTAACTCCTTAATGCCGAAATAGTCTAAAGCTAAACGATGAATACGCCTACTACCAAGTTAACGAATGATTGATGCCAAGCCGCCCCTATTTTCGAGCCGACCAGCCAACGTTAAGCTAAAAGCTGGCCATTTGCCGAGCCAGCATCTCACTGACCACATACTGTTGAACTACCATCCTGATCAATTCTACTCAGCATATAGCAACGTGTGGACCACTGCACTAAAAGGTTGACACATATCTTACTCCTCTAACATCTGTATTGTCTTATTAAGGGATATTCTTTTCTTGTTATTACCAATTTATCCTTTTTATGCACACATTTTCTGTTTTAAGTATGTATCTAATTTTGTAATTAAAAGAATCCTAGGACTTACCTTAATAAGGGCATATAAATACCCCTCATATGTATTAGTCGTAATCATCAAGAATACAAAAAAAAAGAACTTTTTTCCTTTTCGAGCTAAGTGTCCCCCCATGCTTTCTCTCCCTACTCTTATTTAAGTCATTTTGAGCATAAACTAGTGGCAAGTAACCTCCAACCATACTTTTGTGTTATATCAAGTGTGATATGAGCTTATGTAAGGTATTGGTGCGTTATATCCTACGCCAGTACACAAAGACCCTAGCTCAAACTTTGACTACCATTTACCTTTTTCGGACCATCTTGCGATTCGAACCTATCTCCCCTTAGTTACACCTAATATCAGCGGTGTGTGTTCATTTACGGCTCCATATCATGACTTGAACTAAGCTTACCCATTTACTATCCGAAATCAAGTATATAATTCCTGCATCTAAGAGTTCTAAGACTTCCTTCTTAACTACCTCTTTCAATGTTGGGTTAAGCCATCTTTGAGGTTGAACTATTGGCTTATAATTATCTTCCATAAGGATTTTGTGCACACATATCGAAGGGTGAATACCATGGATATCTACAATTATCCATCTCGTAGCTTTTTTATTCTCTTAGAGAACTTGCATCAATTTCTCATCCATATCTACTGGTAATCCCGTAACCATAATCAATGGTGAAGTGTCATTTTCCCTTATGAACATATATTTCAAATGTAAAGGCAATTACTTAAGCTCGAGAGTTAAGGCTTTTTGGATTGAACGGAGAGGCTTTCCTTTACTAACTCTTAGCTCTTCAAGATATTGTTCCCAAGATCGAATCTCTTTTACTTGACTAAATTGCTCTTCTTCATTTGATTTTAACATCAAAACTTGTTGCCATTGCTGTTCCTCTTTCCACTTTTCCAACACTATCGTGTAGATTGAGTCCATAGTGAAGTAAGTATTTTCTTCCTCTAGGAATTTCATCCTTCTGTAAATATTAAAATTGACATGTTCATTTAGGGCTTAGAGTGTTAATTTTCCATCTTTCACATTGATGATTGCATTTCCCGTAGCTAAGAAAGGTCTTCCCAATATTAAAGGAATCTCTCTATCCACTCCCATATCTAAGATGATGAAGTCTACCGAAAATGTGAATTTGTCTACTTTTACCAATACATCTTCTACCACTCCTCTTAGTTGCTTGATACTCGATCAACTAGTTGCAGTGATATTGAAGTGGGCTTACATCCCCCCAGTCCCAACCTTTTGAAGATTGTATAAGGTATAAGATTGATACTTGCCCCTAAATTGCATAAGGCCTTACCGACATATGAGTCTCCAATCATACATGGAATTGTAACGCCTCCAGGATCATTAGGTTTAGGTTGAATGCTGCTTGAGAGTATGGCTAAACATTTTTCTATAAGCATCACTATCTTAGAATCAACTACCTTCCTTCGCTTTGAAAGAATATCTTTCATAAGTTTGGCATAAGAAGGCATATGTTCCAATGTATCAAAAAGAGGGGTATTTATTTCTAACTGCTTGAAAAGCTTTAAGAATTTGAAAACCGATGATCTAACTGTTGCTATTTAAGTTTGGTTGGAAATAGGATAGGTGGCACATATGGTTTCACCTCGGAGCTTTGCCTCTCATCTACTCTTAATTTCCCTTTTTTTAGCTTCTCTGATGACTTTGGCTCTTGAGTAGGAGCTGAATCAGTTTGTTTTCGTTCAGATAACTACTTTCCACTTCTCAACTACACAACTTCTAATGGCTTTAGCAATGCATTTTTCTCAGGGATTACAAACTCCTATAGTCTTCCCAACAGTAATTATGATATTTGTTCCACTCGATTCTGCACTTGAATCATAGCTACCACTTGAGCAGCTAACCTTCTATTGGTATCATTACTATCCATTTCCTTAGAGTTCTTAGGAGATAATAATGAGTCTTGAGCAATTGTATAACCACCATCAGTGCAAGAAGTTGGACCAAAGGGCTTACTGATTGATTGACTAACTCCTTTCCCAAGAAAATGAATCCTTAGGTAACTCTACCTTTATGTACTCATGCATCTCAGCCATCTAATTGAACCTAGGGGTTCCCATAGAATCTGTGATTATGATTTTGGACTTACTTTTTCGATGCAGCTGTGCATCCTTTCTACAAGTATATTGATCATCTAATCGTTTCTCTTTAGCATCTTGGCTCAATCTTAGGACTTTGTCTATCTTTTGCGTAAGTGTTTCCAACTAGGTGGTAATAAATTCAAATTTATCCTTTTCTTGTAATTTCCATATCCTTTGTTGGTCATTCTTTCACTATGCCACCCAAATGAGCCTACCGCCACATCTTCAATCAATTGGAATGCTTTTCCAGGGCCCTTGTTCATGAAATTACCCTCTACAGTAGTATTAATCAATGACTTCAGATATTCTAACAGACCATTATAGAAAATCTAGACCTATAACTAGGTTGGAAATCCATGGTGTAAACATCTTCTCACCATGTCCTTATATCATTCTCATGCTTTATACAAAGACTCTTCATCATATTGGCGAAACATGGTGATGTCATTCCTCATCTTCATTGTTTTACATGGAGGGAGAAACCTTGAAAAAATTTATGGACTAATTGCTCCCAAGTAGTGATAAAATGAGGTGGTAGAGAACATAACTCACTTTGGGCTTTATCTCTGAAGGAGAATAAGAATCGAATAGCATCCTTAGAAGCACCATTGTTTTTTAAGGCTACACACAACTAGAAAAAGCTTTGTAGGTGTTCATTTGGATCTTGTAAAGCACTTCCACAAAATCGGTTCATTTGCACCATTTGTATCAATGTGAGTTTAAGCTCAAAATTGTTGGCTTGGATAATAAGCCATGCCATTGCTGGTGCAAAACCGTCTATGATTGGTATGGTGTATTCCTAAGATAAAGCCACTAGAAGTACCCAAACTTTTATATTTTTTCATTTTAGTATCTAAATTTCAAACTTGTTCATTTTAGTACCCTAAGGTTTTAAATGAGATAAATTAGTTTCTCTATTATAATGGTCATTGTAAAGAATACTTAGTTATTTCATTTTAAAAAGTTGAAGTACCAAAATGAAATAAAAAAATAAAGTTTGAGCACTAAAATGGAAATAGAATGAAAGTTAATGTACTTATATTATTATTCTACCTTTTATAGTGAATGCTGTTATAACAAATATCAATTTGTCTCATTTAAAAAGTTAGGGTATTAAAATGATCAAGTTTAAAGTTTAGGTATTAAAATAAAAAATATATATATTAAAGTTTAGATTCTCATACTGACTTTATTCCATGTATTCCCATAAAGCTCTATGGTTTCTATTCCCATTACTATTATCATTCATACCATTCAGCCTATTACCATTCATGTTCATACCATTCAACCTATTGCCTTTCATTTTGCCATTTTGCACATTGAATCCATTTTGATACTCTTCTCCATTCATATCACCCATATTCACACCAATTACTACACCAACAACGTGTTCTATTTCCTTCATTCAAACTCTCCATCTTAGCAAATCTTCTCCTTTCTCATAGTCATCTATGAAACATTCTATCAACTTCGGGATCAAATCATAACTGAAAATCAACAACTCCTCTTCTTTGCATAAAACAATAGAGACTTTGAAATTTCAATAAGGGTAATCCTAAGAGACTAAATACAAGAGGTTTCAACAATCTTAACCCAACACAATCCTATGGCAAGAGGTTTATCTCTTCTCTAAACAACCAATCGAACCTTCAATAACCTCTTCACAAGTCCCGCAAAGCAACAAAAACAACGTAGTAAAAAAGTTCTCAACAAAATAAATATGCAACTCTACTCTAAGCATGCAAAACTAACTCTAACTAAATCTACTCAACTCTAAACCTAGTCTTATAGAAAAATACTAATCTAATATTAGCTAACTTTCACTTTCTCTACCTTCCTTGACAACAATGCCAAAAACTTGGTGTCGCGATCTTACTTCCACTAATATCATGCACAAATAAGAATTTGCCCCTTTTTAAAATAGTGGAATATTATACTATCGTTGACTCACTTTAAACCATGGAACTAGGTAAATCCAAATTTACACTATCACAATACAAGAACATTAATAGCTACAACTACTTCATCATGTTTACAACTACCCATAAGCACAGTAAGCACTACATTCATAAAGGATAAGCATTCAACACATAATACACATAAACAGAAACATAAATATTATGTTAAACATGGAAAAAGCATGAGAAACATTACAAAATCGAGTTCCTCAACCTCAACAATGGACTTGCTCAAGATTTTTCCAATAAACTCCTTGGATGTAATGGAAATCCCATAAACCTAAACCTTGGAAAGAGCTAAAATTTGCTAAAAGTCCATGTTACAATCATAAAAATACAAGAAAATGCCATGAAAATTATAAATTACCATAAAAGTAACCCAAGATAGCTTAAGCAAAAGAGAGTGGCGGAAACTAGCACCCTAAACCCTAAACCCTAAAAATTGCATAACAAAATATGCAAAAAATGAAGAAGAAGAAGAAATTTTTATGTCAGGGTACTACCGTCAGGGATGATGGTGGACAAGTGTCATCACAGCTCCTCTTCTTTCTTTAATGAAACGATGTGTTTTGGCTTCAGGGACAGTAATTAGAACTACTGTCATGACAGTATAGTCCACTTCTTATGATACTTTCATACATTCCGTTTTGGATACCAACACGTATACCAGCTTGATGGTTGCTCAAGTTAGCTCTTGAAATCACCTACCAACATGATGATAACTAGGGATACTGTCAAGCCAGTAGTTCCAACTCTATGTTTTCTTCCTTTTCTTGAATCATGGTAGTCTTGGGACCTACAAGATCAAATACCAAAAGCTTAAATTCTTTAAATATATATTACTTTTAAGTACTAAAACGCAAAAAGTATGAACTACACTTGTGTTGAGAAATTATATGTGATTTTAATGAAAATTCATACACTTTGGGTCAAAAATCTATTGAATTACATATAATTATTAGAAAAATCATTTAGATAAGTGTGTGGTTTCGCACACTTATCAATTATACATTAGTTATGCATTCTTAAAGTCAATGGGCAAACAAACTCCCAAATGTTTTATGGCGATATTAAACCAGGCACAAGCGAGACAGCTAAGTGGAAGCAATGTACAAAGTTATCCTACACGGCTTACGAAAGACAGATAACTGAGTAGGACGTAAATGGGTAGACAAACTCCCAAATGTTTTATGGGGATATTGAACCATGTACAAGACTTCGACTAAGGAGATCCCGAACATGTTGGCTTTTAGGTTAAAAGTAGTTTTACCTATCAAGCTTGAAATCGCAAGTGCCATATATGAGCTTATGATCCCCAAAGTGATGAAATCAATCTCCGAATAAACCTTGATGCCATTCATGAAACAAAAGCATTAGCCAATGCCCACCTAACTACTTATCAACAATGCTATTTGGTACAATGACAAATGGGTGAAGTACAATTTTTTCCAACCAAGCAACCTAGTTTGTAAGAAATTAAAAGCTCTTGGAGCTAAGGAAAGTTAGGGCAAGTTGACTCCTGCGTAGGAAGATTTAGTTAGGGTAAAGGAGGTCATTGGAAAAAGGAAAGCTTACTAATTGGAAAGGTTAGATGGTTAAGCTATTCCCTAGGCTTATAATGCTAACAATGTGAGACCTTATTTTGAGTAGCTTACCTATTCGAGCAAACAATATAGTTTGACATGTGAATTAATATTTCTCTTATTTGTAATTTACTTACTATTCAGTTGTTACATATGTTGTATGTGATTCCATTGTTCAGTTGTAATGTTTATGTGACTTCAAGTTTCTATGTTAAGGAATGTTGGTTTATATACTACTCCATGCGTACTTTAATGGCACGATGATGAAAGGACTAAGCCATTCTACATTTGTAAGTTTATTTAATTAACCAAATCTTTACATTCTCTCGAATCAAGTCAAGAAATCCAAGCAAGTCAAGGCTAAATAGAATCCCTACACTTTAAGCCTACATAAACATAATTTGCTAATGTGCTACTCCTCAATGTTCATAAGTTGGAGGAATCTGATACCTGATGAAATAGCTCTAAGCCCTAGCTATTCACGAGTAACAAGCAAAGCAAATCTTGATCACTCCTTAAATCCTATTTGAGGAAAAAAAAAATGGATTACAGGAATGAGACGTCTCAAATCTCAAGGAGATCAATGTAAAACACTCTTAAGTCCAATAGCATGTATGGGCGATGAGTTACTGCAATTAAAGTTCTAAGTTATTAAAAGATCTTGGACCATTTGTTAGATTCAAAATGAGGTTATCCATTTTCATGGAGCACGCCAATAGGCTATAAAGGGTAGCAAAAGAAAAAATGATGACATAAATAAAAAGTATAAGAGGATGAATATATAATAGAGAGAGTCGGCTCACTGACCAAATGTCTATAGAATATAAGTCTAATAATATCAAAATAAAGAAAAAAACATGCTAATTATCTGTAATAGGGTTATCAGGAATTGATGAGGGATCTGTAAGAGGACAGACGACAGCATCTTGATTACACTTAAGGGCTTCAGATTAGACAACACCTTCTTCAGTAAGTTAGTCATTCTGCTCGGTGGTACCTTAATAAGTACCCCTGGTAGCAAAATTTAGACAATTAAGGTCATACTTAAGGTAATAGGTTAAGATTTTTGTTCTCGCCAAGCTGATTCTGTTCACTATCTTTTACTTGAGCATACTCATGCGTTCCTCGCTATCAAGGACTTACTCATAGCTAGGCCCCCAAGTTCCCTTACACTCCATATAAGAGATTTTGGCCTTTTGCTCATCGCAAAGTCCTTGCAATTTTTGCATTTCCTGAACATGCTTACTTCTAAGGTCCTCAACTTCTTTTTGAGCTCCTTATAGGTATTTAAGAAGCTTTCAATAAGTTTTTGGATAATTGTACAAAGTGTTGGAGTTTTAATGGAGAAGTGTATTAATCGAGCTACTTAAGCTAGTGAAGTTCCTCTAAGAATTAAAGTCTAGAGAGGATTACGCATAAGAATATGGTTGTGTTTCTTAATCAAGTAGAATACACCTAGAGATCACAATCGTAATCCTAGGGCATGAACATGCCATAGAGTAAAAAACCTCTTATTTACTAAAGGTTCTTTTATAACCCTAAGTTTAAGTTCTATAAACAAATGCTTAAGTTTAGTATTCAAAGAGAGCCCCTTGAGGAAAATATGTGTAAGGTAAAATTATAACAGAGTTTCTCATATCTTTTATTTTCTTTTAATTTCATGTCGTATTTTATTATTATTCTTAATAGATCTATTATTGAACCCTAATTCTAATATAACACTTAATTTTGCATTCAATCCATGATATTGCTTTTTGTGATTTAATTGCATTATTTTGTATTGTCTTTAAGTCAATATTGCTGACTATTGGATTATTATGTGAGTCTATTATAAAGTTCGCAAGATCCCGTAGTTAGATGCACCAATGTAATGATTGAGGTTTGGCTTATTAGTTTCTCCAAATTAGGGCAACCTAATAGAGCTATTCAAGGTTTTAATGCAAGTGTGAGATACTTTGTTATAAAAGCAATTTGCATAAAGTATGCTTAGGGTCGGGAATTAATCAAGAGATGGGAACCCAGTTAATTCATACTAATCTTCATGGACTAAAAGTGCAATTGAGTTAGGAAGTTGCGTAGAACTAAGTTGTAAATAATAGATTTACTAGGGATTATGTCTCCTACAATCTAATTAACCTTATTTGTTTATTTTATTGTTTGTTTATTTTATTATTCTTGTTTGTTTTTGTTTAGTTTATTATAATTATTCAATTGTTTTAAATTGATAAGTCAGATAATTAGTAATTTGAAAATTGCTAATGATATGGGTTTTCCTTAATATCATGGTTCCTTATGGGATCGACAACTTGGACTTAAATTCGTGTTATACTTTAACTTAACCAAATGCACTTGCCTAAGGTTAGTATCAACCCCTATATCGCTAGAGCCCTACAAAGTTTTTGGTGCCATTGCTGGGAAACTAAATGAGTGAAATTGATCAGGATACTAGGAAAAATCCTTTATACGAATTACTTTAACATGATTTTGATTTATTACATCCTTCTTATTTTTGGTATGTTTTGTTATTAGTTACCTCTAACTTCTAAATCATTTTAGTATAAGATTTCGTTGAATTTGATCCTAAATTTGAGAGGACTTTTCGTCTTCTATACAGGAGAGTACACGAGACAGCGGAGTTGATAAACCAAAGTTCACCAATCCAATTCAAGGAAGAAGAAGAAATCAAAGACGTGGCTTTGAACAACGAGGATGCCAACAAGATTATAATGGAGTACACTAAGCTAAAAGTAACTGGAGCTGGCTAGTATTACTAAACCTGTAGTTTAGGCCACTAATTTCAAATTCAGCCGAACACGATTTAGATGGTGCAACAGTTTATTTAATTTAATGCTTTAGTTGATGAGGATCCGAATAATTACATCTTAAGTTTTCTGGAAATCTATGACACTTTCAAAATCAATAAGGTCACAAATGATGCAATTAGGCTCAAGTTATGTTTGTTTTCACTTAAAGGTAAGGCTAAGTAGTGGCAACTTGCTTCTTAGAGGATCAACCACTACATGGGAAGATTTAGTTGAGAAGTTCCTAGAGAAATACTTTCCACTTGGTAGAACAGCCAAGTTCCAAGTTCAGGCATGACATATCATCATATGCCCATATCAATGACGAAACACTATATGACACCTAAGAAAGGTTTAAGGATTTGCTCAAGCATTGTCCACATTACGATTTACCTTTGTAGATGTGAATTTAGACCTTTTATAATAGTCTCAATTATCTTATTTGGCTGATTATTAATGCTACAGCTAGAGGCACTCTAAGTGCTCAGACACCATATGAGGTCTAAAAGCTAATAAAAGGTATGGCTACAAACAATTCCCAGTGGGATAATATGAGAGCCTAGGTGAAAGTAGCTAGAAAACTTGAAGCTGATTCATTCACCGCTCTAACAACTTAGTTTGAGAATTTAAGTAAGAAAATCTAAGGACTAATGAAATTAGTGAATGAAGTGCAAGATGGGACACCAACTAATGTGGAAGAGGTTAATTTTCTTACTAAGAGATCACAAAATAATCATTTCAGTGATACTTATAATTCAGGTAGGAGAAATTATCCTAATTTCTCTTGGGGAGACTAGCAATAGTAGCAAAATAAGAATGTTTAAGCACAAAATAGAAACCCCAACTTAGAAGTTATGCTAAACAAGTATATTGATAGCTTAGATGCTTAAGCCACTGAAGCTACGAGTAGGAATACAGAGGCGTTACTTAGAAATTTAGAGAATCAGTCGGGATAACTAACTAGAACTATTATGGAAAGGCAACAAGGGAGCTTGTTAGGAAATAAGAACCCAATTCTAGACCCATAGGATCCAAGCAAGATTGAAAGAAGGATGAGTTCATCGAGCCAACGATGCTAAACAACAACATTTCTTGGGAGGCAACCTAAGTTATCTCCGTTCAAGTTTTTGTTTAAATAATCATTTGTTTAAGTTTCATTGTTTAGGTTAAGTTAAGTGTTCTCATCTTAGTTTTTTTTTTTTTTTCCTTACACAAACAATTTTCTATCTCAATGGAGCAGTCAATTGTTGAATTTACAAGTGATTCTTATCTTTTAAAGTAATTAGTTTTTGTAATAATTTGTCTCTCAATTGAAATTTGCTCTTTGGCAACTTGATTTATCGTGTTTTTGATTATTCAAAGAGTGATTTCAAGTAAAGGAACATCAAAATTCAACAAAACTTAATTCAAAATCAAAGAGGATCACGGCCAAGCCAAGGTTCGTGCTCTTGATCTCCTTTGAAATGAAAAGGAAGAAAAAGAAAGAGATTAGAGGCCGCGAGGATCATAGCTAGGATTATGCTGGTGATCTTTAGCTATGATTATGCCTCAAGGTAAGCACGCATATTAAGAAAAGAAACATGCCCAAGAATATGGTTGTATTCCTACCTATGATCGTGCTATAATTCAAAAATCACAGGTCTCTTTTTCTTGTTTTGCTCTAAACTCTATTTCTCTCTCTACATAACACCCTATCCTTGCAATCTTAGTGTAATTTTCTTCCAAACTCAACAAATCAAAGGTATGTAAAACTCAATCTATGCTTAGATTTGTTGTTTCACTTGTTATTTTGGGGAAAAATTGCATTCTTTAGTTAAGGTTTGATGGAAGAATGTGAGGTTTATATGTAGGATGATCTTTAGTTTTGGGAGTAATTCTTAAATGTTTGTGTGATGGAAATTATCGTTTTCACATTATTGGTTAGAAATGTCTCTTGGAAGTGTAATTTTGAAGTTGTGATGAGGAAAAACATATAGAGTTTTTGTGAGACGTGATGATGAAGAAGGGTTATTATTAAGCCTCAAGCCTATTCGAGTAATGAAACTCCTACCACAACCTCAACACCCCAAGAAGAGGAAATCCAAGAAGAAGCAACCAATGCTCGTTTACTCGAGCCAGTTGGAGACAAGCCTTCCACATCATCCAAGTAGCCTAGATCCTCGACATTAGGAAAGCTAAAAAAAGATGATGGGGAAGTGGATCAAAAAGCAGAAGACACTTAAGCATAAAGTAAGGCACACTAAGTTAGTTGTGGAGGCACTCTTAGAACACCATAGGATCTTCTTGCTACTATCACCATCCCCTATCCCGGAGACATTGAAGAGGTCGAAGAGGAGAATGACTAAAGTAATGAAGATTGAGTTTTTTTTTTTATTTATTTATATTGCCAAAGACTCGGTTTCTTTAATTTTCTACATAGATGACTGTAATCATGAAAGACTAATTTTTTCCTTTGATTGCTTGATTTACTTTTATTTAAATCTTTTGACAGCTTTAAGGACACAGTAGTTAACATGTTAGATTTAGTGGAAACTTAGTTTTTATTTTGGTTAACTTCTCTTTCTTTTGTAGTTTGTTTTCTCTTTATGTTGCAAGGAAACTTTGAACTTGATTAACATGATTGGGATTCTTGTAGATAGATTTAAACACAAAATTTTTCAATGTTAATGTAACCAAAAAAGGGGAAGTCTCAATTCTTTTTTACTTTTCTTTTCCCTTTATGATTATATTGTACTTCAATGATGGTGTACATTGGAGAAAATGTACAATTTAATTGTGGAGGAAAGAATAGGAAAGACTGAATGTAAACACTTCATTTTTGCCCTCCTTTTATTTTTAGAATTTTTAGGATAGGATAAAGAGTCCTGATTTAGGACAAATACAAAAAATAGAAAATTTAGAAAAAGAAAACACAAAGAAATAAGAAATTTTATAAATACATAAAATATTTAAAAAATTAGAAAAACCACAAAAAGTAGGAAATTTAAATAAGTTTTTAAATAATAAGTTTTTTTTAAGAGAAGGATGTTGGGCCTAAGCTTAGATCCAAATCTAACCTAGACAAACCTTATTCATATGTGCAATATGTACAATAATTGCACATAAGGCATAGGCCAACGACTTGATGGTAACATATTCTAACTTGATATTACATATGACTTTGAGATTTTAGATTCAATCCATAAAAGGTACAAAATGCATCTTTTATTTTTTTTTTCCTCACTTAGACACTTATCCATCCCTTATTGGTACATGCGTCTATTACGTCACCATGCCATATCATCACCATGTCATGCCACCTTATATGCTATGTTACGTCATGTCACTGCCACATCATTTACCAACTCACTTCTAAGTGTGGTAGGCACACTCCTATGCGCATCAGACATACTCTGATACACTCCTACATGTAATCGGTATACTCTTGGTGTATGTTAATTATGTTTTCCACGTGCAGCTTTGTATTTAGTATCACATATTGTGCAGGTTCACCCAGCTCAAATATGGAAGAAAATCATATTGTATTTAATATTTTCCATTCTCAACTCGATTATGATACCTATAAATAGGGAACTTCATTTTACTACAAAGCATCAACTTATCGCTCATAATCACAAAAATCCACTCACAAATGTCTCTCTCTCTCTACATGACCTTATTTTCTCTCTCTAGGATTTGTGCAAGCTTAAGGCTTTTCGAGCTAGGATAAGTCATGCTAGAAGTTGCCCACAGCAAAGGTTTCCAAATCAAGCCAACTTATATCCCACTTAGCTTAATCTAGCCCCATCTCCTTGTTTCTTTTTTTTTTGTTTTATTATTTTTATTATCTTTGTAATATTCTATTGTATTGTTTTGTTTTTATTTATTGTATTGTAATTGCAACCCATTAAAAAAAAGAGAGAGAAAAAACGAAAAGAAGAAAAGAATCCGAAAAGAAAAAAAAAAGAAAGAGAAAGAAAAAATGAAAAAAGAAAAAAAAAAGGAAAGAGGAAGAAGTTTTTTTTTTTATTTTGATGTTTTAGTAAAGAAATGAAAAATATAAAAATAAATAATAAATATATATAAGACAATAAAATGAAGAAAATATATATAAACCAGTTTATCACTTAGAAAAGCATTTTTTGAATATTTTTAAAATTAGGATTTCTTAGAACTTTCCAAAATAAATGCATCCTTTTCTTGTAAACACGTTTTCTATTATTCAAACATTTTTTTTATGATTCAGGTATTTTTTCTATAGTTTAGACTTTTTTTTATAATTAGGCATGGTTTAAATATATTTTCTATAGTTAAGTTATTAGCCATGATAATTACATATTTCATGAAGAGTTGCATTTAAGTCATTTAGGATTTTTCTAAAAAGTTTTATTACCTAGAATTTTTTTTCTCAAATAAATAAAAATAAATGGATCTTTTTTCAAAAATTAAGATATTTTAGAATTTTTCCAAAAATAAAATCACTAAATTAGGACGCTTTTCTCTTAGGTGTTTTTTTTTTAAATAAAATTAAGTGGTTAAAAGATGTAAACTTGGCCACTTTCCAAATTTAAAATCAACCAACTCGTTAATATTTTTAGAAAGAATTACGTATATCTGATCCCGAATAGTAAGTATATAGGCACCTGTACGTAAATATAGAGTGACTTAAAATATGAAAAATTTTCTTGTTTTTTATTTTGTAAATAATTGTTTAATTTAATTAATTTAGTTGCATGTGAATAGTTTGTAAATAAGGATATATTGAAAAGTGAAATTAAAATCGGAAAGTTAAAAAAGTGGTACCTGTTAAGGGTTTAAAAAATTGCCCCCCAAACCTAAAATCTTTGGTTTTCGAACCTTTTCCTAAAAATTGGTTCTTAAAGTGGACCAGTGGCTAGGTCAAATTAGTCTACCCAATCGATTTAATTTAACATTCCTTTTCCTAACTCCAGTCGAGTAGCGACTCTAAAGAATTTTCAAAATACATTTAAAAATCGAATTTTTCTTAACTCCTAGTCGAAGGTTAATATTAAATAGGTTAAGGTTTAATACTAACTGGGTTAAGAAAAATATAATAAAAACCCAAAAAATTCAAGCTTAAGACTGAATTATATATGTTAATAAGTATACTTTGATTGAATACTATGCACTTAAGCTTCTTAGTTTTTGTTAAGAATAACTCAAGAAAGTTGCATCCCACCATATATAAGCAAGCAACCTTTTTTGTTTTGTTTTGTTTTTTTTTTTTTTTGAAATTTACCCATGATTCTTCATAACCTTAGTTTACTTTACTAAATTTGAGTAGTTAAATCCTTATGGTCCAAGGTTCCCCATTACTTAAGCTTAAACGTAGACTAAGGATTAAGATAAATATTGGCAAGTTAAAGACTATTTATTTATATTTCTAAGCTTAATTGAGAAGGATAGTTATCTATTTTTTTTTAGATTGGATAAACAAATGAAATTTATCTGTTAAAAGTCTCTTAAAAAATCAAAAAATAGTTAGAGGCGCAAAAGAAAGAATAAAATATAAAGAGGTATATTAGTTGGTAAGGATCAGCCTTAATCCATCGGAATAGTAAAGTTTTTTCTCACTACCAATGTAAGAAAGTTGGTTAAGATGATAAGGATTGACCTTAGTCCATCAAAAAAGTAAGGTTCTTTTTAGCTACAAACATAAGAATTAAGATGGTAAGGATTGGCCTTCTTCTGTTAAAAGCATAAGGTTCCTTCCTACAGTCCACATAATCGTGTTTAATAAAAGGAATTGAATTGAAAAGCCTTTCAACGAAAATATATACTATTGAGCTTGATTTTTCTCTTAGTTTTTTATAAATCAATCTTCTTTAAATATATTAATATTAAATCCTATTCGTTTAATATTGACCTTCAACTAAGGTTTAAAAAAACCGGTTCTTTTATTTTTGAAAACATTTTGGAGTCAACACCAGATTAGAGTCAAGAAAAAAAGTTAAATTATAACTAATTAAGTGAATTGGTTATAATTTAGCTATCAGTCTTTTCGATAAAACCAATTTTATAAACAGTTTTAAGAACTAGAAAATCGAGTCCCAGGATTAGATTCTTCAAACCCTTACAGATATTATCAACTTTCCAATTTTAGACTTAATCTCTTAAAATCACCTTTCAAAATTTATCTTAGAAAAAACAAATTTGAACAATTTAAACTAAAGTGGAAAAATAGGTTTTTTCGTTTTTTACTGTCGTCCAGTAAGTGCCAATGTACCCGCTATTCGGGATTAGATGCACGTAGTTTTTTCATTTAAAAACTTTAGGTAGGTGAGTTGATTTTAACTTCTAAAAACCAGCCAAATTTACATTTTAAATTGATTCAAGTTTATTTAAGAAAACTCTAAAGAGTCCTAAATTGGGTTTTTTTTATTATCATTTTTGAAAAAATTCTAAAGTAGCCCTAATTTAGAAATTAGTTAATTATTCTTATTTATTTGGGAAAAAATAAATTTTCTAAGTGATAAAAAGGGTTTCTTTAATTTTTATTGTCTTTCATCCACTTATTATTATTACCATTTTTTCAATTTTTTAATTATTTATTATTATTTTATTTATAAAATATAGACTTATATACTTCTTTTTTTTTTACTTTCTCCTTTCTTCCTTTTTTTTCTTGTTCTCTTTTTTTCGTTTTCTTTTTCTCTTTTTTTTGTTACAAATTGCAATAATAATCAAACAAGAAAAAAAACTAACAATAGAAAATAAAAAAACATCAACTAAATAAAAAAGAAAGGGTCGGACTTAAGTCTTTTGCACTCGCGTTGGCCCTCAAATTTCGAGTCAAAGCATGAGTTGGGTCTAGAGTGTGGATTTAAGTCGCAGGTCGAATTCCGAGTCGCACTAGAAGAGAGGCAGCAATGGAAGCTTGGGCTTAATTCGATGAGTTTTTTTAAGTGGTGAGGATAGTTTTGTGAGTGGTTTATTAGACTTGGGGAGGTAGACATTATGCCGAGACGTTTGGGTAGTTTTCGAGGGCGATGGTTGAGAATGGTTGATGGAGTATTTGAGTGGTGGTGGGTGCGGTTTAAGAGAATACTGGATCTTGGGTTTCTAACTGTTACTACTACGGCCATAGCACAAATTTTGGTCGCGGAGCAACGGGAGGTAGTGTTTCGAGGAAGTGGTGGCAATTTAACTAGGGTTTGGCAATTAAGGGTGCTACCGATCACGGCGGTAGTCAAGATGGGTTATGCTCGATTGTTAATGGCTAGAGGGATCTAATTATAATGGTGGTGCACTTCAATGGAAGCTTAAGAGAGAGAAACCAAGAGAGAGAGTAGCCACAGGTGTAGAGAGAGAAAGTGATCGAGGAAGAAAGAGAGAGTTCGTGAATGAGATTCTAATGCTCGTCTGTCTTCATGAATGAACAAAAGTCTCTTATTTATAAAAGATTGAAGCTCAAGTTTACTTAGAAAGTTAGAAATTTGAACATGAATCAAGGTTGCATTTACACTTTTTTTCCATTTTTTGATTCGATTTTGACCGTTTTAAAGCGTGAATGTGAACAATTTCATGTGCTGGATTCGTAATACTCCAAGTCTATTTTGCAATTTCACCATTAATTTGGTGAAATTGCAAAGTTAAAGGGGCAAAAATCAAGCTGAAACATGGCTACTTGGAGCTTACCGTATAGGAAAGTGATGGAAACTATAGGTAAAGGGAAGAAAATTCAGCTGACATAGCGCCACATCAGCCGTAAGGTCAAATCAAGTTGTGCTACGTAGCTAACACGGATATATTGAGTGCCACATGTCAGACACGTAGCGTAACATGTAGTAGAGAGTGCTGATGTGGCACCACATCAGCGGTAAGGTACGAATGACATCGTACCACATGTCTTGATGTGATACGTGGTCGATGACATGATGTGATGTGTCCATATGCTGTGTGTGTTACAAGATAAAAAAAAAAAACAAAAGGAATTTTCTACCTTTAATGAGATTCAAACCCTTGATCTTCAAACCAAACCTAAATGCCCAAATGCTTAACTGTCAGGCTGTTGGCCTGTGTCTTATTCATATGTGCAATCAAATTGCACATATGAACAAGGTAAGCCTAAGTTAGATTTAAATCTAAGCTTAAGTCTAACGACCCTCTCCTTATTTTTATCTAAATTAAAAATTCTATTCTATTAATCTATCTAAAAAATTTATTATTTTCTAAATTCCTTAAATGCTCTATTTTTTCTATTTTCTAAATGTTTATACTTTTGTATTTTTTAAAATTTTTTTTTTTTTGCTTTTCCTAAATTTTCTATTTTTTTGTATTTTTCTAAATTTCTTGTTTTTTAAGTTTTTCCTAAATTAAGACTCTTTACCCTATCTTAAGAATTCTAAAAATAAGAAGGGGCAAAAATGGAGTATCTACATATACTAAGGAGATAATCAGATAATGAGTTAATATAACATGTGTCTACTTTAAGTTTTCACAACAAAATAGCACAGGGAAGATCTATCATCTTTATTAGAGTGGTGAAATTCTTATAACTTTTTCTTAGTTTTACTAATATTTATTTTAATCTCTAATTTAGTTTCTATTTAACTAATAAAGCTAACTCTGGATTATTTTGATTGATTGTTGAAATTCAGCAGTTTCCTTTTTTTGTGATAATATCTAATTGCTCTAAGGGCATTACCAATTAAAGAAGAAATGATGATTTTACAGGAAATTATGAACCTCTTCGAATTGAGATGCACTTTCCTAAGTTTTAAGAGAAATTGATAATCTTGTCTTAGGGATGTCTTGTTTTGATCATTTTGCTTAAGGGTAAGTAAAAGCTTAAGTATGTTATTTCCATTAATTTTATAGGTCTTGAGGACAAGTAAAAGCTATACATTCGTATATCATGTATGTTTTATTGTAATTTTGTATACTTTCATGTGTTCTTTTCGTTAATTTTATAAGGATTTGGAGTTTAATTAATGGTTATTTCATTTGTAGGTACTTAAGAATGATAAGTTTTTAGGCAATTTTATGAAGTTTTGGAGTTTTAACAAATAAGTGCATTGATCGAGCTACTTAGCAAGTAAGAATTAAAGTCTAGAAAGGATCACATGTAAGAACATAGTCGTATTCCCCAAGCATATACTTTCATCCATGAATTTTATTGAAATGTCAAAGTTGCAAGTAAAGGAGAAGAACACGCCTAGAGATCACATCTATTGTCCTAAGTTATGAACATGCCATGGAGTAGAAAATTTCTCATTTTTTCAAGGTTCCTTTGTAAACCTAGGTTTAAGTTCTATAAATAGATGTTGAGGTTTAGTGTTCAAAGAAAGCTCCTCGAGGAAAAATCGTGTGGGCTAAAGTTATAATAGGGGTTATTTGTGTCTTTTATTTTATTTTCTTTTAATTTCATATCTTAGTTTATTATTTTTCTTAAGATCTTTTATTGAACCCTAATTCAAATGTAGCACTTTCGCATTCAATCTATAATATCGCCATTTATGGTCTAATTGCATCGTTTTATATTGTCTTTAATTCGATATTGTCAACTATTGGTTTACTCTATGAGTGTGAGTCTACTATAGAGTTCATAAGATCCTGTAGTTAGATGGACTAGTGTAATTAAAAGTAACTAATTTGACTAAGATTTAGCTTATTAATTTCTCCAAATTAGGGCAACCTAATAGAGGGATTTAAGGTCTTAATGTGACCTTAGAATACACTATTGCAGAAGCAATTCAAATAGAATATACTTGAGGTCGGGAATTAATAAATAGACGCGAGTCAGGTTAATTCATACTAAGAATCTCTACAATCCAAAAGTGCAATTGAGATTGGAAGTTGCATATAACTAGATAGTAAACAATATATTTACTAAGGATTGTGTTTCCTATAATCTAATTAGCCTTCTTTGTTTATTTTATTGTTCGTTTATTTTATATCTTATTTTATTATTCTTGTTTTAATCACTCTTGTTTGTTTTTGTTTAGTTTAATATAATTATTGGTAATATAGGGAAAATTGCTAGTAATCTAGTGTTTTCCTCAATATTATGGTTCCTTATAGGATTAATAACTTGAACTTAAATCCATATTATATTATAATTTGACTAGGTGCACTTGGCTAAGGTTAGTATTAACTCCTATACGACTAAAGCCCTACCAGACAAGTACTACAACATTAAATGTTTCTCTACAATATCTTAGGAATCTAATCCCTTCAAGAAGCTTTGGGAGACCTTACAATTTCCTAAACCATAGTCACTAGTATTAATCTCCCATGATGGAACAAACCAGAAAACCAATTCATTCTCCATCTGTTATGGGGTCACTGGCCTAGGAATGGGGGTTGCTTTGGTTATGTTAGTTGACCTACCGGCATTAGTCTTAGCAGTTTCCTTGGAGGCCTTCACTGGCTATGGGGACTTCCCCTTTTTAGGGTTGTGCATGAAGGGTCCAATTTTAGGTTGCTTCCTTGGTGGTTCAACCATGATGACCTTACTTCTCTTCTATGCATTCCTAACCTTAGTAGGTCAGGGTTGCTCTACTTTTTTGGATAAGGGCTTTGGTTATGAAACAACCTCCCTTCCACTACTATCTTTCCTTGGAACTTGTCCAGCTTTTAAGTTGGCAAATAGGTCCTTATAAATGATTAAGGAAATGAGAAAATAACTTACAAATGCCGTATTAAGTACAAATAAAAAGACTACCCATCCTTGGAGCAATTGCTTAAGATCTCTTTACTACAAGCCTAACTTAGCATGACGAATTATTAAAGACAATACCTTGATCTACTACTATGCCTTCATTTACTCCATCAATCGTATTTTCCTTTCCCCAAATAATGTTGGCACCTTTTAGAGCCATAATATAATAATTGGAAATGATCAGAGCCCTAATAATATACCGATATATAATGCTGTCGGCATACCATATGAAATAGTTAGAATTATATTTCTCCATGATTTTATCATAAGCAGCTTTATCATTTGGTAATAATTTATTAATGTCGCCCTTACCCGACTAATGGACACCAAAGAGTAAGGAAATCAAGGTCCTTCTTTAACTTAACAACTATCTACTCTTTTTTTTCTCCCAGTTGTTGATAGGGGACTCTTAACTAATCAAAATCTTTCTTTTAGAACAAGCATAATGTAAAACCAACCCTCGCACCATTTAATTGTAAAAAAAAAAAAAAAACTATAAGGTTGGTTCAACCTTGACCTCTAAATCCTCATATATACACTCAAAAGCTATCAATAGCCTATAAGAGTTGAAGGTCAACATACTTGGACAAATACGATGATAAGGAAAGAAAGCTCTCTCAAAAGAAGAAAAAGGAAAGCAAAAACCAACCCCAAAATATTTCTCAAAAGGAGCGTACTCCCAATCACCCAAGGATATGATGTACTCACACATCCAGCAATCATTTGGTGTCAGGGGGCAAAGCGGAAGAAAAATCGCATGTCTTCAAATTCTTCTTCCTTTAGGGTACTCACGATCCCATTTAGACTAAGGTCGTATGTGATGCCACGATATAGGGGCTCCAGAGGACTTTCATCCTCACCATCTTCCAAGCAATCATCAAGTGATTTTCTAAATTCACTAAGCCTTAAGGGCGCATTTTCTCCCATGTTCAATGTAACCAAAAAGATCCCAAGGGCAATTATCCTCTATATTTACCACCCTTGCACGTGCTGTGAAGGAGCACGAACTACCTTAGGAATAGGGGGCATGGTTCAAACTAGATTCCGATTAGTCACTACATTATTGAAGTTTGACTAGTTGGGAATAATATTAGACATAATTACCTTTGAAAATGTAGAAAATGGAGCCAAAGAAAAGAAAGGGAGAAGATCAATGAAGAAAGGACAAGTACTAATTAAGGAGAAGGTAGACAAATAGAGAAGATGGTAAGAGGCTTGAACTGGTTGATGTAGAAAGAAAAGAGAGAGAAAATGTAGGGGTTTAAATAGCTACATGCATCAAGATCTGTACCAAGAGCACAATTGTCATACCCGTGAGATAATACCTCGTTCAAAAATGTATGCCAGCATTACATACATCTACCATGTGTAAGTTAAAGGTTGGGTATTACCATTAATTGGTTTGACTTTAAAGCAACAATAGTAAAGGTCCGAGAAACTAAGGTAAACTCCAATAATATAATTTGGAGACTTTAAGGTCGTAGATGTAATAATGAGTTTCTCTTTTTGTTCATCAGCAAGGAAAGTAGGAAGGTAAACGTTGATAGGGAATTTGGTACGTCTTTAAGGTCATGATATATGGAGAAAGATCACAACAAACTGTAAACCAAAAGAAAGCAAAAGGGCCAATAAACCTAAGTAGCTATCGGCTGGATATTATGTACCAATCAATCATATTTAGCATAATCTCCACTTGATATGATGTACAAGCATAGATTAGGGTTACTCGCCACTATTTTTTACTAAAGAAAATGGATAAGAGTTAGGGTTAAAGAAGATACATTGTAGTGCTCTTGAAGGAAAATATTCTGTATTCACTAATGCTTGATGATTTTTTGTGTTTACAATAAGAGGAGTTTATATACCAACCTCTTTATGGTTATATAACTAAGGAAAAGACAAAAGGATAATGCATAAATAAGATTCTTAGTACCTACCAAAAAAGGGGTAAAAATTTCAAAATATAATACAATGCATGGAAAAGAGAATCATTCTAAAATGTTGTATGAAGGACACATATCGACCTTTGCTTGGTTAGCTCTGATAAAGTTAGAAGGAAGTGTGCTTAGCTGCTTCTGGAGAAATGTATTATTCAATAGTAGAAATAACTCGGTATCTAAGGAGATCAGCTCGGTAGAGTTGAGGAATAGAACCGAATATGTTAGCAGACCTAATATAGATTAGGTTGGTACTTAGGTACAAAGCTTGGAACTGTAATCGAACCAGGTTGGGAAGCAAATGTTCAAGAAGGAGCTTAGTGCTCATCAGCTCAAGGGTCATCCTAGGTATGATCAAGGTGAGTATTTGGAACTCCGAGTGGTTTAAGTGTAATAGGCCTCGATCATAGATGGACTCCTCATCTTTGAAAGGCTCTCAAGCTAGTATCTGTTATGTGAGCCCTTGTAATCCCCTAGCTTAGCTCTTGGTGATAGGTTTAAAGAGTTGATTCTTAACATATTTTGGTCCTAGGATCTATGAGGTCATAAAATGACCTAAAAATTACTTACCCAACCATATAAGGCTAAATTTGACTTACTCCACTAGATTGACCAAAACTCATGCACTGGATAAGGATGCTCTGATTAGAGTTAATAGCTTGGGGAAAAGTCGAAAGAAGCTTAGATAGGTCAGGAAAAAAAAAAAAAGCTAAGGGTTTAGTAGAGCCTTACTATATTAATATGACTTCGTTTAACTTAACCGTCGAAGATTCAAATTTGAACATAGGCGCAAGTAGTTAAGGGATGATACACAAATAATTGACCACTAGTCCCCATGTTCCTAAAAACCAGGAAGTAGTCCATAATAAGATTTAGCCATGTGACTAATGTGAAGAATACAGTTTCTATAATGGTTAATAGATGTTATCTATATGTAGAGTTTGAAATATAATTGGGAGTCTTCTTTGAAACCTTTCTTTTTCATGCTACTTACTTACCTTTCTTTCACTTTTAACCTTATCATCAGAATTCTCTTTTAGGCATTAGAGTAGTTATGTTGAAGTTGCCTCAGCATCCCCAAGCCTAATTCTTTTCTTCTTTTTCTTTTTTTTTTTTTGGTTTGAAACTCTTATAATTGATCAAAATTTTGATTCACCGAAATTAACTGTCAGCAAATTTATCGATTAATTAATACCTCTCTAAATTAGTACATTTTTAGTGTGCCAATGTTATTAATTTATAAAGGTTTTATTAGTATTATAGATAAGTGAAAATTCGTAACATTTGAAGCCTACTGCTTGTGAAAATTTAAAAGGGAATTTCAACTTTTTAAATCTGTTGTGTAAAAATATTGAGTTTTATACGAATATGGGTTCTACTTTGAAAAATAATACAGAAAAGGGCCCTATGCGAAAAATATTATGAATATTTCGTGTAAACACTCAATTTTTACTCTCTTTAATTTATTTTATTTTATTTCAATAAGATAAATTGTCCTAAATTAGGGAAAAACACAAAAAATAAAAATAAAGAAAACCCAAAAAATAAGAAATTTAGAAAAAATAAAAACAAGAAGTTTATAAGAATACAAAAAATAGGAAAAAGCATAAAAAATAAGAAATCTAGGTAAAATATCAACAAATAGGAAAATAAGAAAAATGCAAAAAGTAAGAAATTTAGAAAATACAAAAAAATGAAAAAATTTAGAAAATTGAAAAGACATAAAAAATAGAAAAATTTGAAAAGCTAGAAAATCTAAGGAATCTAGAAAATAATAATCTTTTAATAGAATAGGGATTGTTGGGAATCTAGCCTAACCTAGATTTGAATCCAGCCCAAGCTAATCTAGTTCATATAATTACACATATGGATAAAGTACAGGCCAATAGTCTAACGGATACGCACATGAACATGGCATTAGGTTTAAGTATAAGGTCAGGGGTTCGAATCTTGACAAAGGTATGGAATGCCTTTTTATTTTTTTCAAATAACGTACCATCACATCAGATACTGCCATGTATTGTTTAATTATGTCAAATGTCCTAACACGTGGCAGCATCAGATTGGTCGATGCTGACATAATGGTATATCGCGTAGTTAGTCACGTGGTATGCTGCGTCAACTGCCACGTGTCAATATTGGATACGTGGCACATTGTGGTTAGTTGGATTGGTTGACGTAGCGCCACGTTAGTATTTTACTTTTCTTTCTCTTCCTTTCCCTTCTTTTTCCCTAATTTTCCTCCACTTTCCCCAACAAAACAGCTTTAACCCCTTCACTTTGGCCCCGGTTTTTGCACAACTTCCTTTCTTAAACACACTAATTAATGGTGCAATATCATCCTTTGCATGGCCTACTTTGAATAGAACCAAAGAACACATCTAGATTCATGCATTTACGTATTCAATTTGAGCTCCAAAAATTAGAAAAAACTTAAATTTCAAAAATCTCCATTTAATCCAAATTTAAGCTTTCCTTGCTTACTAGGTTGATTTGGTATATAAATAGGGGTCTTAAGACACATAAAAGGGGTAGAATCACTCACAAACATTCTCTCTCCCTCTTACAATCACTTTCTCTCTCTAACTTAATCGCCACCCCTCTTTCTCCACAACTCTCTCTCTCTAATCGCTTTCAGTGCTACCCATCGCCATAACTAAACCCGCCATGTTAAGAAAATTGAGACCATACCCCTCTCATCTCATTAACCACAAGCATAAGGCCAACCTAGCACCATCGCCGCTACTGCATCTACGACCCATACCTAAACTGACCCTACAAACTGCGGCATCATGCTTATCCCTACTATCTCAAATCCAAAATACACAAAACCCTTCTTTCCACTTCGATTCAGTGGCCGAATCAAGTAAAAATACCCTTCGCTGTTGCTACTATTGTTGAAGACCAACCTAGACCCACATTCTAGACCTGACTCGATCTGAATTCGACTCGCACCCTGACCCGCATGCCTGATCCAGCATTCTGTCCAACCTTATTTATTTACCTTCTCGTATTTTATTTATCGGTTTTGTATTTTATTTATTTATTTCATTGTTGAATGTAAATGTAATAATATAAAAGAAGAAAAAGAAAAGGGAATAAAAGCAAAGCAAGAAAAAAAAATAAAAAGAATAGTTTTTTTTTGTTTAGTAGAAATAGATAAAACAAAAAATAATAAATAAGATAATAAAAGTAATAATAAATGAAAAATATTATAAAATCGTCTTATTACTTAGAAAAATAAAATTTCCCAAAATAAATGGACCATTTTCAAATTAGGGCACTTTAAAATTTAAAAAAAAAATTTACAATTTAGGACCTTTTTTATAGAAATTTTTTTAAATAAACCAAATTAAGCTAAAAACGTAAATTTGGTGTATTTTCAAAATTAAAACAAACCTAGCTCACTAAAGTTTTATGAAAAAAAACTACGTATGTCTAATCTCAAATAGTAAGTACATAAGCACCTACGACGCAACGATAAATAAAAAATAAAAATAAAAACCTAATTTTCCTTTTTTAGTTTAGATTATTGAAGTTATCCAATTTAAGTAAATAATCGAGTCCTATTTTATAAATTTGAAAGGTGATTTTTAAAATTAAGGTTAAAATTGGAAAGTTAATGATACTCATAAGGATTTAAAGAATCGTAACCCCCGGATTTAGGTCTCTAGTTTCTAAAACCATTTTTTATAAAATTTGTTTAATCGATAAACCAATAGCTAACTCTTTTTTCCCGACTCTAATTGGGTAGCAACTCTAATATATTTTCAAAATAAGAACTGGTTTTCTTTAAACCCTAGTCGATGATTAATATTAAACGGGTAGAATTTAATACTAATCGGTTTAAAGAAAATTAATTTACAAAAAACCGAGAGTGAAAAACCAGGTTCGATAGTTCGCATGCGCCTTCACTTTTTCTTGTTTTTTACACTTACATGTATTGCAAGTGCCTTCAATACTTGGATTTCTATTGAAGGCGTATATACTTCATGTGCCTTCAATGCTTGGCATTTTAATTAAAAGCGTATGTAGTACATACGCCTTTAGTATTTTCCTCTCATCTCATACAATTAAAGCATATACTTCCACCTACACATTACAAATCAAATGAAAGGTTTATTACAGAAGTCAATACATGCGTCTTTAGTATTTTCCCCCCATCCCATACAATCGAAACATATACTTCTACTTGTACATTACAAACCGAATGAAAAGTTTACTACAGAAGTCGATTACATAAAATAACAGTCGATGCGAGACCATAATAAAGATAATAGGTAGGAAAAAGCTCGATGTACAGAACGATCATTCATTTACCATAAGAGTCAATTATGGTAAAAAAAATTGAAAATTGTAATGCCATGATAAGTAAAGAATGCTGCAAATTATAATCTTTAATGAAAGCTAAACTGCATTTTAAATAATCAGTATATATACAAAATTTGTCTATAATGGTAAAAAAAAAAAAAAAAGACAAAACATATCTATTGTCGCCTACGCCGTGTGAAGGTCCTGATGGCACAAGACAAAAGTAAACGCCCTCGTTCATCTTATAACTGCATAGGCTGAGGTAATGGATCATTAAGATTAAGATCCCTAAGAAGGACTTGGTCGATTGGAGGGGCCAGTTGCAGTTAAGTGACGCCCTCACCTAAGGAGGACTGTGTGAGGGTGGAATGTCGCTTTTGAGGTATTAGTAAAGTCGCGAGATCAAGGTGATGTTGGAACTTTGGAGTCATGTAAGAGCTAGATCCGACCTTAGAGTTGGATTCGGCTCCTAAGGTAAAGACATCTCCTAACTTGACATATGTGCTGTATCCTCCGCTAATCTGCCTAAGGTCTATGGAATGACACCCATATGGTGGCACATTGTCATCAAGGTCTCTTCGACGATGTCCCGATCAAGCCCTACCCCCTCAAACTCGAGCTCTACCTCTAATTGGTATATGAAGAGCAATAAGAATCAACCCCCTAAACTGATTACCCGTAGCCAAGCTAGAGGACTTCAAGGACTCACTCAAAGGATATTAGCTTAAAGCCATATCTGAGACAGAGATTCTTATTCTAAGCTAATCCCTTGTTAATTTAACTATCAGACCCTTATGTGTATCAGACTTGCTCTTGCCCAGCAGCTGCGTTATGACAAGACATCTGAGAAGGTAGCTTAAAGACTCTCTGAGCTAAACTTCTAAGCTGACCACAAGCACCCAACCCTAACTCAAGTTGATTACTCCACAGCAGGATTGACTGGGCTTTGACCTAATCTAGATTAAGTTAGCCCTTAACTGTAGCCCCTCTTTTCTCTTTTTTGCCACCTTATACTATATTTCTGACATTCGACCAACAAGTAACACATTTCTTCTAGCACGACTTTCCAAAAGGATTCTTTATTTTTTTGTACTGAATATTTTTTGTCTCTTTTACCTCTTTTAGTATGTAATATGTAACTTAATTGTAAGAATACCCCTTTGTCTTTTCCATATAGAGATTCAATCATCACTATCTGAATACTATTCAAGTTTCCTTTGAGAAAACTTAGTGTTCTCATTATCCTTCAACTCTTATATATTCCCTTTAGCAAGGAGTAGTGGCAAGTAACCCTTTAGTTCGAACCGGTGTATCATATCCGACAGATCGTAGGTCAAGTAGGATCGAACGGTATGTCATATCCATTCGGTAACTGCCCAAACTTTGCTAGCTTTTCTTTGTTTGCTTCTGGAATGCTTTGTTGTGATGTTTCTCCGTATGTCCTACCTTGGAGATGCATCAAGGAGCTGGCATATCCTCGTCCACAGGTAATCCCTACTCCTTACTATAGTCCACATGGGGTGGTTGCTGTACGCCCTCGTGATGTGAGTGAAGGACAAGGCAACTATGTTGCTCAAATGAACTATAATGGTCAATTTGCAATATGGAGAGCTATAGGATAGTCAAGTGCCAACTGCACATCCCTAAGCAAGTCCACCTGAAATAAGTAGAAATACATGTGTCATAATATATGATAGCAAATATGTAAGAAACTATTAGATGATTTCACATGCACTTACTAGTCGACCAATAATAACTCCCTGGTGTGTAATCTAACATCAGGCGATCTATCTGTACCATGGTTAGTAACTTTCGTTGACCACATGGGGATCCTAGATATGTACTAAGAATCCATATCTTTGTCTCCAAGCCTAGATGTACGCAGTGTGCATATTGATTCAATCAACATTTGTCCTACCTCGAAGGTCCAACTTGTAGAGTTGCTCATGAGTGTTTACCTCCTATAGGGGAAACTGGTATCTATCAAAATTGTTGGATGACACAGTCTAAGAAACATCACTTAATGATGTGGAAACATATGAGTAGTACTCGGGTAGTTCAAATGTGTCGCCCAACAGTACAGAAGTGCGACAGTAACTCCTCTATATAAGGCTCCCAAATAACTAACCAAAAATAAAGAAAAAGAAAAAGAAAACCATGAAACAATAAGGGTTAGCACTTAGGTTTGACTGAAGGACAGGAAAGAGGAAAAGTTATTGTATCATATCTACTGCGTCATCTACATGTCAAATACTGTGCGGTACATATCTCCTACATATATGGGATACTGAGTAGTATCCTACGTTACCTTCAATCCAGCCGCCGATGGCCTATCCCCATTAATAATAAAATTGTATTGGCTAAGCAAGGCGACATGTAGGAATCTATCCCAAGCTTAGACTTGAAGTAAAATCATGGCCTCGCCAACCTTACAAACATTAAATGAGGAGGTAGAGCACAACTGTCGTTATAACTATGCCAAGCAAGTACCACCTTAGCTGAATTGTCCAGCTATAGAAAAGTCCTCCAGTAATGGCAAGAACATGAGGTAAATAAGACTGAAGGATTCATCTACAAATATGAATCCCCCCATTAAGCTGATTATGTACGCACGCACGTACTATCGAACCGTCTAGTCGTTCGCCCCATCGGGAAGTACCCGAAAGTGCTCTCGTAGCCATGTAAGAGATAAATGAGCACTCCTTATCTAAGTAGGCTTGACGCCTAGCAATCTCCCCCCTATATTAGCCCAGCTCTCTTCGTCATCCGTTTCGGTCCGACCTTGATAAGAATCAGCCCCTTAAATTGATTACCCGCAACCGAGCTAGAGGACTCCAATGACTCACTCAAAGGATACTAACTCAAAGCCATATTTGAGATGGAGATTCCTATTCCAAGCTAATCCCTTACGAACTTGACTGTTATATCTTCACATGTACCAAACTTGCTCTTGTCTAGCAACTGTATTATGTAATGACATCCGAGAAGGTAGCTCCAAGACCATTCGAGCTGAACTCTCGAGTTGACAACAAGCACCCGACCCCAACTCAAGTTGACTGCTCCATAATAGGATTAACTGGGCTCTAACTTGATCCAGATCAAGTTGGCTCCTGACTATAGCTTTCTTTTCTCCTTTTTACCACCTTATACCATATTGCTGACATCCAACCATTAAGCAACATGTGTCTTCTGGCACGACTTTTCAAAATGATTCTTTACTTTTCCGTATTGAATATTTTTTGTTTCTTTTACCCCTTTTAGTATGTAATATGTAACTTAATTGTAAAAATACCCTTTTGTCTTTTCTATACATGTAAAGTAACCTTAGTGACTAAGTATATAGACCTCTACTTACTTTTATGTAGACATTCAATCATCACTATCTGAATATTATTCAAGTTTCCTTTAAGCAACTTTAGTGTTCTCACTATTCTTCAACTCTTATATATGATCTTTAGCAAAGAGTAATAGCGAGTGACCTTTCAGTTCAAACCAATGTATCATATTTGACGGATTATAAGCCGAGTAAGATTAAGCGATGTGTCGTATCCATTCGATAGCTATCCAGACTTTGCTACCTTTTCTTTGTTTGCTTCTGAATCACTTTGTTGTGGTGCTTCTTTATGTATCTTACCCCGGGATGCATCAGATCCACTACTGCAAACCCCTCTATCGAAAACTTAAATTAGACCTCAAATCCTGCAATGTGATCGTCGCCTCTTTGGTGGGTAGGTAGGTGGAACGTATGTGTCTTAAGCCTTTATCTCTTCACTAGAGCCATAATTAGATGTTAGTCCAACGTGTTAAATGGAAGCTATGCAGCTCCCCAGAAACTGACCTCCCATACATAAGGCTCCACCCTGGGATGTATGGGAATATCCCACTTTTCCTTACGCAAAGACATCTCTTTGTGCTGCATGCGTAGTGCATAGGCAGCCTCATACACAAACGATTAATGAAGTTAGCAAGTAATACAGCTTTCATGAAAAATTTGAATATACATGAGAATGTTATTACTAACCTTGCCCTCCCAAACGACTTGCGAATGATGACTGGCCTGCCTCGTCAGTACGCATGGATCGATAGGTCCCAACTCCATCTATCCTACAAATACATACAAACATGGTTAGCAAACAATAAAAACGTGCATTTGATTATGCTTATGCATGAAGTACAACATAATATCGAGATTAAAAAGCAATATGTACCAGCCATATTAATCTCTTAACACCTCTTTATATTATCTCCTTCTTGCTTATATGCTTTACATCTAGTTTTATCTGACTGCTCTCTAATGCTCATCTCCATGTGATATTGCTTACGCTTATGTTTGCCTTTCTTTCGCAGTAAGTTAATGTTCGAGTGGAGATAAGGGAAGCTAACTTGTGGCCAGTTCAGCTCATCATCAAGCGGATAGAAATGAGCTCGGTAACAATCTATCTGATTCACCTACTTATACCATAACCTTATTGCTGATTTGCTATCTACCTTCATACTTGTTATAGCAACACATGCGTGGGAGTAGGGGATCCTATATATTTGCCACTTTTTACACATGCATGTGTGGCCCCTTAAGTTAATTGTATGTGTCCTTCCTCATCCCTTTAAGTCTGTCCTTATCATTTGACTGCTAGTCAAAATCTCAAAAAGACCGTTTTGGAAGTTGAATAAAATAACTTTATGTGTACTTGCTTGCCTTTCTACATTTCATACATTTTTAGAGCGTAGTCAATGTAAATCTTACCAAATTTGGTTGCCTCTTTGGTGTCCCTATGTCTCTCCTTCCAATAGGTAATGCAATTGTAAAATATCTTCTTCACTAATGTAGTGATGGCCGATGGGTAATCTACGCATCGATTTCAAAACATAATTATAACTCTCGACAATGTTTGATGTCATGTATTCAAAACGGAAATATCCCTCATATGCAAGCATTTACCTATCCAAATCCACATTATCAAACCACATAGGAGTATCCTCCTTAGCTCGTGCTAATTGATCTATGAAATATTTGAATTTCCTTTATTGTGCCTAAACACCTACAAACCAAACAAGTTTTTTACACAATTGGTTTTTGTGAGCTATGTTGAAGTAACTAGCAACGTGCTGTAGGCAGTATCTCCAAACTGCAAATGGAGGCTACCACCTTACCGATGGTTCCTTATATGTGAAATCAATACTGGATGCTTTGCTGGATATAAGACATAATGTTTCTACCTTCCAACTAACTACATGGACTTTAAGCTTCCATAGGAACCACTTCCAGGTTTTTGGAGATTTTGTGTGAACAAGACTGAAGGCTAATGGAACTATCGAATTGTCTCCATTCATGTTATAAACCACTAACAATTTATGCCCATACTTTCCGTATAAGAATGTGCCATCGACGCATACAATAGGTCGACAGTATTTGAGGCCTTCAATACGTGGCCCAAATGTTAAGAAAACCCACTTAAATTGAGACTTATCTAACTTTAGCGAACTACTCTAGCTCTAATTCACTTATGTCCTTAGATTGCTCACTTTCATTGCATTCAATAGCCTCAATAACTCATTATATGACTTCTCCCAGTTATTGTATATTATCTCAACAGCCTTCCTCTTGGCTTCGAAAGCTCTCTTAGTATTTACAGTGTATTTGTACATATTTTGTACATTAGCTGTAAGATTAGGTATCTTCACATCGAGATTATTTCGTACATTATTGATGAATAGCCTAGCTATTATTTTGCTGTCGATCTAAGGATGATTCTAGTTTATCATCAAGTTTACACAAGCATGCAAGCCCTATAAAATTGTGATTTTGAAAAGACCTTCTATCCTCTTTAAACAAGTCCATAGCCTCCACTTACAACTCTCTTCCTTCTTCTTACAGTAGATTGCATATACAGTTGGTTTCGATATCTTGATATAGAAATCATAGTAGTTCCTTATGTGGAACAACTTCATTACATCTATGAGATCCTTCTTCGTATTGAAACGTATGTTGATAATCAAGTCATCGAAATTGCTGATGTTGCTGCACATTTTGTTATCGTCTCTCTTAAATGTTATATATTTGTTGCCATCGTACCGACTGTTGTAAAATGGGATAGGGTCTCTCATAAGCTTGTCCATTGGTTTATTTAGTTGTAGAAAGTCCTAAAATTGACTATTGGACATTGCTTCACGAGTATAACGACGGAGCCTGCTCGAGTCGTCTTTACAAAATGGTTGGACCAGCACATTATTGCTGACAACATTTAGTCTCACTTGGAGTTCTCCTAAATCTTCACAACCTACACCATCATCATCTTGGAGTCCAACATGAACCTTATCACTATTCCCATTTGCCTCATCTTGCCCATCATTGTCGATATTTATGTTAACGTACATTCTCTTTACATACAGATTATAAGAGTCTTCATATTCAATAATAGGATGCTATGCTTTGTTAAGCTGCTCTTTTGTAATATCTACGTATCTGTACTCAGTGAAATCCATGAACGATTTATTTGGTGGATCCACATTCGTCTGCTCTACATCGATCATCATAGAATGCACCTTGGGTATTGGAAGGGTTGAATTGTATGGTTCGTGTATTTCATACTCGGCTTTAGCACTTAATTCCCCATTATATTTTATGTACACTTCTTAAATACTTCGTTCCTCAAAAAACTCGGCCATCTCAATGAAATTCTCAACATTCTCATCGTTTCTAATGGTCGTCAACTTGTAAGCAACTTCAGCATCATAGAAAAAGAGATGCCTGTGTACGATTTCAACATTACTAAGGTCAACTCTAGTGCATCCACAAATTCTCCTAATAAAATGAGAGAAGTTTAAATCTTTTTTAATCTTCAGCTTTTTAACAGGCTCCTTATCATACTTCAGTCTCGAGTTACTCATCATAATATTTCCATTTATATGCATAATAACTTTTATGTAATTTGCTATTTCCACCTTAGTAATACCATCATGAAAAAAAAATTTAGATGACATAAAAAATTTCATCTGTACATTAAGCAACAATTTAACAAAATGCACGAAGTTATCTCGTTAAATTACGTTGCACGTTACCTAATTTCAACTCATTAATTCTACCTAACATATTGCAAACACAAAAAAAAAAAATAATAATAATAAAAATTTCAATCTACATACTCAAATTTTTATACTCATATTCATATAATTTATCTATCGAACTACAAAAAATGAATTAATATAGACAAAATATAAGAAATTTCATAAAATATTAATAAATTTAACAACTTAAGGTACATTTATAACTACTTAACATATGTGATACAGTAGTATATTTTTTTTCTAAAGAAAACTGTGCACAATATGGATTACTATTAAAATTTAAAAAAATTTTACAAATGTAAATTATGAATTATTACTTGTTTCAGATGTACACTAACGTAAAAAAAATAGATGGAAACTTTAACTTTGGATTTTCTTTAGCTTTCTTTGTGTTTTAGAAGTTTTAGATTTTGATTGAAGTGAAAATAAGGCTATATCGCATGAATTGAGGTTTTTATATGTGGTACTCTATGTGCCTTCAATATTTTTAAAATTACATTGAAAGTCTATACAATGTATATGCCTTTGGTATAACTCTTAAAGCACTGCATGTGTATAAAAAACAAGAAAAAGTAAAGGCTTTTGTAAATAATAATATTTTTCACATAAACCTCCTTTTGGTATTATTTTTTAGAAAAGCAACATATAAAACTTAGAAACATCGGCTAAAGACTGAAATATCCCGAGCGCCGTACTCCTACGTCCTCGTCTCGTGGGGTTTTACTATGGAGGGTATTTTCGACAATTCCTGTGTTCTTTCGCGGTCTCTCCTTTCAATTTCCCGCCAAAACCACTCGGATGGCACAACCCCGTACCAGTGCGCACACACACTTTCTCTCTCTCGCTCTGACACCTCCCTCTCTCTCTCTCTCTCTCTCTCTCTGTATGGAGATTCCTCTGCCGGACGAGCTCGAATGGCTTGAGGCCCAGTCGCATCTCCACTACGAAGACCCACTAGACCTCGAACCGCCCGATTTCTATCCCTCCGACCACGACGAACCACCACCACCGCCACCGCTACCTCCATCTCCACCGTCCATCCGCTCCCAAACCAATGGCTACAAGCGTCCTCTCTCTCTCCCCCTCTCCTCCAACCAATCCAACGAAAAACGAACCAAAACCGCTGATGAACTTCACGACGACGGTGATGACTGGCTTCGTTATTCTCCTTCACGTGATGAAATCAATCGAAAAGAACAACAAGAAGAAGCAGATGTTGTTGCTGAGTCGGAGGAGATTACCATTTCCCGGTTCGTGTCGCAGATTGATGGCGAATGCATGCCGGTTACTGCGCCCAGTGGAGATAGGGTTTATGCTAAATTGTGTAGGTTTGATATGGACATGAGGGTGAAGAAACTGGAGATGAAGTCCCCATCCGGTGGCAAGTGCGGTAATTATGTTATTTAATCAATCAAGCTATCAATTTGACTTTTTTCGCTGTAGAATTATTTGCTCAATCAAATATGATAATTTGCTGTTTAGTTTTTGTAAGTTGGTTATGTTTGCTAATGTTTTGAGGAGTGATTAATCTATTGTTTTAAAGTTAAGTCATTGGCTTGTTAATAGATTATTGCCTCCTTGATTTGGCATAATCTTATATTGGTTGCGGATTAGGGTTATTTTGATTATACGGCATCCATTATTAGGAATTATAGTTAGTAGTTTGGTTGATGGTATGTTTAATTTAAAGTTGTGACTTGTGAACAAGCTGGAAATGCTTAAATGTAGCTTAACATAGGACTATGGGAGCAAGGTAGGAGCGTTTGTCATAATAAAGGAAGAGGAGAATTAGTGACTGGAGAGTTGTGAAGTAGTTTACATGCAAGGGAAGTTTAAATGTTTTGATAAATTCTTTTGGTCATTTCAAAAAGTTTAACTAGGAGTTCTCAAGATCAAGTTCAGATTTAATTATTTATCTTGCTAGTTAGTTGATTTCTGCTTTATGTTTACCGACATCCACACAAGAATAGTGTCGGAGTGTTGATAAACCTTTTACCATGAGTTTATTTTTCATATAAAAAAAAACTGCTGGTTTAAGTATTTTCTAAGAGCAGGGACAGTCTTCTGAAAAATTTCGAATAAGGTTTTCTCTGAGGAAACTTTTGTGATTTATATCCCATGAAATTGGCAGGTTCATATCAGAAACATGCATTTCTGGAATTTTGGATTGAAGAATTCTCTAAAGTCTTATTCTTTGCCCTTAAGTCTTGACATTTTTCAACTTTCCCCAAATTACTTTAGAAAGAATATTTATGGACCCCCTTATCCTCACGACAGGTTTAAAGCTAATCATTCTACTTACCCCAAAAAGAACCTGAAGAGGACCTAAATCATTCCATCTATTTTATGAATAATTCCTATATTGTAACCGTGATTTTTTCCCCCCTCCAAATCACAGCTAGATGTTATGGACAGGGCAAGAGTTTTTGTATATTTACTATATTGTACCCTTGAAAAGACATGGTTTTAGTCTCATGGGGTGATATGTGCAACTTTAATTACCAAATCAAAAAGTAGTTTAAATTATTTAAATTATAATTTTTCTGATAAATTTTTAAAGTCATAATTTATCAGTACATACTTGAGTACCTTTACAATGAACAATTCACAATTCCTGCAGGGCTTCTGATGAGACCTGTAAAGGACCGCAAACAGTTTTTAGAAATTCTCATAGGTTCTTTGTTATCTTGCAAAATCTAAATCTCGAATTGTAGAAGCTTAAAAAACAAATTAAGAAGCTCATCAAAATCAGTTTCTTCCTGCTGTGGTTTTTAAATGCTTTCTGAACACCTTTTGATTAAAGTCATCATCCAAGAGTTAAAGCAAGTACTTTGCAACAATTCCTAGTGCAGTGCTCATTTGTTTATTTATTTATCAATCTATTTATTACTTATTTTCTCACATTTCATATGAAAAGAATTGATAGCACTGCAAGGAGCTCCAATTTATGAAAGAGCTAAATGTGCTTCCTCATATGCACTCATGCTGGGTCTTGGGTGTGACTGTTCATATAATAAAGAATGAAATGCTGCATGATTATCATGTCTATACTCTTTCTACTGCAGCTGTCTATGCAATAAAAATGCTCTCAGATTACTTTTGGATAACTAAAACGAAAAGAAGTTTGCATCTTTAGATCTGGTAGCAACATTTTAACCTTCTCTTATTTTTTTTCTGTTTTACACTACGATCTGCTTCTAGTTCTGTAGGTTTCTGAGAGGATGGAATGCCAAACTAGTTGTCCTTATGGGGCTGTCATCTCAAAATTATTGTGGAGATAGTTTTTTGCCTGAAATGTAGAGGTAGTTGGTTTCCATATCTGGCCTTGGTTTATCATCTGTGCCATTCTTATAAGGCTACTATTTTTGTGTGTTCTCTCACCTAATTGATTGGCCAGTCATGGTATACACGGTCCTACTTTCTTCATTTATTAGGTGGAGATTTATCAAGAAAATGGCTATTATACATATGCACTTAATGTCATGCAGAGTATGCATGCTTTATTCTTGTAACTATATGTGTGTTTTCTTTCTTTCTTTTTTCGTTTTTCATTTTATTTTGAATTTTACATTTTGAGGTTGTTTTGTTACTGAGAGAACAGAACTATTTATCTTCATAATTCAAATGTTATGTTTGCAGTTTATCTAAGATTTTGAACATTTAAGGAGGAAAGGAAAATCATGATAACTTACAAGGTCATTGTGGTTAACACTATTTTGCAGATCTCATCTCCGAACCTGTGGATGTTCTTTTGCAAAGATGTGAACAGGAGGCATTTGCTAAGGTAGCTGACTACAAAGAGTTCATGCTAAGTACAAAATCACGATGTACTAAAAAAAAACTCAATGATAGTCATTTAAATAGACTTTCCATGACATCTTTTTAAGCAAAATACAAAGTTGATTTTAAAATAAGATCACATCATCTTGCATCGTCTTCACTTATGCTGTTGGCAGTCAAGAAATTCACTACTTTTGATTTGGAAACCTATGCTATGGTACATTTTCATTTCTTTTATTTGATAATGCTACAAACAAGGAAACAAGATCCTGTCCTGGGTGGTTTACTTGACAAGATTGAATGCTCCTTAAAAAGAAGCATCCAATTTTATAATATGTTACAACTAGTTCTAGTAATAAACCCAATGGAGTAACTTCATATGCGCCTTTACAATCGCAAGAGAGGATGTAGTATTATGTTATGAAAGTCCTGATCTTGTGCTTGTTTAGCAGTATGTAGCAGTAGTATGTGTCGTGTTAGTGCTGTGTTTGAGTCAAATAATGAAATGTCGGTTGTGTTACATGCTTACATCAGTACGGTGGTTGCTATTATGGGTCATTGATGTATCAAAAGAGGAGCAAAAAGAGGGGAAAAGCAGTTACTTTGATAACTGCCATTGATACTTGTGTGGACTATATGTACATAGAAAAGAACAGAAAATACGTCCTATTTTTTCAGAAATTTATAGATCTAGAGCTCCATAGAGATCTTAGAATTGTCTCTCCCTAATCAAGCCCTAATAAAGAGATAGTTGGGTTCTCTCTGAATGAGCCAAAAGATTACTATTTCCATTTGATCTTGTGACATAACATGAGCAGTAAATATTGAATAAGAGATAATGCTTCCAGATTGTGTTGCTTTTTTACATATTTTTTTCCATCATCTTCAACATAATTCACATTGTTTGGCCTGATCATAACATCAAATTTCTGCAATACTTCTTTAAAGAGGAGATGCATGAATAATGTATTTATGGAAGCCGTCCAACCCTGTATTTCTAAAAATAAATGACAACAACAAATGCTAGAAAATCTAATGAAATTCCTAGCAGAATCTTCTAGAAGACTTCTGATATTAAACTGCCTATAGAAGACTGCATCCCTTACATTACTTGATCATTTATTTTTGTGTCCTAGACTGCATCCCTTAGATTACTTGATCATGGAGAATGAGCTTGTCCTTGAATTCAAATACTCACTTAACCAAAAGGAGATACTTGCTGCTTGGGAAGGATAGTGGTTGCTCGAATAAAAGCTAAGTTTAATGGTTGCCTTCTCGTTAGCATTCAATAGCTTGGCATTAGGAGTGGGAATAGTTTGGTGCAGCTGCTCCACTTCACTCCTCTAAACCAAACCCAATAGTAAAATATGGTTGAGTTTTCTCAATTGTTCCATATCAAGCTATACATTTCAATTTGAGAATTTTTTTGATCCATAATAACCCATTGGTTTCTTGATTTAAACTTTAAAGATTTAAAAATATGAAGAATTTAAATATACTTCTATTAGTATTTATATCTAAGCTCTTGTGTCTAAATATGATGTTCTGCGCCTTTTTTTTTAATTTATTAATCTTTTTTGGAATAAGTTTGTTTGACTTTTATGTAATAGTTTGGTTTGGATCATTTGGGAATTTATCCTAACTATATGGAAAAAGAAAACATAGTTATGGTTTTGTTTGGTTTTTTACCCATCCCAACTAGACGTGCAGTAATAAGAGACATGTTGGGTGGCCACGTGCTTCTGGGTTTACTGGTCTAGAATCCAGGATGACATTTCGAATGTGTTGCATGTCTTGGTGCTGGTGGTAGCACACCTTGGGTTGCGGAATTGTGAACTTTAGAATTAGATGTTTGTGTGGTTCAAGTGATTGGTGAATTCACATGTCAAGGTGTGATTTGAATCAAGGGTTGAGCTCTACATCGGCTTTGGTGGTGTACGATCCATTCCTATCTATGACAGTCGGTTCACCTGCTTGATGCATGTGTCATAACCTCAGCTGGCATCTGTGTTGCCATTGATTGAATGTATGCTTGAGAGGAGCTCAGCCATTGGTGGTTTAGCTCTAGTTGGGCTGCAAAAACCTTCTTATCGGTTGCCTTTTCTTTCTTTTGCTTCTTTTCTCTTGTTTTCCCCTCAAATCTTTTCACATATGTTGGCTAATTGCCGAAGTTCTATTATTTGTTCTTGAAACTTGTTGACATCGCCCAAGATGTCTTGTTTTCAGTACCTAGTTGTTATGAACATAGGAAAATGGAATTAGTTGGTTAGTTAGTAGGCCATTTAATTAAACAAGGTTTAGTACTTGTTAGAGAGAATCCTCCAATAACATATCTAGTAAATGAGATATAATATTTATAGCTAGTTTTATTCCTAATAGGAATAATGTATTTACACAAGTCTTCCAATTTTAACTTAAGTAAAAGACAATGGCAAATCCTATCTAAATTGATAATATCTTCCACTAGATAATACTAATCTGCCCAAAATTATATAATGGATAAATATATGATGAAGTATGCATTTTTACCTTGAGGAAAACAGTATGCTACTATTGACCAATCAAGCTCTTAGGGCGAATAAGATCTTGGAAGGAGGCATGGAGTTATTGCTTTGCTTTTGAAAGGAAGAAACAGTAGTATCTGGGTAAGAATTGTGCATAACATGACAGTAGATATGAAGTTTCAGCAATAGTAGATGTAAATGGATGTGATAGGTTAGCAAGTATGTCAATATGGGTTCATTTTGCTTGAGTATAGAGTAATTGATGAGTTGTTGCTCCTTTGGTTGAAGTAAGACAGATTAAACAATATGTTATAATGACCTTAAAAAGCTAAAGCTTGGACATTTTTCCCCCCATTTTGATGAAAAGGTGGTAACCTATTTATAGAGTTAAAATTGTCTCTATTTTTGCTAGCATGGGTATTGGTAAAAGTTTGTGGTGGTTGAATGAATGAAAATAAATTTAAAATCTTCATTGTAATTTCCAGCTATGTTTAAGCAACTAGTCCAACATGCATTTATGATACTGTCATTGAGGCTTGATCATGTTATAAAGCAATGTTGTTTAAGGGCTTAACTATATTAATGCACTAAGGTGAATATTAAATTTTACTTGTTTGTGGAGGAACTAATGTAACTTCTTATTGTGTATATGTTGCTGCAGGCTCTGCATGCTAGTTTTGAATATCAGAATGATATCATACTCCCAGAGACACCAGTCATATATGAGAAACTTTGGGTGGATAAATATGCTCCCAGTTCGTTTACTGAGCTACTTAGTGATGAACAGACAAACCGTGAGGTAAGAGCATCTAGCAGGTTATACTTGTCTTTATTGAGTGGTATGCTTTTGGAACCTACAGCGGAGAGCTCTGGATTTTATTTATGAAATGCGACTGCTTCTTGACTTTATGTATCCTCAATAGCTTTTTGTTTCCTTTTGGCAGGTCCTCTTGTGGCTGAAACAGTGGGACTCTTGTGTTTTTGGATCAGAAATTAGGAGCACGGCAGATGATGTTTTGACTGCTCTCCGGCGACATTCTTCTGCTACTCAGCAGAAGAAACATATTGATGGGAATTTTGTAAGGAAGAACAAAGAGCAAAGATGGGGTAGAGACAGTTCAAGAAATATGGTTAACATGGAAGGCAATGATGGCCGTCAAACTGCAACTCTTGAAATGTGGAAGAACAACTCGAGGATCACTGGTCCACCAGAGCAAAAGGTCAGTGGAAAAACATCTAATGTAGAAGTTTCATGAATGGAAAGAGGTTGTATATGCATTCATGGATGCCACTCTTGTACTATTGCATCATAAATATCTGACAAACATCCAAAAGCACATTTTTACTATATGCACATATGTCTGTCAGAATAGGAACCTGATTTATATGGAAAAAGATAACTTGTTTGTGTACCCCATTGGTGTCGTTATGAAATCATAAAATCTGGAACCATGTTGTACATCTCATAGAGGAGGATTGAATAGATGAATTACAAAAGATAGGATAGGAAGTAATCTTCCTAAATCTCAAGAAAATGAAACAAAATAAATAAAGGTTTATTACATCTACCAAAAACGACAAGAAAAAAAAAGATGGCAACATCAACACAAATGCAGTTGGGAACCATACATGAGGTTTGGTTAACCACAACCCCTTAGGTTAGTTGACTGCAACTCTTCAGCTGGTTGGCTGCAGCTCTTTGATTGAATGACCACCATATTTCCAGTAACCAAAATACTTTCAACACCCTCAATCATATTGAGAAACAGATAGTCATCATTCTTAACTTGCTCAATATCACTCAAGAGCCCTTTTTTGCAAGGTCTTTGTGAGAACTTGACTTTAAGTTTTGGAGGAGTGTAATTAAGACTTGTGGCAAAAGGTAAGCATTAATGTATTGGGATTATTTTTTTTCCGGTTTAATTTTAATATTTTGCTTCTTTCCAAATTTGTTAGGATTTATTCTTCTATTTTTATCTTTTCTTTTCTTTTTAGATAAATTAGAGAGATTAGGATAGTTTTGAATCATATGCTCAAGATATGATGTTACCTTTTCTAGATTTATTTTTTCTTTATTTATATCATGGTCCGAGGCTTTTTTTACCACACAAACAGATTGTGTGGCGCTTACTATTCTGCCTCTGCAGTATTAAACAAGCTTAATTCGCACGCAATGTTAGCCAACAAGGCTTAAACCTGTAGGTAACACAACCAAGGAAAAAAGCCAACAGCTTATAAGGGACACAAGCATGAATAAAAAATTTTTAGTGAAGAAGGTGAAGGATGAGAACTATCATTCTACTAAGAAAATTCTTCATGGTATGAAAGCTCCAGTGGATCTTGTTTGATTGGATTGAACCATAATATGAATGACACTAGGAAATAATTAGAAACAGATCCAAGAACCAAGATATGTTTCAAACCTTAGATGACATCCTTACTACTTCTTGAAGCCTTAGCATGTTTGAAGCTTGTTTAGGAGACCAAAATTCCCTCTAAATCAACTAGCACAAGTTGAATGGTGTAAATTTTAAGGAATGATTTCAACATGCAAAGTTTGTGATTTGAAGGTAACGTTTAGTTGTAAGGATTGAATTGAACAAAAAGAATTGGACATGATAAGTATAAGAAAGATGGGACAGTATAAGTTTATTATACTGTGTTTGGTTTGTATAGTATTAGATACAAAATTTTATACTATTCCTTATTTTGTATATGTAAATATTAGACTTGTTATTATGTTTTGGCATTTATATCTTCAATATTATTTAATATTTATTTTAATTATATTTTTATATTATTTGAAATACAATTTAAGCGGATTATTGAATTCATATAATTAAACAAATTATATGCAATACTAAATAAAAAAGTTAGATTTGTTAGCTAATAACAAATTAATTATTTATATTATAAAAGAAATAATTAATTTATTTTATATAAATTAATTTTAAATGAATAACTATTAAAAAATTATTTATTTAAATTATAAATAAATAAAAAATTAGATTAGGGTTTAAGAGTGGGATGCGAGAGCTTTGATAGAGAAGAAGTAAAAAACAATGAATTTGGAAGGGTATTTTTGAGAATGTAAAATATTTTTGCTTTTACCTAAAGAATTTTATTTTTGTACAATGGTATAGATAAGATAAAATCTAAACCTTTTGTTCAATCAATTATCTTAATTTTTTATTCAACTACTAAGTAAAGTTACAAACTATATATGAGAAAAAATTTTTTGTTTAGTCCAATGTCACAAAAATTATGCAACGAAATGCTACCGAAGATATGGAAAGCTTGGATATTTAGCTAGTGCCTTGCCTTTCAGTCTGGTTTTTTAGGTCATAATTTTGCAGTTAACGCTTACTTTAGTTAAGAGCAGTTTGGTTTTCACGCCATAATTTTGCAGGTAGTGAAGCTTTTTAGGTCGATTTTAGTTAATGGTTGATGTATCTATATTACTTCACACATTGATTGTATCATGGCTCTATATTTCAATTCAACACTTGATCATGATACGGCATTCTACTTATTATTTTTCCATGAATTTATGTCTCCTCTAACAAAAACATAATATCTAGATAGAGATCTATGGTTGTCCTTAGATTTGCCTTATTAGCATGTGTATAACACTTAATAGTCATATGACTATGATTCTTATATGGAGTACTGCGTCTAGGAGGTCCTTTTAAGTAGTGCAAAATTTGCTTTATAGCTGCCTAATGATTAATTGTTAGAGAAAACATGTATTGACTCACAATGTTGATCGAATATGCAATATCTAGACGATCTACTATAAGGTAATTCAACTTCCCAATTGATCTTCGATATCCCTTAGCATCCTCAAATAACTCATCTTTTCTTGTGAATTGCAAATCAAGGATCATTGGAGTTCTATAAGGTTTAACCGTCCAATTTTCCCTTCTCAAATAACAAGGTAAGCAGTTGAGAGATTTGGGATGCAAAATAGCAAATTTAATCATTTTGTTTTTTACAAACATTTTGAGGGTGATATTATTTAGTTAATAGTATATATGGATAATATTGCCATTATTTATTGGCAATAACACTATGGGTATTTCAGCTCTCAAATCCTTTCTTCATAATCAATTTCAAACAAAGGATTTAGGAATGTTAAAATACTTTTTGAGTGTCGAGGTAACGAGAGAAGGAAGCTATTAGATGTAAATGGTATTTTGCAATTGAAGTAAATCCTGATGGGTCTATTGCTTGGTTGAAAGCTGCCTTGTTGCTAAAGAGTATGCATAGACTTATGGAGTAAATTATTCCGACACTTTTCCTTATGGCTAAGTTAACATCTGTTAGGTTATTTATTTTCATAATGGCTGTTCAGAAATGGCATCTGCTTTAATTATCAAGAATGCTTTTGTGCATAGAAATCTTCAAGAGAGAGTTTGAAAAAGTTTGTCGTTTTTGTAAATAGTTGTACGGCTTGAAGCTAAGCCATTGTGTTTGGTTTGAAAAATTTAGCTAAGTGGTTGAAAGATTTGGAACGTATAAAAGTAGATCTGATCATTCTATTTTTCACAAATAGTTCAAGGCTGGTATCATTTTATTAGTAGCACATGTGGATGATATTGTCATTATTGGCAATGGTGCTATAGGTATTGGAGCTCTCAAATCCCTCCTTCATTGTCAATTTCAAACAAAAAGATTTAGGGATGTAAAAATACTTTTTTGGGTGTTGAGGTAATGAGATGTAAGAAAGGAATCTTTCTTTCTTTTTGAAAGGAAATATGTGCTTGACTTGTTATTTAAGATGAGAAAATCAGGGGCTAAATCTTGTAGTACTTCAATGATCCCTACTTTGCAATTCACAAGAGAAGGTGAGTTATTTAGGGATCTTGAGAAATATAGAAGATTGGTTGAGACATTGAATTATCTTGTAGTTACTTTTGCAGATATTATATATTCAGTTAGTGTTGCGAGTAAATACATGTCTTTCAAATAGTTGATCATTGGGCGATTGTGAAATAAATTTTATGCTACCATCAAAGGAGCTCTTGGATGTGGTATTCGATATAAGAATCACTATAATTGATTTTGGTGCTAAGCTTAGTTGTGGGGGCTTGTAACCCCAGTAGGGGCATTAAGCTGATGGAACGTAGGCACTTGGCTTCAATGGGTCAAGTATGATGTTATGGCTTTTTCATTACTAGCTTGGTTGTGCCAGGTTGGGAGATGTTATTTAATTATGGTTGGAGTTATTGTGGTTTGTTAATAGAAACTGGCTTTGATACCATGTTTAAGAAAAAGAAAATACTTCATTTTTTATTTCATTGAGTAACATGACACATGTATGTATAGAAGTTTAGGAAAACTAAAATAGGAAAGTAAATAAATACAAACAATAAAAAAAAAACCTTAGGATTTACTATGCACTACAAATTTCTCTTTACACGAAATGAGCTTTGATACCATGTTAGTGAGAAAGAAAATACTTTATTTTTTATTCCATTGAGTAATATGATACATGTATATATATAACTTTAGGAAAGCTAAAATAGGAGAGTGAATAGATATAGAGAATAAATATTTGATACTCTCTATATTACAACCTATAACATTACTTAAAAGTTATGTCCAACAATAGGGTAGAGACAAATATAATAATGGAGAATTAGGGTTTCCAATGACCTTGAGAAAGGAGGAGAACCTATTTTAAGTGTCTTATTTTGACTTACTTGACTTATAGTAAATTGTCACCATAGTACATTTCTTTCATAGTATAGGTGGACAAGGAAGAGATTCCCAAAAATATTGATGAAACTTAGTGGAAACCAAAATGGAAAGGAGGTATCCTTGGAGATGAAGCTTTATATTAAAGTAATATATGAGAGATTGTAGATTTGTTGATGGGAAAGAAAGCTGTGGGAAGCAAGTGTTTGTTTACTATAAAACACTACTTAAAATGTAGTGTAGAAAGATACTGACCATGCTTAGTTGCCCTAAGATATACCTAAACCTACGGAGTAGACTATGAAGAGACATTTGCTCCTATGGGCAAATTGATTCTATCAAGTAATTAGCACAATTAATCTTGAGTGGTCATTGTATCAAGTAGATGTTAAGAATGCATTCCTTTATGGTAATCTAGAAGAGGATATTTACATGAAAATTTCCCTAGGTTTTTCTTCAAATGGGAAGTAGAATAAGGTATGTAAGCTGAACAAATCCTTATATGGCCTTAAGTAGTCCCCCAGGGCATTATGATACATTGGTCCAATTAGGTTAAATGCAAAGTCAAGTTGAACATTCTTTATTTGTTAAAATGTGAAGCAATAGCTTAATATTGGTTTCAATGGTGTATGTAGATGACATGATTATTACTAGTGATGATAATGTAGGAATTGCTTACTCGAGAAAGAAATTTAAAGAGGAATTTGAAGTAAAGGAGTTAGGATAGTTGAAATACTTCCTAAGGATGGAGGTAGCAAGAAGTAAGAAGGGAATTTTATAGATCAAAGGAAGTGTATCCTGGATTTATTAAAGGAAGCATTAAAGGAGATACATAAGTTGGGTTGTAAGCCTATGGGTACCCTGCTTCAACACAATTGGAGTAATTGTGCACTAGATGATGATGAACCAGTAGATAAAAATCACTATCAATGCCCTTGTTGGAAGGTTGATTATTTTCTCTAATTAGACTGGATCAGATGTGCTCTAATTGTTTAGTTAGTCAGGCAATACATGCTCTAACCAAAGTTGCGTATCCCATTCTATGTGAAGGACTGGTAACTCAACTTGCTCCTCATTGAAAACTCGCTGATACTTGAAATAGTGTTCACATTGATTCATCCACCTCAACAGGTCCACGCTTCCATCGTATCTTGGAAAATCCAAATTTAAATAATCTGGATCCTTCTCCCCAATACACTGGATTTTCTTCTTGGCTTGGAGATCTTCCATTGCTCATACTACACTGTCCCATCTAGCGACAAATTTGCAAGTTGGGCTGAGCATTGTTGTTGGCATCAAGTTGCTGCCAATCCTCTTTATACATGGTGAGAAAGGCTTAAAATGATTGTTGTAAACTTCTCTATTCTTCCACTTGACCTGGCTCTAATACCAAATTGTTGTAACATTGCTTGTAATTTCTCATTCTTGGTCTATTGATTATGAAATCAGATTGTAAAGTATTTTAGTGAGACTTTCTCCCTTGTTTCCATATTGTGATTTAATGGTTTGGGCTCTTTAATGGGGGACCCAATGATGTCATAGGAAAAAGAAATAAGATTCAGACATAAACTTGCTTGTTCCCTTTCTCTGGTTGTGTACAAAAGGAGAGAAGAGACCCTTCTGGTGGCAGTTGCTAAAATTAACAGCTCAACCTAGACTCTCTTATTTGCATACATAGCATATATAACTGCCAGTAAGTCCTCTAAGGACATCTAAAACAGACAAATCACACATACATTAAAAAATCCAACATTAATTACACAACGCATATAACAGACTTAAAAACACAGAGATACACGCCTAAGTTTGCAACTTCTTGTGCAAATATATGTGCTGAATGAAAACTACTTTGGTGGTAACATAGATCTTTTAGAATGATTCATGGTCTGGAGATAGCAGTCTAATTATGTCTTTGCCCCTCCATTAAGCAAATAAGTACAGTCCCCTTTTTTTAACATACATATCTTTTATTTATTTGATAAAACTCTTAGTTACCTGAGAAAAAGATCAAAAGAAGGAAAAAAAAAAATGTGGTTTATATTTTATGACCCGAAAGGAATGCTAACAGAGCTAGCAAGGCCCTTTACTGAAGAAAGTTTCTAACAATGTGATTTATACAATGAAGACTGCATTAGGTTAGTGTGCAACATCTGATAACTGGTCTTTTGGTTGCCATACAAGCCTATTCTAACCTTTTTTTCCCCCTTTTGTGGTTGGTTTTTGGAGAGAGTCATAATTCAGGCTATCTTTTTTAAATGATGTGTACATCAAGGGGGGATATGCATTATGCCTATAGCATGGAATTTGTATTTATCAGTACACTTCTGAAGAGTACCATTAGAGCAATAGATTATGGTGGAGCAAGTGACACTTTATATTATGCAAATATAGAGAAGATAATTAGTATACAATATAGATAACATTTGATTTCCTTTTGCATTCCTACGTATTCTTTTTCTTCAGAATCATTCCATTTTTATTTGTGTATTATATGTCCTAAAATTTCATCACATTGAAGATTAGAGAAGCATGCACTCATTCAGCAAAATTTCCGACTTCTTCCTTGATTCTTTTTTTGATAAAATTTTGTTTCTGAGCAGATCCTCCTACTTTGTGGTCCTCCAGGACTTGGGAAGACTACACTGGCACATGTAGCTGCCAAGCACTGTGGATACCGTGTGGTAGAGGTGCTTCTACTTTCTCTTTTGCACTTAACATTGTCGTGGTCTGTGAGAGTTTTGATCTATATCTGGTCTTGTCATCTTCCTTGCTCCATGCAGTAGACATTCATTGAAGATCCATTTCTTGGAATTTTTCTCAGATGGTGAAAGAGAATCTAGTATACATGGCATGCTCGCATATGAGTTCAAAAACTAATTTACCATCCCCCCAAAAAAAAGGAAAAATAATTGATTTACCCAAAAATGAGATAACAGATATCTAGAATTCACCCTGTTCCCTCATTGGTTTTCCTTATTGTATGGGTCTATCATTTTCATATCCATACTCCATGATATAGCCCTTGTTATTTGGAGTTATTGTTATTATTTTTTGATAGGGAAATACAAAAAAAAAAAAGAAAGAAAAAGAAGTTATTTGTGTGATATTGCTTTTTTGGATGTCCATAGCTTTTAATTGAAGATTTGTCATTTGTAGATCAATGCCAGCGATGATCGATCTTCGTCAATGATTGAATCTAAAATCCTTGATGTGGTTCAAATGAACTCTGTGATGGCTGACTCAAGGCCAAAGTGTTTGGTATGAGTTTGTTTCTGAGAATGCCTTTTTTGACCTTTCAATTTTGAGAACACTTGAAAATATACATGCTTCTGCAGATAATTGATGAAATTGATGGCGCTCTTGGGGAAGGAAAGGGTGCTGTGGAGGCAATTGTGAAAATGGTAATTCATTATCTGTCTGTAACCTGCCTGCACATCATCCATTTCTATACCCAGTTATGAAGTCATTTGGCAGTTATCATTGTGCTGTTGTCTTCTCTTTTCATCAAATTTCCAGCAAGAAATGTGTATGTGCTTTCATGTGGCATGAGCATTCCACTACTAATAATTATAGCATATTATCTTGTAATTTTATTTTGGTTGGCCATCATGGATGGACAATCATAATTATGTCACCAAACATGTGACATATATGGACTTCATATATGTGGACAGTTTAATCAAACAGGCTTGCATATGTGCCCAACCTTTGGTAACCTGTCTGCTTTTGGGGCTCTCATTTTGTTCATGCATTTTACATTTTATGAATCTACCATTGAGAATTTGCTAATAACCTGCAACAGGGCTTTGTCCAAGAATTACATAGAGATATTTATTTACAGTTAGTCCTCAATGTAGGAGGTGTTGAGTTTGGCTATGCAACTATCTGAACTGAGATCTTAATCTTGTTGATAGTGGGCTTTTATTCTTTATTAACTGACAATCTGCTGGCGCCTCACTTGGCATTATGATTTTTGATTGAATCCCATCAATTGGAGATCTTAATTGAATGGAATGAAATGAGGGTGCAAGGATTCAGACTTAGGTCCTCTAACTCTGATACCATGTTGAGTTTGTTCCACAAACACCCAATTTGAAAGCTTAAACTTGTAGATATAGGGTGCTTTTTCATAATTTGTCACTTGATAGGAGGGAAAACCAGCATGAGTCAGTTCCTTATAACTAGAACAGCTCATTTCTTATACCTGCTCTTTTTTTCTAGTAGTATTTCTTTTCTGTTTTAAGGAAAAATCTGGTTGGAAAGGGAAAAATAAATTGCTTTTTCAAAAAATAATTCTTAAAATATGGTCATGCGAGGAATAAGTCGCTTTTTAATGAAATCATGACTTCAAGTCATGATTTTAGGCTTGAGTAGACGATTTCAAATTCCTCTAAAATTGTGTCGCTTTACTACTATACAATACCATCTCTTGAATCAAGGACACATTCATATGTTTTAAAGATAGAAACAAGATTGTGGCTGGCGAGAATCTAGGACCTCTGAAGACGTGTGCCTGCCAATTGTACTACTGCTTAAGTCACGTCATTAATGCTCCAGTAATCTTGCATTAAAAAAATAAAAGCAATGGGCTTAATGCACCGGTCATGTCATTTAAGTCATGCTATTTACTGCTTAAGTAACGTTTAATGCACCTCTGTACTACTGCTGAACCATGCCATTGCTCAGCTTAGAGTAATTTTTTGAATTAGTGTCTTGAAATCACAGTTTCTCTACAATTTGAAATTGTGACTTCAAGTCACTATATCAACTACCATGATTTTGGAATTATTTCCTAATCCACTGTATTTTAAGATTTTTTTTTTAGATGCAACTTTTTTTTTCCTCTTTCTCAAATCTGGTCTGTTTGTTCTAAATTTTCATCTTATAGTGGCAAAAAGTTTTAGGTTATGTATCTGTTCACTATCTTTACTTGCACAGTCACAATGTGGGCAGTATCACAAAGTTAAGGTGCATTTTCAACTTATGTTGCCATCAACAATCTTCTTTGGGTTATCATGGTCACTTTGCTGAAGCTTATCTTCGTTTATTCTTTATCGATAAGTAGGTTTCTGCTGAGAGGAAGCTGGATGAGGGGAAGATGAAAGGAGAACTAGGAAAGATCTCAAAGAAGAGACAAAAAACTCCATCACTTTTGAGACCTGTAAGTTGCATAGTATGCACGGACTTGCTCATGATATTCTAATGTATCTTATGCAAATTTTTTTATAGGTTATATGCATATGTAATGACTTGTATGCTCCTGCCTTGAGACCACTGCGGCAGATTGCAAAGTAAGTCTCTCGTACCTACATCAGTCACATCAAAGTAATCATCTAAGCTTATTTCTTTGATCTATATCTTCAAGCCTTATTATTCTATTATTCTTGAGATCTTTTACCATTTATGACCTTATGTAAAGATTAGTAAAAATCCTGACCCACAAGAAGATGCGAATTAAGTTAAGAATCCTATGTTCCGATTTTTAAATTGTACTAAATATAATGATTTATTTTCTGGGTAAGAGAGTAATAGTCCAATGGATGGACAGTGGAGTGATTACATTCCATTGTCTAGGAATCTAATTAATGAAGTTAGCTTCGATTGGCAAAGGCTGCTCAAGGTGGACATTTAATAAATATTTTCTCATATTTCATAAAGAATATGTTTGTAAGTGTTGCATTAGAGTCTCAACATTAAAGACTAAATTATAATATCATGTCTCAAGGATGGCTCAAAAAGAGCATTGGCTTTTATATTCCTTGAAAATGAGGGCATACATACATAAATGTTGGGAGGAAATGTATAAGATGGCTGATAGATGCACTGGATCAGTTCCACTTTCTTTCTCATCCAGCTCTTATCATCTAAAAGTATTGCTTTTTAGTGCTTAGTAGTTGCTTCTTCGAATTGTTTTGCAATTGTCTCTCCTAGCTGTGTTTATAATGTTGGTGCATAATCTCAAGTTTTAGCTCTTTTGTTTCTTCACGAAATAACTGATTTTGTTGTACACACATGGGTTTTTTGAGTCTGTTATTGTGATACTGACAGAAGCATTTGCTTATCCTACAGAGTTCATACTTTTATCCAACCATCGGTGAGCCGTGTTGTTAACAGGTGATGAACCTCGTCCCAGAAAATGTACTTTTCTTATGCTTATGTGTCTCCAAATCTAATATTGACATTGGCTTATAATTTGCACAAGAAAATCTTGATGATCGTTGAACCTTGTGGATATTATGATTAGTACTGTAACCATTATATCTAAAAGCTTAAGCTTATAGATATAATATGTGCTATTATATTTATTACTTAACACTTTGCCTTGTGTACTTAAACTTTAACTGGAGCCTATCAAATGGATGATTTAATTAAATGGGATGAATGACTACAGAGGGATTCCAACTTAGAATCTCTTGTTTTGATACCATGTTCTAATTAGCATCGTTGCTATCTTATCTAAAAGCTTAAATTTATAGATCCGGGGTGAGTTATTATATTTATTACTTGATAATGAAGAGGCCTGAGGGCTGATGACTTAGTGCATGCATCCCTCTCTCTCTCTCTCTCTCTCTCTCTCTCTCCCCATTAGTACTCAACACAAAAGAAACCAAAAATGTTTCAGTTATTGCCTCTGATAATCAAACGACAAAACAATCTTTTGCTGTAAATAAGTGAAGAAATCTGTCAAATGTTACTGATGTGCTTGGAGGGAGTGGCAACTTTTCTTTAGTGCAACTTTGTTTCACAGAAATTGTTTTCCAGTTCTAGGGAACAGAACATATGCTGATAATGGGCAGTGATTTTTGTTTGAAAGTAAAAGTTTTCTTTGTGTTGAAGGAAATGATTTCATTTTTATAGATAATATAATTAATTTTTAAATAAATATTTAAAATATTTATTTATTTATTTATTATTATTATTATTTTACTTTTGGTGCTTTGTTGTTGCAATAACTTAAGCAGTGTTTACCTTCTATTCCAATATTATTTTTTGGATGTCTTTATATGTTAGGAAAGAAAGAACAAAGATCCTATATAAATATATCATTAAATTGAGAACTAAAGCAAGTCAACCATATTATTTTTTCATCTTAGTTTATCTTTGTTTATTGAGATTGGAGGTTCTCTTAAACGAGCCTTCAAATTTGGATGGTGGAGGGTCTCTTTATAGAAGCCTTAACCTTGTTTCAGTAAATTGCTATTAGATATCACTTGCATCTTCATAACATTTTTTTATAAATAAGTAGAATGATTTTCGTCAATTATTGGTCATTTTCAATCTTGATATTAACTATTATTAGTTGGGCACCATTGCATCACCTCCTATCATTTCCAACTACTATGGCTGCTAGTAATTAGATGATTTTTTATTACCATTGTAATATTTAACAGTTATGAGTACAGTAGGGGCAAATGGTCATATGAAAATAAAACATTTTTCCAGAAACAGAAACACATGTTTTCATGAAATATTTTCATCCCCTTTCTCCATAGCACATCCTATGATGTGTTCACATGCCTTAATTCTTCATAACCTCCTAAAGTATTAGAGTATCTTAGTGACTTTAGGAAATTACTTTAGTGGAAAATTGGTGATGGTAAACTAATCCTCTGCCCCCTTGAGGAGTGGATAGATGAGCAATCAAGAGGTATGTATGGCTATCACAAGAACACCTCCCTTAGCACTTTTATCTTGGATGGAAGATGGAATTGGCCAAGAGGTAATAGATGGGACACTATAACAGTGGAACTCTTGGATCTACAGCCCAGCGGAGAAAACCCTGACGAGTTGATGTGGATTGAGGATGGTTCTAAAAACCTTACCATCAGAAGTGCTTACTTCTTGACAAGGAAAAAATAACCTAGGAAAACGTGGACTCCCCTAGTGTGGTTCAAAGATTCCATTCCAAGGCACTCGATGATTCTTTGGATGAAAGTCCAACAGAAGCTTCTAACCATGGATAAATTGGTTGAATGGGGAATTGCTGTGGATAACTTATGCTACCTATGCAAGAGGGGCAGGAATCACATGACCACCTTTTTTGGGACTGTTGGGTTGCGAGGATGATTTGGAAAGAGGTGGAGAATGCTGTATCGTGGAGATGTAATAGGCCATAAGACACCACTACCTGGCAGATTTTGTTGGATTCTTGTACAGAATCATATCCTAACGGAAAATAAAAGAAAGCATTTGCAGCAGGTTGCTACTACATATGGAAGGAAATGAATGAAAGAAGGGTGAATGGAAAGTCAAATAGTATAGTATCTATGATTTAAACAATTATTATATGCACTTTATAGAAATTATTTTTATGATTGTACTATTCGTCCCTAGTATCCTTTTGTTTTTGGTTGATACTAGGTTCGAATAATTGCTTTGTGTTATCCTTGTACATGTCTTATGTACATTGTGAGTAATGAAATTATCTTATTCACCCCAAAAAATCAGGCTAATATCGTCAGTCTCATCTTCAAATCTGCAAGTCATTACTTATATTGTGACACTGGCTGCATCAGCTTGCTGTATTTGGCGCATTAGAAATACTGCTAGATTGGGAAATCCTTCCCCCATCCAAATGTTCCAGCTAGATACATTTTGGCTTATTTGAGTCCTCAATGTCGTGATTAAGAGTGGTTTTTTGGTCTCTTTTGGAGCCTTGTGCTCAACTTTTTTTGTAACCCTTTCCTGCTTTTGTGGTTGTACATTTCCTTACTTTCAATGAAATCTATACTTACCAAAAAAAGAACAAAAAGGAAGGGCTTCCTTTATTCTTGATGATGGTTGTTTTCCAAGGAGACACCATCTGATTTCATCCAGTTTTGGAATTAATCCTTGCAATAAATAAAATACTCAGATCCTTGTCAAGCATTTTACTATATATGTTGCCATCTTCAACATATTTCCGATTAATTTGATAGAAGAGATCCTTCTCTTGCCAGAGTTCCATAAGAGTTATAATATTCTGTTATACTCTTATTGCCTTGGACTGTTGCATGAAGTTTAGATCTTATCTCAAAATACTAAGACTTATTTTCTAGATTAGAGTAAACTTTGTGGACATTTTTCCATATCTCTTTAGCCGTCTCACAGAAAAAATAGGTTTGTCCAATTAAAGACTCCAGATGGTTGATGAGCTAAGCCATCAACAAAGAATTTTCCGCATCCCACACATTGCATTTAGCTGTTCCTATGTCAAGGGTTGTGGTAGTACAGACAAATACTCCAACTTTCCATGACCACGTATGACTAGTTTCACCGATTGAAACCATTCATGGAAATTTTCTCTATTCAATTTATATAGAGTTATTTGGAGCGATTGTTGGTCAGCAATAGATGATGGCATGACCTGGGTATTACTACTAGTCGCTTCTGAAGCTTACAAACCAAACCTGAGTTTGATTCCAAGGGTTGTTTCTTGAGTTTTTTTAGGTAAATCATCCATACTAAATTTCTTCTTCTCTAAAGGAATCATTCGGAGCTCTGATACCATGATAAAATATGAATGAGAATATGAGAGAAAAATAGGTGCAATTATCCTGGGAAATATAAAAGAGGAAAATAATTGCTTCTATTTTGCTCTAAGATTTATACTGAGAGGAAAATATATGCAATTATGTAACAGATATGTGCCTTTATTTACTATTTAAGGATTGCTGTTTAAACTTTTTTGCAATCGACTCCTGGATGCCCTTAGATATTTTATTGGCTGAGTTCATATGGAAAGACATCATTTTATCACACTTAAAATTTGTTTCTTGATGTCCTTTTTTACGAATTTTGAGGTCCGAATGGTGGAATTCTTAATAGTAATTGTCATTTGAGCTGTTGTAGGTTAAGGTTTATCTGTAGCAAGGAAGGAATGAAAACCAGCTCAATAGCACTGACAGCACTTGCAGAATATACTGGTGAGTGATTGGTCCTCATAATGGGAAAATCTGGTTTAGAATTTGGAGAAATGTATGGAGCAAACATGTAATTAATGGTTCCATAAAAAATACTTGAGGAAATGGGGTAGTGAAAACACATATCAAATGCGAGCTTTTGTTTTTTTGCTATTTTTTAACAGCAAATATAAACTTTAGATAATGTGCATCTTCATAGAATAGATTTGTGTAAATCAAGGTGCTTGTGCACTGTGGATTCTAGGTCTTTGAAGAAAATGCATGCTTGCTATGTGTTTTCATGTGCAAGGGAAGTCACAATATATGTCCTACCTTTTTTTATTTACTTTGGTAAGGGCAAAGAACAAGAAAAAAGGGAACCTGAAGTTCATTTCTGCAATTTTCATTTACAAAAAATATAAAAAGAACAAGTGAAGCTGTAGGTCAGCTGGCCTTTTTTCATTTACCTAAAATGCAAGAAGAGCAAGTTGCAGTTTTTTCAAACATATGATTTAGAGGTAAACACATTTGGTATACGTGTCTTAATTACAATTAAAATGCATATGATGTATGCACCTTGTTTGTATTTTAGTTGGATGAAAAAACACACTTCCATGATGTGCCTCTAGTGCAACATGAAGTGCATTTATCTTGCACTTGAAGGCGTATGCTGTTCTTGTCTTCTTTGCTGAATCCATGGCATTTGAAAATGCATTTGCTGAATGCATTTTCACTGCCCTACTAGCTGATTATGTTTGTGGATCTGGCTTTTAAGAACATATATATATATATATACCAAACTTAGAATTTGATTGCTATATGGGTCAGGTTTTTGTTTGTTCCTTATTCATACACTTCTATGGAGTGGGCCAATACCTAAATTGCAATTCTTGGTCTGATTTTGGATATGCTCTCTCATGTAGACATTACTGACAATATTTCCCTTTTCTAGAGTGTGATATACGATCTTGTTTAAACACTCTTCAGTTTCTCAACAAAAAGAAGGAAACCCTTAATGTGGTAAGACTATCTCTCACACTGTATCAAATTCATTCTTTTTTTCTTTAAAAAATTATTTACTGTTGCCAATGGCAAGGCCAGTTTTGCAATGATTAACTTCTGGTAATGAAAAGACCATTGATTGACTACTTGTTCCTGACAAGATATTCTAAATATGAGAAATGTATAGCTCCCAGGATACTTTTTAAGCAAATTGGAAACCATGTCTATCCAATACCACCTAGCAATTATGTTGGTGGGCCAAAGAAAGCATGAAAAGAGTTGAGAGCATCTCAAGATGACAATATAATATCCTGTTAAAATATCTTACAACCAACATAAAGAAGTCTTGCAACCAACAACTTTTTATTTGATATACTTATGATAGCATAAAACTAATATCGTTAGGAAACAACCAGTGTCACTACTGGAATAACCTAGGACAACATTGGGCTGCTTACATAGAGTGCAAAATTAACATAGCTAGCGTGACTGATATAGGGAAATGTTAGAGTGCTTCATGTCCATGTCCATGTATCGTTTGCCATCTTACTTTAATTCTACATGTGATTTTCCGTTTGGATAGTTTTCTTTCCACCTATGCAACTAAGTCCTGTAAATTCATCTATCAATGACGATGCCTATGCTGCTTTCAACTTCATCTGTCTACCATCTTATGCAGTGATAGTATATACAAACATATGGAGTAAAGGAAATGCAAAGATAAAATTGAATAGAAGAAGAGCTTAAGGATACGTTTCTTATGATGGTTTCTTGGAGAATATTCATTTAGGATTCTAAGGACAAATTTTCTGGTTTCAGTTGGATATCAGTTCTCAAGTGGTTGGCCGAAAAGACATGTCAAGGAGTATTTTTGATATATGGAAAGAGGTGTGGCACAGAAGTGAACTTGTGAAGTTCTATTTTTTTATTTATCAGGCTCAGTCATCTCCAACATTCTGATACTCCTGTATTGTTTCTTCAGATTTTCCAAAAGAGAAAAATCAGGCAGGTGAATAACTGTAAAAACAATAGCAGCTGTATCCCCAGTGAATTTGATGTTCTTCACTCTTTGCTATCAAATCGGTCAGTTGTACTTTGAATTAACAATGTTGTTATACTACCGATCAGCTTCTTGTTTGCTGATTACTGATTTATGCATGCAGTGGTGACTTTGATCTGGTACTGGACGGGGTGCACGAAAATATTTTACAGCTTTCATATCATGATCCAGTAATGCAAAAAACTGTAAGGGGCTAAATTTTCTATTGCATTGTTGGATCACTTATTAAATAATTCTTTTAAGAATATGTCAGGTAAGCTATTCTGATGAAACTTTGAAGTGCTGATGACAAATTGACAATGACAGGTTGATTGCCTCAACAATATCGGTCTCTCTGATGTAGTCCATCAATATACAATGCGCTCGCAGCAAATGCACCTCCAAGGTACCACCTTCTCTATCTATCAGATTTCTAGTCCAATATTTTTAATATAACTTGCTGATTGTTCCTGATTTTTTGCTTCTTCTTTTGGAAGTTTACCATCCTTCAGTTGCGGTTTCCGTTCATTGTTTAGTAGCCCAAGTTCATAAGCCAAATATTCAATGGCCAAAATCTTATCAAAGGTGCATTACAGTACAGATGCTGTTATTTATATTACTTTCAAGAGAATATCCTGCTGACTTAATCTCTTATTGTGGCCTACTTTAGATATCGTACAATGTTGATGGAAAGAACAGAAACTTTGCGGAGTTGGCAACTTAAAATTGCACCTCATCTATCAAGGCATTTTTCAATTAAGTCTTTCATTGAAGATTCAGTCTCTCTGATGCTACATATTCTATCTCCACCAAATCTACGGCCGGTAATGTAGTAGCATTTTCAATTTCAACCTTTCGCTGCTCCATTTTTTCCATCCATGGTTTTTACTGTGTCACATGCTTAGATACCGGTGTAATATTCACTTTTGCTTCAGTTGTTGTCTCTTGATGATGACCTCTCATTTGACAATGTTTTATTGTGCTGGGTGGCACATTTGTTTGAAAATAACCATCGACAACTGCAACTCTTTATCAAACCTATGGCTTTTCTTCTTATTTGTGGAGGTCAAAAGGTTTTAGCTTCTATTAATGTCTGTTTACTTCATGGGTGTCTGTTAGTGAATTGAGAATATAAAGTTATATTGTGGTGGCCTGTACACCATTATATATTCCTTATTATTTTACTCATATTACTATGTCCCACACTTTATATTTACATTTATATACCTAACAATCTTTTTCAACATCACACCAGCCACAACTTCTTTTGCACCCCCCTTCAGATTTCCTTGCAAAAGGTTGATGGTGTGCATATGAAAGAAGAGAGAGAGAAACGGCCAGGGTTTTTAGGGAGAGTAAGAGAGTCTTCTGTTTTTAGATTTCTGGATAAAAGTAAAAATGATTAGCCATTTATTTAAAGAAAAAATAGGAGTGGAAATGACATAACTGCCCCCCTGAATTTGAATTTATTAATAAGGTTTTCAGTTGTAGTACTTAGGCCATGTTCACTTGAGGGGAATGGACATTCCATTTCCCTCTAATTCCTTTATTACCATGTTCACTTGCTTTTTGTATCCCGTAATATTAATTCTTAAAAATCTCAATTACTTGAAAATACTGCATTTTAATTCCTCATTCTACTCTAATGAATCATATTCCATAAGAAAAGAACCCCAACTTTCCTTCTACTCTTCTTCGTTTTTAACACATTTATGTACCAACACTACCATCTTCCTTTATAGACCACCACTACCTAGCACTGTCACCACCACTCTCTGTACCTATTACTACTGCCATCAACCACCCACCACTATCACCCATCACCATCAATGACTCTAACACCACACACAACCTTAGCATCACCACCGACGATGATGATCACTACCACCACACAACCCACACATGTGACCAACACCACCATTGATACACCTATGCGACCAACACCACCAGTAATAGACCCATCGACCAAACATCACATACACCTAGATTTGTGTTCGTGGGGTTTATAGGTCATTAGTGATTTGTGTTAGCACGACTACACGTAACCAACACCATACGTATCTAGATCCATGTTTGCACTACTCGTGACTTTTTGATGAGTAGATTATCTTCTCCCATGGACATTAGATCAATCATCTTCTCCAACGAACATATGACCTTTTCTAATAAGCAATTTGTAACATGAACAGTACCATTTGTGGTTTGCTTGTTCATTGACAATATGGGTATTATAGAGATGTCGGCATCTATTGTTTTTTATTTCCTTTTTCAACAAGAAGATGGCTATTCTTTTTTATTTTTTTTCTCTTTTTGGTTTGCTTGCAGTAACATGGTGATGTGGGTATAGAAAAAAAATGAGAAACATGGGTATTATAGTCATTTTATTGTTATTACAACTTTATTCTTAAAAATGTGTTTTATTTAAGTGAATATGATAATAATTTATTACACCCTTATTCCCTGTATAATGAATTGGAATTCTATTTCATGTTTACATACATTCGGTGAAGTGAACGCATCGTTAGTGATGAAACTATTACCCTATCTAGTATTGAAGATCCTTGTTCGTATCTCATAGATGATGGTTGTGTGTTGGGCCTTTGAATATGTCTTTTGAACAAGTCCCATATATCCTTGGCTATTGGAAGAAACAAATGAATCTTGCTAATATCTAGTAGCATAAAGCCACAGTTTTTATCGTATGTATTTTATAGACTTTGTACATGCTATAAGCTTAGGGGCATTATAGTTTTTCTCTTCTACTTATTAGGGTTATGATGTACACTATATAATCACAGTTTGCTCCCTGTAATTCTTGATTTTTATTGATAATACAAAAATAATTTCACAAGTGATCATGGTATCAGAGCACTAGGTCAAAAGTACTGTTCATTAATCCTGAATACTATTCATCTTCATCGGCTGTTCATCTTCAGCAGCTGTTTTTTCTTTTTCTTTTCTCATCGGCTGTTTCTTCTTCCTTTTCTCCTTGCTGAAAAACTCACCTACAATCATTAGCATTTCCATGACAAGTAAATCCTTTAATATCAATCCCATTGTTGTCAATCCATTTTCAGACAGCATCCCTCCACAATCTCTATGACCGATCTCTTACCTCCACCACCAACCACTATTGTGATGACCATACAACAACAGCACGCTCAGACACAACCCACCTTGATGTGGACCACCTATCACCATCTCTGCTCCACCATAAACCCAAACCTAAACTCATTGGCCATCACCCTGAAGGCAACATCACAGCCACTGCACAACCCCAACCCCAACCTGCTGTTGACAGCCACCCTGATGCCAATCAATCACCTTTCTCTCTCATCTCTCGGCTTCACCTCCTCTCTTTATCTCTCCACAATGCCAACCAATCCACCATTGCCCGTCACTGCACAGCCTTGGAACACTATTGCTACTGCTCTTTGTCCCTTGATTACCACAACCACTGTTCCTAACCCAAACCTTAATCCCAACCCGAGCCTGCCTTTTCAATCCTACTGTTCACTCTTACTTAGTGATTCCCCCTACAACTCTACCTTACCTACTCTTAAACCAAATAGTATCTCCAATATGATCACCATCAAGCTTTCCTCTAACAACTATTAACTATGGTCATCCTTAATGATCTCTTTTCTCATCTCAGTTGATTTATTCAAATACGTTGATGGTACGGTCATCACACCACCTCAAAAAATTTTACTTAGTGCTCATTTATTAACCACTCCTAATCCCGACTAGAGTTAGTGGCTTTGGATAAACCACATGGTCTGTGCTTCCCTTCTTGCTATGGTCTCCATAGATATTCTTATGGAGATTCATAATATTCTCCTTGCAAACAACATATGGATTGCTTTGAAGCAAAGATTCCTTGACAATTCCATGGCTTGTGAAATGGAATTGAAATAGTAGTTGCTCTCACTTCGCCTAAACAACTCTTCCATCTTTGATTATCTATGTGAACTTAAATCCATCGTTGATCAGCTTGCATCCATCAATAAACCTCTCAATACGATGGATCTTTTTACTCGTGCATTTTGTGGCCCTTGGCAAGACTATGACGCGTTGGTCACTATACTAGCTAACTCTCTAATCCTGCTCACATTTGACCAAGTTTGAGCTAAATTGCTTAATCATGAACGATGACTCAAATGCCATCATCATGATGATACCTCACTTTGTTCCTACAGCTCTCAATGCTAAGAACTCTTCCTGCACGGGTAGAGGTGGTGGTTGCACTCGCCTTGAAACAAGGGGGCGTGGTTGCTTTTCATTAGTCACCCAGCATTCCTCCTCTCGATCGTAACAGCGCACTTAGTTCTCTTACTATGGTTTCTCTACTCCACGATGCTTTCCTCCTTCAACCATTCAATCTTAGACAGGCTTCTCTTCTTAGATGGTATGCCAAATATGTGACAAGCCGAGACATTTTGCTATCTAGTGTTATTATTGGTTCAATGAGTCTTATGAGGACATGCTCCAATCATTTACTGCCTTCTCTCTCAGTGAATCATACGACGCTATTTGGTATCCAAATTTAAGTGCTATACTCCACATGACCCCGGATGCAAGTATTCTTATTGATTTAAAGCCTTATGTTAGTTCTGATAGGGTTTTTGTAGGTAATGGAACTTCACTATCTACATTTCATTCAGGCAATCTTCTTGTTTGAACTAATGGTCACAACTTAATTCTAAAAATTGTCTTGCATGTGCATTCTTGCTGAGAGTTGTGACACGCTGGTCCTCCTTCTTTATGTTGATGATATATTCATTGGTAGCAGCACTTTGCTCCTTAATCATTATATTTTGGTTCTTTTTCGCTAATTTGCCATAAAAGATCTCACCCGTCTTTGTTTTTTCCTTAGCATTCGTGTCATTCCCATGTTGCATGGTATTCACTTATGTCAAACTCAATTTCTTTATGACCTCCTCAAATGTCATCATATGTATCTCTCTAAACTAGTCAAAACCCCTCTCTCTTAGAAGCCATTTGAGTATCACTAGTTCTCTTCCATTGTCCAATCCTACTATTTATCGTGAGATCATTAGTGTGTTTCAATATCTTATAATCACTAGACTAAATATTAGCTTTGCAGTGAATCAGCCGTGTCAATACATGCATTGTTCTACCATTCATCATATGCAAGTAGCAAAACACATTCTTCGATAACCTCAAGGTACGCTAAAATTGGGCCTTCCCGTTACTTGCTCCTTCGACACCTCTTTCATCATCTTTGTTGATGTTGATTGGACTGGTTGTTCAAACACTTGTTGCTCAACTACTGACTATGCTATATATTGTGGTTACAACCTCATATCCTTGCAGTCAAAGAAGCAACCCACAATGTCTTGCAATTCAATTGAAGTTGAATATTGAGCTCTAGTATATGCAGTAGGAGAATCTACTTGGATCTCTCATCTTACTGGTGAGCTTGACATACTTATTTAGCATCCCATCATCCTATATCGTGACAACCTTAGTGCAATTTATCTCTTTGTAAACCTTGTTCAACATGATCACACCAAGCATGTAGACATTGACTATCATTTTGTACGTAAAATGGTCTCCATTGGTCAAGTTCAAGTGCAATACATTCCTACTAGGTTTCAGTAGGCAAACATCCTCACCAAAAATCTCCTTACGTTTATCTTTCTTGATCATTGCTTCAATCTCAAGCTGACTGTTGCATCTTGAGATTGAGAGAGCATATTATCACATGTATTGATATAATTTGTATATGCTGTAAGCTTAGGGGCATTATAGTCTTTCTTTTTTACTTATTATGGTTATGATGTACACTGTATAATCATAGTTTACTCCTTGTAATTCTTGATTTTCACCAATAATACAAAAAAACTTTCACAAGTGTTTGGTTATGACATCATCATGGATTCATCTTTGTCCCATGCATTGAAAGCTCCTTCTTGTCAGATCCGATCCAACCTAAATGTCTCACTTTTCCTTTTAGATATGTCCTAACAACTAGCCAACATTATAAATAAATTCTATCATTTAGGCAATAGGAGATATATATGTTTTAGAGCTCCCCATTCTGACTGTGGCCAGATGATTTGAATGAGTTAGCTTTCTCAACAGACTTAGTCTTAGATGTCTTAAGAACTTCATTGATTTTTGACATTTTTTAGAGTGCTTGTAAAGGGTGAGTCGGATTAACAGGTGAGGTAGGCAAGTAAGGCTGTAAAAAAAATGATTTCAAAGGGAAGAAGTCTCAAGACTATTTCTTTGATACCATGTGGAAATTTGAAATAATTCTTTCATATACTTTTAGAGTATGCTGATATGAGCTTAAATAAAGATTAGGATGAAAACTAACTTCCTTTTTAGGATATAGAAATCAAATTCTACACATAATTTTAGCTATCTAGAAGATGTAATTGAGATATAGGAGCTAACTACTAACTATGAGATATATAAATATCTAGGATTAACCACTAACCGTGAGATATGTACAGATCCAAGATACATTTTAAACAAATGAAGAAAGATATACCTTTTCTAACTTGAATTATACTACTCAAACCATCCTTTTCTATGTGACTTCTTTTATCCATTTTTTTAGTGACCTTTTCTTTTTTCCTATCTTATAACTCTCTTTAGTAGACACATTGGTTTTCTATGCAATTATTTCATTTTTTTGGCATCCGTGACAGAGTTGCATTATTTGCCAGTTAAAATGTAAATGTCTACTAGATATTTCTACAGCAATTCATGTCCTTCTTAACAGTAGTCATCTGAATATGGTATGCTGCCTTTCACAGGTTGCAGTGCACCTGCTGACTGAGACTGAGAATAGAGATCTATGCCAGTTAATTATGAGGATGGTCTCTTATTCTTTAACATACAAGAATCTAAGTTCTGATGTACAGCCTAGTTGGTTAAAGCAGGAAGTATCTGTTGAAGCCACGTTGGTTCTTGATCCCCCTCTATGTGATTATGTCAACTTCAAGGTTGGAATATCTTGATAGACTCTAACAATAATTAAAAAAGAACCTTGATAGACTCTGTTGCCTATTATTACAGCTAATTGTGCTATTTCTTTTTGTCTAAACAGGATTATGTGTCCAGTCACAATGTGCTTGGTGCAGCCATGAAGCAGTTCATATTGCATGAAGTGAGTGGATTATTCCTCTTGCACTGCCTGTTTTAGTTCTAACACTGTCTTTGTATTTTACACGAACAATATGGTGTTGAAAGTAGTTGAATGCCTTATTTCCTGCAGTAGTCTATCTCTCTCTCTCTCTTGCTGATTAAAGAAACATAATGAAGTTAAGAAATTCTGCCATCTTTAGCTTTAAGAGAAGTTAAACCAAAAGTGAAAAGTAGGTGCATTGAGCAAGAATTTTTGAGAGATGGGGTGAATGTAAAATAAAAGATAGATTTATTCTGTGCACATTATAAATAAATATGAACCCCAAAAAAAAAAAAATTTCGAGCACACAATGGGAATTTTTATATGTAAAGAGCGGGAAAACAGCATAAACTTTCCATATCTAATAAGAAGACCAAGTGCCCTTACATATAGAGTATGTGGTTAAAAAATTAGATGGTCTAAGTACATAAGGAACTCTAGTTACGAAGATAGCGAATACCTTTGGATTGACTTTTATATGCAATACACTTACCAAATATGAAGTTTCAGATGGCATTATAGCTTCATTATGGTATAGTTTAGGATGTGATTAGAAGCCCGTCTTTCTATTAAAAATTCATTTGTCTTTAAGTCATTTCTTTTGTAGGTTCAATCTTTATACTCTTCCTTCAACATTGGATTTGCTTTTTTATATTAGTTAGTTCTGTACCATATACTTACTAAAGGGATGCACTCTTACTGTTACCTAATTGGTGAATTGAGTCCCATCAAAACCACTAAAGTTTTGAACTCCATTAAGTGTTCTTCAAGAGTTATTCTCATATGTTGGGGTTATCAATTCATTACCTCCTAAAGTTTTTTGGTGTGTTGCATTTGTCCACAATCATCAACCAAATCTAAGTAAGCTTGACGCAAGAGCCCTTAAATGTATATTTATTGGGTATTCTTAATAGGCGATATAAGGTATTCCTTAAAGGCGATATAAATGTTTTCATCTCTCCATAAGGAGAGTTTATGTGACTGCTAGTGTTGTTTCTTTGAAAATAAAATGTTTCATAGGTCTTCTTTCTAGGAGGAGAACTCAATTGAAGAGAATGACCCATCATCTTCATTTTCACTCTTGTTTGTGCCTTGTTATTGTAAATGTATTCTTGAAACACCAAATTCTAGTTGTGCCTCAATGTTTACACAGTTGCCTTCCTCATCTCCACATACTCCTTATTCTCAATTGTCTTCATCTTCATCAGTTCCACATACTCCTCATTCCTTACCATCTTCATCTTTGCCTTTGTCCACTCCACTTTCTAAGCTAGATTCAACATTGTGTTCACCACCATCACATGTCAAGGCCATTCCTGAAATGAAGGTGTACACTAGAAGGCCTAAAACTCCTTATTGCAACCAATCTTCTTCCTAAGAGTTAAGGTTATCTAAACATGTTGATAGAGAGAAGAATGAAGTGTTAGTGAAGAAAAAGTGGTTATAAGTCATAAGAAGGAAGAAAAAGAACTAAGGTAGCTAAAAAATTACCTATTGCACTTAAGAAAGTAAACGTGTGTTACGTATCCAATTTCTTAATATATAAGCTAGGGGAATTTATGTCAACACTAGAAAGCTTTTATTACTTAAGTTGATAACAGAGAGATTATCAAGAAACTTCTGTGAAGCTCTTAACCTTCTAAGATGAAAAGAAGCAATCATGGAGGAAATGAAATCTTTATATGAAAACACATAAGGGTGTTTATTGTTGTAAAGAATGGTAAAATGAGTGTATATTAATCAATTATACATACAATGAGTGATATATATAAACAATGTGTTTCTACTAAGCCTTATTTAGCATTCTACATACAATGAGTGATATACATACAATGTGTTTCTACTAAGCCTTATATAAACAATGTGTTTCTATAACACCTCCTCTTAAACTGAAGCATAGATATTGATCATGCCCAATTGGTGACGGAGGTAATCAACTTGAGTTCCCATTTAGTCTTCGTAAAGAAATCTCCTAGTTGTTCCCTAGTTTTCATACATTTTGTAGAGATCAAATTCTATTGCACCTTCTCTTGAACAAAATAGCAATCAATCTCAATGTATTTGGTTCGTTCATGAAACATGGGGTTTGACATAACATGAAGATTAGCTTGGTTATAATACTACAATGTTGTTGATATCGAAACTTCTAGTCCAATTTTAGCCAATAACTGATATGTCCACAATACTTCATATGTTGATTGAGTTATAGCTCTATATTCTGACTTTTCATTAGATCTCAACACATCTTGTTTCTTACTTTTCCACGAAATTGGATTTTCTCTAAAGAAAATACAATAATTGGTGATTGATTTTCGATCAGTCTTAGATCTGGCCTAATCTCTATTTGCAAAATATTCTATACGAAAGTGACCATGATTCTTTTACCATATATCTCATTCAAGAGCACCTTTCAAATAACGTAAGATATGTTCTAATGCAGCCTAGGGATGAATTGTTGGAGAAGACATAAATTGACTTACAATACTAACAGAATATGCAATATCATGATCAGTTACTGTGAGATAGTTCAATTTTCCTACCAACCTCTTATATCTCTTAGGATCATCAAATAAATCTCCATCCTTCGTGAGTTGTCTATTAGGTGGTAGTGGAGTACTACGCGGTTTTGCACTTAGCTTCCCTGTCTCTTTGAGCAAATCAATTACATACTTCCTTTGAGATAATACAATACCTTCCTGACTCCTCATCACTTCAACTCGCAAAAAATACTTCAAAGGCCCCAAATCCCTTGTGTAGAATTGGCTTTGGAAAAAAGTTTTCAAAGAGGATATTCCCATATGATCACTTTTAGTAATAATGATATTATCTATATATATATATATCAAGAAGGATAACATTAGATGCGGAAAGTTTATAAAACACCGAATGATTACATTTATTCTTGGTCATACCAAACCTTTTAGTCGCTCGACTAAACTTACTAAACCAAGCTCAAGGACTTTGTTTCAATCCATATAATGATTTCTGAAGATGACAAAGTTTACGATTCTCCCCTTGAGCAACAAACCCAAGTGGTTACTCTATATAGACTTCCTCTTGTGGATCACCATGGAAGAATGCATTTTTTATATCTAACTTATGCAATGGTCAATCTTTAGTAACTGCCATTGATAAGAACAAACAAACAGATGTCAATTTGGTAATAGGTGAGAAAGTATCAGAATAATCCATACCATAAGTTTAAGCATAGCTCTTAGCAATTAGATGGGCTTTAAGTTGAGCCACAGATCTTTCGAGATTAACTTTAATAATAAATACCCATTTACATCCGATAGCTTTTTTTCTTGTAGGTAAACTCACCAATTCTCAAGTACCAGTAACATCTAAAGTATTCATTTCCTTTATCATTGCTGTACGTTAGCCAGGATGAGATAAGGCCTCATGAAGAGTTTTACGAATGGATATCGTATCAAGGGAGGCAACAAAAGAACATAAAGAAGCAGATAATTGATCATATGGCACAAATAATGAAAAATGATAAGTACACTATTGTTTACCTTTACGAAGTGCAATCGGTAAGTTAAGATCATTATTAAGTAGATCCAATGTTGAAGAAGAAGCTATTGTAGGACATGTCATGGGAGGATTCTAAAGTTTGGCATATGCATGGCAAATTGGTGGAGGAGGTGGTGGTGATATTGGAGGTAATGGTGTTGGGGGTGATGATGTTGTTGTAGATACAACATTAGGTGATTAATAAGCAATGTGATAAACCAATAAGTCATTACTCTCTCCCTTTTAGGGGATTTAGAAGAAGCAGAAAAGAAAGGACATGCACCATAAAAGTAACATTAGCAAACGCAAGATATTTGTTAAGACCAAGACAGTAGTATAGATACCTTTTTGTAGATGAGAATATCTTGAGAAAATGCATTTTACATATTTAGGATCTAATTTGGTGATATTAGAGCAAACATCTCGAGCAAAGCATGTGCTACCAAATATATTAGGTTCAATAGGAAAGATAGGTTTTGTGAAAAAAGTATGCTATAAGGAGTCCTACCTTGAAGAATTGATGAAGGCATATGGTTAATGAGAAAACAAGCTGTGGAAATAGCTTTTGCCCAAAAGTGTTTAGAAACATGTGTTTGAAATAAGAGTGGCCGACTATCTTAAGAAAATGTCTATTTTTTCTTTTAGTTACATCATTCTGAGATAGTGTATCAATACACAAAGTCTGATTAATCATGTAAGTTTTAAAATCTTTCAGATAAATAATTTTTGGTATTATCACTTTTCAAAATTCGCATAGGTGTATTAAATTGAGTTTGAATTTCAGTATAAAAGGCAGTAAAGTGAGAGGACAACTCATAATGATTTTTTATCGAATAAAGCTAGGTCATTCTAAAAAAACATCAACAAACGTAACTAAATAACAAAACCTAATTTTAGACATAACTAGACAAAGACCTTAGACATCGGAATGCACTAAATTAAAAGGAGCATTTGCTCTTTGATGGACACGAGGAGCATAGGACTAATGATGGTGTTTTGCAAACTGACATGATTTACATTCTACAGACGATACACTCTGGAATTAGGGGTATAATTTTTTAAGGTAGAGAGAGAAGGATGTCCTAATCGACAATGAGCTTCAAAAGGAGTTAAAAGTACATGTGTTAACAAAGGACTTGGGCACACTTGAGTATCCGGTACATAAAAATCTCTTGAAACATGTTCTTTATCAATAATCTTTTTTGTCATGAGATCTTAAAATAGATAATAATTAGGAAAGGATAATACACAGCAGTTTAGAGTATGGGTAATCTTGTTAACGGATATTAGATTAAAAAAAAAATCAGGTATGTTTAGGACTGATGATAAAGAAGGTGGTGGAGTAGAATGACCAGTGCCAGATCTTAAAATAGATGATGTGGAACCATCTACTAAAGTCACTAGGGAAGAAGAGGCGTGTGAGTTATAAGTTATGAAAAGATTAGAATTACCTGTCATGTGATCAACAGCACTCGAGTCAATGACCTATTGTAAAGAGGAGGAAATAAGGCATTTATTTGGATACCTAAACCAGTAATAGCAATAATAGGGTGTGTTGAACTCTTCAAATTTCCTTAGTATTGAAGGAATTTAGCATATTTTTTTTGCAGAAATAGTAATTTTCTGTTCACCATCTATTGATGCCTAAACCAAAGAATCTCACAACGGGAAAACCTCAAATCTTTGCAATAGTAATGAAACAGCCATTAATTGGAACTAGCAGACAAAACATGCAAACTGAGGAGAAGAAACATCCACTCCCTGTAAGGAAACAAAGGCAACTAATCGAAGATAAGAATTGTGCAACGAAATATCTCTCAATAAAAAACTTACAGGCCTGTCTACAATCTTCACAAAAACGGGAATTAATCCAGATGGCAAACCAACATGGAAAAAATGTTAGATAATAAAAAGTTCAAAACCAAAAAATAAGAGAGTACAATTAGAGAAATTGGAGTGATGTAGCAATTGTTGAAGAATGAAGGAGGGAACAAGAAGTGGCTAGTGAGAAAAAACAAACGTCGCCTATAGGAGTGACCCAACACATAAATATAAATTCCTAAAGTTGCTTATTGGGCAGCTATGGAAAAGTAAAAAAACAAAGCAAGGAGGCTTTCATACCATATAAAGAGTGGTAAAATAAGTGTATATTAATCTATTGTACATGCAATCAGTGATACATATGCATCCCTACCTAACACTACATTAATTATACTATCTAGTAAATACAATATTACTTAAATACTTATTCCTATTTTATAACAATTATGAAGTATAAAGTCGATGAGGTTGTTGAAAGGTATAATGTTCGGTTAGTTGCTTAAGGATAACCTAAACATATGGGATAGATTATGAAGAAAGTTTGCATTAGTTGCTAAATTCAACTCAATACGAGTACTTTAATCATTAGCAACTAATCTCAATTGGCCTTTTACATTAGTTAGATATGAAAAATGCTTATCTTAATGGCGACTTAGAAGTAGAAATATATATGAAGCTTCCTCGAGGATTTGGGTTAGAAAAGGAGAATAACAAAGTATGAAACTAAATAAGTCACTATATGGTTTGAAGCAATCACTTAGAACTTGGTTCAAACGTCATTGTACTATAGTGACTCAGCTAGGATACTTCTATTGTCAAGTTGATCATAACTTCATTTGTGAAAACCAGCAACGAAGGGAAGAAGTCAGTTTTGATGATCTATGTGGATAGTATCATCAACATTGGTGATAGTTTAGGTGATATTAGATGGTTATAAGAGAGAAAAGTAGTTAGGTGATCTAAAATACTCTTTTGAAATGGAAGAGGCAAGAAGTGAAAACGTAAATATATTCTAGATTTATTGAAAGAAACTGAAAAAATAACTTGTATATATTCCACTTCCTTGAAATTTAACCCGTGAATATTCCATTTCCTCTAAATTGGAAATGTTAAGCACAAGAGCTAGATGCTACAATTGAGATTGATGGGAGACAATATCGGCATCTTGTAAGAAGATTAATATATTTATCTTTTACCAGACCTAACTTGGCTTATGCGATTAGTGTTGTGAGTGCCCCCATAAGATTTGGCATGAATGCAGTTATCATATTCCAAAATATTTCAAAGAATGACCTTGGAGAGGAGTAATACTTAAAAAGTTAGTTGAGAGGGACATTAAAGGTTTTGTTGATTTTGATTAGGAGGAGGGAGTTTTGGTTGTAAGTCTACTTTAGGTTATTACACAAAAGTATGAGGAAATATAGTGATATGGAGAAGTAAGAAATAGAGAGCTGTAGCTTGAAGTAGTGCAGAAGCTAGATTTCGTGCTATAGCAGAGGGAATTGGTGAGATCATTTGGCTGCAAAGGTTGAAGAAAGAGTTACCTATACTTTTGGTCCTACTACTCATGTTCATTGTGATAGCAAGTCAGCAATCGGTATTGCATAGGATCCAATCCCACATTATAGAATGAAGTATGTTCATATTGATCGAAACTTCATCAAACAGAGATAGAAGGAGCAATAAATCTAGAATATATTCCAACTTCTGAGCAAGTGGTTGACATTTTGAGTAATCTTTAACCATGAAGCCTTTAAGCAAATTTTGTATAAGTTAGGAACAATCAATATCTATTCCTTAGCTTGATTGGGAGTGTTGGTAGATCTAGCATCATATTTGGGTAGTTGAGTTAATGTAGTAGGTTGATGGAATTAAGATTATCTATAAATAGGTCTTCTATGCACAAATAGTGGTATTTGGAAATAATTCTGCTTTATATTTTCTGCAACACATTGAGGGAAAGTAATAGATTAAAAATATATATTCACTAGCTTTATCTTTTAGGTTTTTTGATTTGAATTCCACATTTAGACATAAATTTACCATAAACTACCAACCAGCCAATATAGTAAGCTGAAAAAAATATTGATGTCACAATCTAGGGCTCGTTCAAATACACAATTGTGAGTAGGAAGATCCCAAGTGCAATTGTTATGGACAGCCTTAATCTTGTCTTTTCATGATATGAGGCATCCTGCAATGTTCAAGGTGAAGTTTGCTGATTGTGCTTACATTGCATCAAATGTTGCATTGTAGTGAATTTTTTATTTTACTTTGTTATATATGTATTTATTGAAGTTTCACATTGAGCCTTCTTTACCAGAGTAGCCTAAGATTGCTGATGATGGATTACCAGTGCAATTGGGTTCTATCAATTTTTCATATTGGAATTCCTAACAATTTTCTCTCTCTCAGTTGTCAATGCATAGCATAAAGAGTGAAAAACTTGAGAAAATATATAGTAAAGCTGAGAGATTATGTGAAATCTCCTAAAGCTTTAGTTGACTCGTGTCCTGCTAGACAATATATACTGCTCATGCATGATTCTATTCTCCTTTTATGCATGCATGTGCACAATGAACTTCAAGGTTTGTTTCATGAAGACAGTTAAATTTGCTGATTTGTATTTCCTTATCTTGGAATTTGATCGGTGTCTTTTGCCATCATGATCTTTTTGAGTTTTCTAGCTGAGCACATGCAGTTCCTTTATTTTTAGGTTGAAAAACAGAAGATCTTGCAAGGGTTTATAGAAAAACAGTCTTTACCTGATGGATGCACCAACGGAGACCTTGATACTACAGAACAGAGTTTGAGAGCTAAATCAACTACTCAAGGAGTAGCTATGTGTATTGGGACTAGCAAGGAAACTGGAAATAATAATTCAAGTAAATATGATGCAAGTGCTTATGTCGTCTCCTCGTCCTCTGCTCCCAGTAAAGTTCCTTTGGCTGATGTAACAGTAAATGCCAAAAAAGACGCAAAGAAGACAAGTGGCTTTAATTTTTTTGACAGGTACTTCTTGATGATCCATTCTTTATAATTTTAAATCTGGGATAATGATTGCAATGTTAGGTTACCTCATAAGTAATCTCAGAGACCTTAGGCTTCAATATCTTGTTATTTTGTGAAAAATTTGGATTTGTATTATACTTTCTCAATTGTACGTAGAAGAAATTATTTTATGGACAACACATACGGTAGGTGCATCATCTTCTGCACCAACCTCTACTTACCTATTATATTCTAAAAGAGGGAATCTGATACATTAACAGTGTGGTTGTGACTAACCTAGTTGGCAGCTTTAAATTATATTGTCTAGAGATTTGGTTCTTTAGCTTTAGAGTCAGAGTTGATGCTGAATAAATCGAGCTCAAAAAGTGAATTAGGTGAAAAGCATTTCTTTGAATTCAAAAGCTTGTGGATTTCTTTTCTTTGCTTTTGAGGTTTTCTTGGCTACTTTGCTGTGCTGTAAATCCCCTATCTGTCATATATATTGTAGAAATGCTGCTCAAGTTTAGCCTTTTGTGTATAAGAGTATTTCATATAGTTTACTTCATTTATTACATCACTGGACACTGATTTTTTAATTTCACTTAACTTCTTCATTGTTGTCTTGATAGCTAATTGGAGTCTGCAGAAATGTCTGAGTATTCCAAATATCTAAGCTAGAATTGTAGAACATTTATGATTATTATTATAATTATTTTTTTGATAATTAGTATATTTACTATTTAGAATATGGATGGGTGAAAAAATCTGTTTAAGATGATGATTGCAACATTGGACACCAATCAAAGCCTTATGTTCCTCTTTTTCTGGTTATGTAGCTGGATGACCTTTTTATTTGCACGAAATGCAACCTAGACTATTGCTCTCGGGCTCTCGCCTGTATGCTCCGGTGTTATCCTAATTTGTGTGCTTCAATTGGAAGCTGGTTGCAACTCATAGTTGATTGCTCTTGGCATTGCAAAGAAAAATTACCGTGGTTGCTTTGCAGACTGCATGTTATTTGATGGTACTTGTAACTCATTTTTGTTTTGAAACAGGTTTAGGAAGACCAATAGTTCAGCTTCTAAGAACAGCTCTCATGACATTGTGCAGAAATCAGCATCCTTGGAGCGGAATTTGCTTCCTCTGCTCTTCAAATTCAATGAGGTGCTGTTTTCCTTAGTCTCTTATAATGAATCATGATGGACGAGATGAACTTGATTGGTAATAAGTACTTAGCCATCTTATGTGAGGTTGACCTTAAGAAATCTGCTATTAAAATTTCTCTATGCAAAATCTCTTGAATGCAAAAATTTCACAAATCTAGGATGTTGTAAGGCTTTTATTGAATGTGCATCTCTAGAATGGCCACAAGCTGTTGAGAGGATGGTGCTTGCCACTGACAATAGTTGTTAGTAATAAAGTACTCTTGATATTGATTAAGCAACAATAATCTTCTCCAGGCCTCCTAATGGATGATGCTTATTAGTATATGGACTCAGGGACTTTCTGGTGATTTTTATCTCTTGAATGAATTGGTTGATAGTAGCAAAATCTAAAGTTGATCTTGTAATTTTGCTTCTAGGGGTGATTCAGTTTGATGCTGAAATCTTAGAATCTATCCTTTTTTTCCTTTCAGATTAACAAATGGTTTTTTTGTTTCCTGCCATAGATCACATATAAGATATACCATGGAAAATAGTTTAGAAAAATTAAGGAAAAAAAGGTCAAGACAGCCACCCAGCCGAAAAATTTATTAACTATTGCATGGAAAGTTAAAAATGTAAAATAATACATCCTATTCTTTTTTTTGGGTAATGTCAGTATATATCATTTTCATTAAGGAAAGAGAAGAATTTACAAAAGGATAATACTAAGAGGATGCTCCAGCCATCAAGCACAAAAGATTGGCTAGATAGGTCACTTAGTAGCTCAGAAGCTCATATATAAGAGGATTATCTAGGTAGATTCTACATAAACTAAAATTTTCATAGCTAATGACAAGTGTTCAGTAGGATTTCCACTCAACCTTTTACCATTTCTCTTTCTACAACATATAGGCAAAAATTGGAAGAATTTTCCTACTTTAGGTATCGGTACAGTTGCTTAAAATAATGGATAAATCCTTTATTGTTGTTGTTGGGCTAATATCCCTATATGGAATTTGATAGACCTTTCACACTTTTAACTACATCGCCATAGAGTATTCACATTTTATGAAGAGATGTGTGTGACTTTCCTCCTTATTGCCACAAAGCAGACATTTTGTTGAATGATGCCTTAATTAACCAATTTATCTTGCGTGAGAAGCCTTTCCTTGATTACCAACCATAAAATGGAGTCACGTGGCATGGTTGATTTGTTCCAAACAATCTCATGCCATGTAACTTTCGGTTGTTGGCTCCTTAGGCAGTTATATGCTTAACGAATTGGGAAAGGGGTTGATGGATTTTGCTTCCATACCAAGATGCTGGGTGACCATACTTTAGGAGTCATGGCATTTGATATGTAGGATTTAATGTGACTCCAAATATCTCCCTTAGGCTAAGCTTACGTGTTTCCTCTAAAAATAGAGTTTATTATTGCATCCTTTGCTCAACTTAAGTTATAGCTAGATCTTTCACCTAACTAAGTTGCTAGGGGGCCTTTAGGATGCCAATAACTATACCAAAGGGAAATCTTCTGTCCATCCACAACTTTCAAGGAAAATACTGAGTGAGCCCAAGATTGTGCTTGAAGGATTTTAAGCCAAGACCAGGAGCATTGATTAGGGACTGGTATAGACCAGAAGTTATGGCCCCTCAATATTTTAATTTGAACCTAGCTAGGCCAAAGGGTGTTTCCATCATCTGTGCATAGATTTCATGTGTTTCAATTGAGCTATTTTATTCCATAATCAGAGCTCCAAAATACCAAAACTACCCTCTTCCTTTGGCTTGCAAACATCTTCCCAAGTTACCTTAGCCTTAGCCCTTGCTTCATCTGAGCCATTCTAGAAGAATTGGCTGATTTTTGTGGCTAACTCCTTCAAGATACTTTTTGGCAAAATGAGGACCAATATGCTTGTAGTGAAAAGAGAACACTTTTGACAAGTTTTAGCCTCCTTGCAAAGGATAGAGCTTTTGATGTCCAATGATTTATCTCGACTGCAAATCTAATTACAAGGATTGAATAATTTGCCTAGGACAACCAAGAGGACATTAGAGGAACACCAAGATATTTGACGGGTAGCTTTGCCTCATTGAAGCCTAACCAAGATAGGATATGATCCTTGTTCTTAAGTGAAACACCACTCAAAAATACTTGATTCTTCATAAGGTTGCATCTCAAGCTTGATATAGAAAAGAAATCATCCAAGCACTCTGATCAAACTGATCAATGTAGGATCACCTTTCAAGAAGATCATGAGATCATTAGCAAAGTATAAATGGGTGAGTTTAGCTTTTTTACATCTCTAATGTAGTTTAAATCGATGGTTTGTGGCAAGCCTCTTGAGATAGCAAGAAAGAACTTTTATTACCAAAACAAAAAGATAAAGGGGAAAGAAGGTTACCTTATTTTGGGCCACGTAAGCCAAGAAAAAACCTAGTAAGTTCTCCATTCAGATTTAAGGAGAATCTTGGTATTGAAACCCATTCCATAAACCAAGAAGAGAATTGAAGTAGAAAGTTGAGGGCATAAGTTCTTGAAAAATTTTCAATTAACATAATCACAAGCCTTCATTATATCTACCTTGATGGCACATCTAGAGCCATGGCTAGCTTTATGATAGCTATAGAGGAGCTCCTAAGCTATTAGAATATTGTCTGCTATATACCTTCCCTCGAAAAACGTTGATTGTTCCTTTCCCTTCAAATCGGTTATGACTAGTTTGAGTCTATCAACAATGATCTTGGTAATACACTTATATAGCGTGTTACAACATGCTATTGATTTGAAATATACAAAAGTCTCAGGTGTATCAACTTTTGGTACCAGCGTCAAATATGTGGCATTGATTGGTTTCAACAACTTTCCAATGGCAAAAAAATCTTTAATGGCTAGACATACCTCTTACTCTACAATGCTCCATGTATATCTGAAAAAGTTAGCATTGTACCCACTGGCCTAGGACCTTTATCTTTAGCAAGGGACCATGATACCATTTTATTCTCTTCATTTGAAACTGGCTTAATCAACAAATTCTAATCTTTACATTGCACTTTATACCTTAAGAGTGTTCAGAAGGGACTCTAACAGAGGTGAAGGATGGTGTTGATCCTTTAGTAAGTTCTCATAAAAGGATACAGTAGCTTGTTGCAAGTTTTGTTTCCCTGATATTATTACACCATCTTCCCCCTTCAAGGAGTGTATTTTGTTTCTAAGGTGCTTTTGTTTGAGAGATTTGAAGAAGAAAGCCATGTTTTGGTCTCTTAGCTTTAACCAAGTGTCTCTAGATTTTTGCCTCAGGAAATATTCCTCAACCCCTTTAAAAAGATAGAAGTCCTTAAACCATTTTTTTTCTAAATCCCAATTAGCTTGCATAGGATTTGCTTTTATTTAACCAAGGGGGCTGGAATAGTAGAAGATTTGCCTTTATCAGGTGTTTCTAGAGGTTTGATTAGTTGAGGATCAGGTTCCTTAATGGAAATTCCTGAGTAGGAAGTTTCTAATTTGTCTTCTTAGTCAAATCTACCCTGTGGCCACCATCTTTCTCTTTAGAAGATTTAAGCTAATCAGACTTAGAGGATACATTATCACTAGAGAGCCCAATATATTTATCTATACTGTGACAAAAAACTTTACAGTTAGCATTACATGGAGGGATATTCTGATACTCAACATTAACCATTGTGATTGAACTATCTAACTTCTTCATAGCAAAACTCATAGGAAGCTTACGACCTGCCTCAATTTCTGTTGAAGTTTTGACAAATCGTATCCTTTCCACTTTGGTTGAGATGAGGTCCACTTGTAGAGGACGACCCACCGTGTTTGCTAAATAAATAATTCCATCATAGTGCGAAAATTGCATTGAAACTCCCCATAGCTTTATCTAAATAGGTAAATGCTTAGGACATACTTAAGAGTAGTCTTCCCCTATAAGCCATTTATCTAAAATAATATGCTGCTTTGCAAAGTTCCACTACTGGCCTAGGATCTTAGAGAGTGAAGCTTCATCCGTGAACTTAAAAAAGAAGTAACCAGTGCTATTAGTGAGAGTTTCCAAGAGTCCCTTGTCCTTTCATCTTGCCGTAGGTAATTTTTGGATTGAGAGGAAAGATAAACCTTACCTAAGGAAATGTCCTATAGTAGTAAAATGCTAGATTTTCTCGCCCATTTGAGTGACCTTAAAGGGTGGTTCAACACAAATAAGTTCTCCAACTTTCCTTAGAGGATGGTAGTCTAGAGTGACATCTACTAAGGGTGGAGATTCTTTCTCACTTTGTCTAGTAACCACCTCAACAAAGGGGTGTGGTTTAGAAGTTTGGTTTTTGCTCTTGCTATTGAAGAGCAGCATCTTTAGAACCTTTTCCCTTCTTGTTGAGAGAAGTCTCAACCTTCTTTGCCAGATTAATCATAGCATGAATAGTGGATCACTAGTGGAGCTACTTTTGTCAACTAAAGATGATGGGTTTTCTCGGACTTACATTTTTTGGAAGTCTTGTTAGAGCAAGCAGAAGAAAAAGCAACTCTTTCCTTCTAGCCTTGCTGTAATTGCACACCAAATTGTCTACTTCCTACGGGAGAAGATCTTACTTTTGTTGAAGCCATCTTGGGTTTGACAAAGCTAGAAGGGTCCTTAGTTATAACTAGCAAGGCTTCATTCCCAACCTTAATGGCATCGGATGAAGACGTAATTGGAGAGCTATCTGTGTAGCTTCCTTTAGATGAAGATTTAGAAAGCTTGGTCTTCTTTGGTTGTTTAGTCTCAAAGGCAAACCTTTCTGTTCCTTTAGGCAAAGGTTTTCGTGGTGAAACCTTAAGCAACCAGAAAACCCTAAAAGAGACATAAGCTCCCAAAATCGTGCAAAGGAGAGCGATGGTGAGGGAAAGGACGAAAAATGAAGAAAATTAGATGGGAAAAGAGAGAAGTTGAAAGGATCGAGATAGAGGGGAGGAAAGAGCAAGGCGAGGGAAGAAGGAAGCAAAGACGAAGAGAAGAGGGAAAGGAGAGGATAGGGCAAACGGAGAGGAGAAGAGAGGAGACAGAACGAGGATGGAGAAGGAGAAAGAAAGAGAGAACAGGAGGACTTTCTTACTCTACATAGTAAAGAGAGAGAATGTTATGAAAAGTTAGCATCCCAACGATTGGAAAGAATATATCCTATTCTTGATACTAGAGAAAATGCGTTTTTATACCATTAATAATTCTCCTATTTTTTTCATTCTAATTGTTTTAGATTCCTTGGAATTTTGATCTTACCCATCCTTTTTAAAACTAGTCTAGAACTTGGCTGGTTTCAAGTTAATTCCTAAGAAACTCACCATGCAGGTTATCTTCCAATTTAATTAAGATAGTACAAAAAAAAAAAAATGAATAAATAAATAAAGAAATAAGTAAGCATTGAATCAAACAATTCCTTATTGTTTCCAAACCATGCAACAAGTATTGTATGTCAAAGTTGAGTCTAAGCTATTTGACTTGAATGCGATTTAGTAAAAAAATTCACTACGATTTCACTCCTCCAAATTCTTAAAGGATAGACCTTATGTACTTTGGATGCGTGAGTGGCGACAAGATGATGACCATTGAAATAAGTTGGGTGATTAGCCACAAATATGCCAAATGGCGACTATCAAATTATACACTTGATGTGCCTCCCTAAATGCTTGCTTCTTACTTTTCTATGTTCTAAGTTTTACTATGAAAAATGACCAGATGTCAATCTGCTTTTATGTATTGAGTAGATGGCTCAATTCTTAAGTCCTTTACAGCAGATGTCTTCATACATCTCGTAATATGAAATCCTATATCAAATAAGCGGAGTTTGAACTTTATATAAGCTATTTTGTCATGCACTAATTGATTCCAAATGGTTCAACTGGGTTTTCTTAGCATTTCCTATTTTGCACTAGATCCCAACACTTCTTATTGTTGTATACAATCCTTTAGCTTCCCTTTGTGGTGGTTGTGCCACAACAAATTACAAACACTTGAAATAGCTAGCTATATTCTTTGAGCAACCAATGCTTTGGGAGAGATTCCATGATCTAGACAAGTCATGAGCCTACATATGTCATTGTATCACCATTTTGATATCCTGTATTAATTTGTGCATGCTTTGGTCCTCTCAAATTTAATCCTTCATTTGGTCTATTAGAACCACTTAAACTTGATTGCACATACCAATAGGGATACTAGGAAAGATGTATGATCTAAGCAAAAAAAAAAAAAAAAAAATGATATGACAATTTAGGTATTCATAAAATGTTGCTCTTGATAAAGTGTAGTAATGAAACAGGATCTATATAACTGATCCCAACTAGTGAGGATAAGGATTTGAGTGTTGTCATTATAAGGATTTTACAGTAGTACTTCAATACAAATTTGAAAGTAGAGAAACTAAGAAGGATATTAGATTATGTTGCACCTATATAGCAATAAATTGTAAGGAAATATTACCCTTTTCTCCACTAATTGAACTCTGGATTATAGGAAAATTTCCATTGATATTTTTGGTGTATCTATTGAATATATATATATATATATTTTTTTGGGTAATGTGAGATATATTTTATTTCTTAATGTACACAAGAAATGTGTAAAAAGAGCACACCAAGAAACCTATAAAATTGAACTAAGTATCAACAAAACAAAAGGATACTTGGTTAGATAAAATGACCAATAAACACTAGGTGCTTATTGTTAATGAAAAATACAATATAAAGTGATATGTTTAGCTATTTCAAAAGAAATTACAGATTCTTCTTCTATTCCTTTCTCTCCATAGGACATAGCAGTCAGCAACAAAAGCTTTTTTCTGAATAGCATTCATCTATCTATTACTAACAGTATGTAGGAAGTTTTCCAATCTAGAAGCTTTCGGTGGTTTGTGACCCAGCCATGCAGTAACGTTTTCAATATTCTTCTAAAAATTCCTTTCATAAAGACATAGCAAAAACAAATGGTCGTGATTCTTTTCTCCATTCAAACACAAGTAGTAGCAATTTGTGTCAATTAAGCCCCAATTATACAACTTATCCATGGTTAACAGTTTCTTTTGCACAAGAAGCCATAAAATCATTGAGTGTCTAAGCATGTTTGCATTTATGCCATATAAGAGAGTGCTAGTCTACACCTATTTCATCACTTCTTGTTAAGGAATAAGTATTGTTGATTGATAAGCTTTTCATTGGTGCTTCGATCCAAACTAGAAAATTCGAAGAGTTCAAAGGTGGACTAAGATTTCTTAGATCTTTAGTAACAATTTGTGACCTCTCTCTAAAGGGCCATCTCTATTCTCCATTCATAATGAATGCACTTAGGAGAGTATCCTAAAGTGATACTTGCTTGTTCTTCTATCCAATCAATTAAAGGTTCATTAGGGTGCTAATTATTATACCAGGAAGAAATATAAGTACCATCTTCGACCTTCCATTTGAGGAGTTGTCTAGCCAAAGTTCTAGATTGTAATACTTTCCTCTAAGCTCATGAAGCATCATTGGGGATTTTCATATGCCAAAAATTCTTGTTTTTAAGGATTTTATTTTTGATATAACTGGGCCATAGGGAGGATCCATCATCCATGCACAACATCCAAATATGCTTTAGTTATGCCACCTTGTTCTAGAGTTTGATATCTATAACTCCCAATCCAACTTCCTTGTTGGGCTTGCAAATATCCTTTCATCCTACCTTAACTTTAGCCTTAGAATCTTCATCTCCATTCCCAAAAAAGTGCTTCAATTTTGTTTCAATTTGATTAAGAACTTACATAGGAAGGACAAAAATGGAAGATCAGTAGACTTGTAGAGAGAAAAGAATGCTTTTCACAAGTTATAGATGTCTCGCATAGGATAGAAATTTGCTCGTACAATGATTAATACGGGTTGTATATTTATCCAACAAGACTTTATAATCATATTTTGAGATACTTGAAGACAAAATGGGCATACCTAAGTATTGAAAAGGTAGGGAACCAACCTCAAAATCTAGGATGTCTATAATCAGCTTGTTTTTCTCTTGGTTTACATCACTAAGAAAGACATGGCTCTTTGTAAAGTTGGCTTTCAAGCTCGAGAGATGATGAAATTCATTTAGGCCGTCCTTGATAAGCTTTATTGTGGAAGGAATACTGTTGACAAAAATCAAAATATTATCTGCAAAGCATAAATTAGAAAGTTTTTCATTTTGACATCTCCAATGAAAGTGAAAATCATTCATTTATTCTTTTTTCTTCATAATGCATGTGAAAACCTCCATCATTAGAACAAATAAGTACGGAGACTAAGGGTCGCCTTGCCTGAAACCCTTAGATGTTTGAAAGTATCCTAAAAGCTCTCCATTAATATTTGATAAAAAACATAGTTGTTGATACATAAGCCATGATCCACGTCATAAATTATTGTGGGAAGCCAAAAGTTTTCAACAATTGCTCTAGAAAACTCCATTTGATATTGTCATAGGCTTTGATGAAGTCTACCTTTGAAGTACATCTCTTCCCTTTGTTATTTAAGTAATAGCCCTTAAGGAGCTCATGGGCAATGAGGATATTGTCTACAATTTTTCTTCCCTTAATGAAAACTGTTTGTTCCTTACTAACCAAAGTTGGAAGGATAGATTTTAATTGGTTCAAAATAATTTTCAAAATGCACCTGTACAAGGCGTTGCAGCAAGTTATAAGTCAAAATTCTAAAAAAGAAGATGAGTTCTCTTCCTTGGGAACTAGTGCTAGATAGGTAGAATTTACCTCTTTGAGTATTCTTCCAGATGCAAAGAAATCTTTGATTGCAACACAGACATCATCGCCTATAATGTACCATGTGTCCCTAAAAAATTTTGCTCCATATCCATCCAGCCTTAGAGCTTTGTCCCTGTCCCTGGCTAATGACCATAAGGCATTTTTGATCTCCTCGTTTATAACTGGCTTTATTAAGGTCTATCCCTCTAGGTAAAAAATTCTCATACCAATAAAGTCCTCCAATCTACTAGCATCTGAAAAGGAAGGAAACTGTTCTGTGAGAGCAGATTTGAAGTACTGAACAGTTATGGTTTTGATAGATTCCATAGAAGACATCCTCTCACCCTTATTATTCTCTATAGAGCTGAAGCAATTTTTATATTGCCTTTGTTTCAACGAATTGAAGAAAAACTTGTTTTATCCCCCAATTTAAGCCAAATAGCTCTAGCTTTCTGCCTTAACATAGATTCTTCTAAAGCAACTAAATAATAATACTCATCATGCAATGTCTTCTCTTTGTTCCAATTTGCTTGGGAAGGGATGTTTCTGTTTAAGAGCTGGATAGAAGAAAGCTCTTCTTTTGCATTTATGATTCTTTCAAACAGCTATGAAAATTTAGACTTGTTGAGGTTCTTAAGACGACCCTTTAATAGCTTCAGTTTTTTAGAGACTTTGAATGTGGTGGAACCCTGAACATTTACATTCCATACATCTTTCACAATTTGCAAGAAGTTTTTACTCTCCTTCCAAAAATCAAAATCTTTGAAGAATGACTCCCTTACTGCATTTGCCCCTAAGAGATTAAGCTTCATGATAATAGGACAATGATTTGATGCTTTTGGGCTTAGGACATGGATTTCTGAATTCTGGAAAGCCTCCCTCCATATGCTATTTATAAGACCATGGTTTAAATGACATGTCATAGGATAAGAAGCATTATAGTTTGACCAAGTGTATGACAGTCCAACTGTTCTGGCTTCTTCCATTTCCAAGATATAGCAAGTTTCATTAAATATTTCCATACCTCTTGTAAACACTTCATTTCACTTGCTTTCTCTTCAATGCTTTAACATTCATTAAAGTCTCCAAAAATAAGCCAAGGACTAGAAATCATCTGCTCTAAGTTTATTAAATCATTCCATAACTCCAACCTTCCATTTTCTTGATTGTTCGCATATATAAAAATAACATCAATAACTTGCCCCTCATTAATGAGATTGCAAACACAATACAATAATTGATTTGTTTCCATAATTATCTATACATTCCATATTTGAGGTTTTCATGCAACCCATATGCGCTTAGAAAAAGTGCCTTAACATTCCAGTTTAAAAATTTGTGATTATATGCATCGGAAAAATTTTGGCCTCCTACTTTAGTTTCCAATATGCCTATCAATGAAATATCAAATATATCTTTAGTTATTAGATATATCTTTCGTTTTTGTTTCTATATAACTCATCAATATCTAATCTCACATATATGTGTCTTTCATGCATAATGTAAACCAATTATTCGTATCTTAGATTCAATCAGACTTAAGAATCATTTTGAAAATATTTAAGAGTAGAATTCTAGCCATTAGATTCCATATACCTAATTTTGAACTGTCCTTCCTAACCAATTTTTTTTTTTTCATGAATTTCATTTCTTTTCTTCCCTTCCTTTTATTTTTCATTATCCTGCATGTATACAATCTATATGAACGGATTCAATAGGTCAAATCATTCTATTACTATGAGTAATTTCAAAGTTTATGCAATTTTTTATTTTTATCATATTTATTTCTATTAAATCGAATATACATTAAGCCTTTCTTTTTATATAGTACAACCTATCTTGTTTTCTACAAAAGTTGACTACTTCTCTATTTTGTTGTGAGTCATTAGCATCATGAATATTCCATGATGCTAATATAAAAAAATATATACAGAGGTTGAAGGACACAAAAAGATCTCGACATCAAGTAGTGCTAGAATTTGATCTAGCTTTATCTCTTTCTTTCTTCTTCTTAGATCTCTTTTTCTTACCAGCAGCTTCTTTTTGTGGGTTCTTAGTACAAGCTTGTGCCACTTGGCCATCAATGTCATTAGGAGGCTTTGTGAGTTCCTTGGCATCATTCACATTCTTTAGATTTTCCTTCAAGGAATCCTCAACAAAGGATGGGGTAAAAGTGATAGAATCTGCACCACAAGAGTTGGACTGATCACCAACACATCCTAAATCAGTCTTTGAAGATGAGTTTTCCTCTTTTTCCACAGAGGTCCTCTCTTCGCTTGTACAAGGAGAGGGGTCAGCAATGATCTCTATAGTAGATAGAATTCCTTTGCCTCTTGTAGGTGTAGTTGGAGCAATATTCTTGGGGTCCTCTTCTATTTGTTCTCTAATGACAACCCCTTGGCCCTTTGGCTTCGATTGTGCAACCATATCAGGTTTAGCACCAGAAGAACCAGCTATGATTTTTGCTTTGTTACTCTCCTTACCATCATTCACACTATCCCCACTATTTTGTAAATTATGACACTTATTATCATTATGTATGAAAACCTTACAACTAACACATCTTGGTAGTAGGGCCTAGTATTCAATATCCATCCTATGCCTCGATCCATCTCGACATTCCATGTAAAGAAAAGAGGAAAATCACTATTAGCTTCCATCTCAATTGATGCTCTAGCATACTTCACCCTTTCATTTGTAGCCCTTACTATATTCACTTGTAAAGGTTTGCCAATAGCACTAGCTGTATAACTTATCCCTTTATTGTGTAAAAATTCCAAGGGGATTCTCCAAAACTTAACCCATATGGGCATACGTCGTGGCTACACTTTAGATAAGGTTATGCTTACATTCCATCTCTCTAAAATAATGAGTTTGCTGGCAAAGGTCCAATGTTGCTGGAGGACTCTCAAAAGTGAGCTTTCATCTTGGAATTTGAAGAAATAGAAGCCGCCCATTAGTTAAAACCTCCAATAAACCTTCTTTCTCCTAAGCTGCTTTAGCCAATTTTTGCGCAAAGGGAACAGTAAGACTTTGCCTTAAGAAGTACCCGATTATAGTATTCCTCCAAATCCTTTCACCTACCTCAGAAACATTTGGAGGAGGCTTGACAACTATCCTTCCTCCTTCACAAGTTGGAGGATAAAATTTGAGAGCCACATCGATGATTAGAGAGGAAGCATGTGCTGTATGGGGAGAAGCCACCTCTGCATAAGAAGCGCGAGGTTTTTGCTGTTCTTGATTTCCAGAAGCCACATTTGCTCTATAGTTGAATGTGACCGTCTTAACAGAAGGAGAGGCACGGATCTCTACTTCCGCGGCAAATTTTGTCATCTCTTTTAAAGTAGAATCACTCAAAGAATCTTGACTTTCTCCACCATAAGCAACTAAAGGAAAACATCAAGGCCATTATTGGAAGGTTGGCTAAAGTGTTTAGTTCCCAATTTATCCAAAGAGCTAGCCTCCAACTTTTGTTTACCCCTTACAGGTAATGATCCATTAGTCTTCTTGCTGGAGCTCACTTCCTTATTAGGAAGGGAGGAAGAACTACCAACAGAAGCCTGCGTAGAGATACTCTTTTTTCTTTTCTTCACACGAGAACTAGCTGAGGGATCAGCAAGAAAAGCGTGCGTCACAACCTCCTAGAAGGAGGGTTTTTTAAGCCTTCTAACGAACGTCTTCATAGGACCAACCATCCAACCACGATCAAACAAGAGAGATATGCACAAGGAAGCTGTAGAAAGCGAAGGAGGAACAGGATGAAGGAAAAGAAAGGATGAAAGGTCAACAATGTAAGGTTAGGGTTAGGATTAGGGTTATGGTTACAGTAGGGTTAGGGTTACGATGTAAAGCTAGAAGAGGAAACGGGGAGAGATGGAGGAGGGGAAAGGTTAGGGTTTGGAGTGGTTATCGGTTTATAGCTAGGTTGGGGGTGGGTAGGACGAGAGGTAGAGAGGTGAGAAGGTGCGATAGAGGGGGGAAGAGAAGAGGAAAGGACGCTTGGGGAGATCAAACAGAAAGGAGAGAGAGACGGAGAAAGCGAGAGACGAGAGGAAAATTTCTCTACGTTTTTAGAGAGAACGAGAGCTAGACAAATAATAATGTATCTACTGAAAATTCTATTGAGCAGCATCTCATTTATTACGTTGATGAAATACAATCGTGCCCATTGTTAAGGCCAGGAGTTTCTTATTTGACTTTTCAATAATATCATTTTAGCTGGGATAGATATTTGCGACTCGCGTAGTGTTGCATGCTAACTAACCTAATTTGCCGGCTGATAGCATATTTATAGCATACTCAATCTTTAATGCTATTTGGGTGGTCCGCAAGCATGCCAAGTAATTGGTTGTTTGAAAGGTCTTTCTCATAGCCACCTGTTAAACCATCATGTCCTACAAAATCAAAAGCTTGGAGCAGATCAGTGTTGTGTCATGTTAGTGTATTGACTGATGATATAGCAAGGTTCTTAGTATTAAAATTTCTCCATCTGCTTAGTACTGTGATAATCTTTTCTTCATTGAGTAATCATATTTTTGTCCTTAACAAGGTAGCCCCTTTCTTTTATTTCGCTTCTTCCCTGCAGGGTTTTACGAATGCAATAAAAAGACCGGTTAAAATGCATGAATTTATGCCATAATGGCTCTCAATCTTATTAATCTAGATGGTGACTCTGCATTCATGGGCTTGTGTCAAATGGATAAGCATCAGTATTCTTCCATATGCCTGTTAGTCGCAGCTAAACTTCTTGTACGAAGCAGATGGGTGTGGTTCTGCACATTTCGGAGGATTCCAGTCCCACCGTGTGGCTTCTTCTCCAGTTGATTCAGATATTTGCATCCTCAAGTGAGAATTCATGTTGCGGGTCATGGTCAACCTGCATTTTTGCAAGTTAGGTCCCCACCTATAAGCCAGGTTCTGATAGCAGAATTTATGCCATCATATTTTGGCGACATCAACGAAGATGGCGTTTTTATGTATTGGCAGAAATCCTCTCTGCTTATGTCAATCCGGTTCAACAGGTCAGCAAAACAGACAAAATTTCTTTTGTATAGATTTATAATAAGCTTTATGTTGCCTGCGACCCTACCACCCAATATGAGAATGTCTGTTGTCTAATGACCGCGGCAAGGGTGTAGACGTGTACCAAATCAAACTGCATGTCAGCAGAATTTTGTAGTTTATCCAATTTAATTTACCTCATTTTATTAGAGCGGTAACATTCCGCCAATGTCTGTAGTGGATGCTACATCCTAAGACAAGATGAGTTGCTGAAAGACCGATGTTATGAAAAGAATATATTTGAAAATTGCAAGTGAAAATATAAGAGAGATGATTGTGAGAACTTTCTGTCGGCAAAGAAATTTAATGGGACCCAGAAGTTCTTGGCGCATCTGTCCGGAACAAAGAAATATATTATGGTTCCTTTTATTCGTTTCCCCGGTAAACATTCGTTTTTCTTTATACTTATTTTTCTTAAATGATTTGTTTTAGCTCTGGTTTAATTATTTTCTGTGGTTCACTGGAATTGTAAATGTTTTAAACTTGGCGTTTAGGTGAATCAACAATATGTTTTTTATTTTTTTTGGTTAATCCATTTCCAATTTAGATATTTATTATAATTATTAATAAATTCGTCAAAAGTTAAAAATGCTTGCTTCTAAGTTGGCCGATACTATATGTGTCGCAACTCGTGTACATGAAGCTATGACTTCATGCAGATGGGAATTATACGAAAACCAAATGACTTATATATGGATTGTGACTACCGCCATCGCCATGGGTAGCAATCCACGCCTTCAGTAATCATGCAATTACCTTTATTGCCATGGTCGTCAAGTGTAGGAGGAACGTACCCGTCCTCCAAAAAAATAATTTCTAAAAAGGAGTTGGTCGGAAACTAATTTCGTATATGAGATGGTGAATATGTCTTTTGAAAGGTGTTTTTATCTATCTTTTTATTTGTGAAGAAGGCAACTTTTAGAAAAAGTGTTTTGTTATTTTTGTAAAGGAGGTGCTTTTAAGAAAGATGTTTTTTTTTTTTTTTTTTATAAAGAAGATGCCATTGTGAAAGTTGTCTCTTTTGAAAAACATATAAGGAAGGTATACTTTATAAATGACACCTTCATTCTTAAAACCTTTACAAATGATACCTTCATTCTTAAAACCTTTACAAATAAAGGGTTCGGCTAGTTACAGAACTTTCTCACATTAAAGTGCCGTGGTCGCTGCCTTTGTCGTGCTTGGAATGCTCGGCATGGCGTACTGTCAACATTGAAGCTCATGGCCCGCTGTGCTCTATATTTCCAAGTGCTCGAGTTGCTCATTCTCACAATTGCTGTTCATATTACCCGTCAAACAAATCAAAAGAAAGTGATGAGCATCCAAACTAAAATAAGTTAAGTTGGCCTCAACAAGGAATTATAAAATGAAAGCTAAACTGCGCGTTCGATGTCCTTGTTTTGAGAGCAAAAGTGGATTGTGGAAAGTGCTAATTGAATGGTCTGTTCTAATCCACAAAAAAACTGCTGTTGGTGGTGTGCTAGGAGTTGCACTGACTACAAATTCTGGTCTGCTGTCATGGTTTCAATAGCTTGGCAAACTTGCTGTTCTGGGGTTGCTGTTGAAGAGCTGGCTGCAATCGGATGTCATGACCTGCTGTTCACGTGAAGTGTAGAAAGCTGCTGTGCTTGGATGGAGTTCACGGTCATGTTCAATTAACCGGAGCTGCTGCATTTGTGTGGACTAATCTGCTGCTGCTCGGTTCTTGTGGAGAGTGCCATTTAGGCGCTCCACTGGAGCAAGTCGGGGCTGCATGTGTGGCATGAGAAGCTAACTGCTGTTCGTGTTGCTTGGATTTGGCTCGCAGGTGCAAAAGGGAAGTGAGCTGCTCTCGGCCTTGGAGAGTATGTCATGAATTTGCTATAGGCTACTCTGCTCTTGGTTGGTTCTTTGAGTGCACCAAGGAGACAAGTTGAGCGTGCTGTTTGGAGCTGCTCTGTGTTCAAATCAGCAGCTCGGTTTTAGCTTGGTGTAGCTACTGTGGGAAGATCAATTGCTCCTTGAAAGTGTGCTTGGTTGGTTGTGATGGGAGCTGATCTGTTTTGGACTGCAGCTCTTCAATTAATCAGTTGAGGACTTCAACAACTTGTAGCTAGTGTTCAGTAAGCTTCTGAGAGTGCGAATATAGGCTGCTGAATTCCTCGACTAATGGTTCAAGTCTGCAGTGCTGAAATCTAAGTAGTTGCACTGCTTAGCTAAACTTGAATTTTGGCTCCCCATGGTAATGCTCCTCAACTCTTTTCAGAGCTGCTGCATGATGATCACTTGGGATACGCTTGCCTGTTTACCACCTACAAGTGCCGACTTCCAAGTTGCTGCAGTAGAGCTTGGCTTCAACTCAAGAAGAGGCTTGCTCAACTTGGTGCAGTTAGTTACTTAGTCATGCTATAATATGCCTATGCTGAAACTGCTAAGAATCAAAGTCCATTAGGAGAGTGACATGGCTGCTTGGTTTGGTGTTTGGTAGCTTGGTTAGCTGCTGCAAGTTCAGCATTGCTAGAGCACCATATGAGCACTCGGTCTAGCTTTCTTCTCAGCTCTTCAATGGATGGTACTTGAAATCTGCTATGGAAATAGCAGCACGAGGAGAACCAGTGAACAGATATCGATGAAACAAAGCACGGGCAGCAGGTTTACTAGCATGTCCTTGTGCAACATGGCTAGATAACTAGTTAACCTATGATTCTTCCTTCTATAAATTGCATAGACTCACATATTAAGAGAGCATGAAATCATGATAGGAATACATGAGTTTGTGTAAACTATTTAAGTCATATTTTGATCCTTTTTTCTCACTATTCATTCAATTGACTCGAGGATATGGATTTCATCAATTCCAAGCCAAGTTCACCATAAAAGTATTAATTTTATGCATGAATGTATGCTGTTAAGTGGAGATAAATGTGTATTTTACAAAATTATCCACTACCATAGCAAAGTTCTAGTTTAGCATATATACTAGTGAGAAATGCTCTTATACCACTGTCGATACCTACGTTCCACTCTTTTCGGTCCATTGACCTGAATGACTTGAGCATACTAATCGTTGCAAGTGGTGATGTACGCTAGATGTTGTGTGTCTGGCCTCGTAGGTCTATATGGTGGAAGGCTTCCTTCATGTCGCATGGTGGTAGAACTCTTTGCAAACCACCAAATTATCGAACCACACACTCTAGGAAGTACTACTTAACTATATGGAAGTAATGAGTGGCACTTAGGTTATCTAAATGTGTCACCCGCATCAGTAGAACTTTGTAGGATGTCTAGAATATCATCTAGGTACGACTGTCATACGACCTACAAAATCATATTGTCATATTTAGTGTCTATATAAAGTATTGGAAGAGAATTTTATAAAAGTGTTTACAATATGTACCTACTTCGAACTTTGCCTATCTAATGCATCCGATAGGCCTTGACCACATAGGTTGGGTCCTGCCTCGTATCTCCCTCCATCCTCCAATTAGCTGTTAGAGACTTCTCCCTATTGATGACCATCCCATGTCTACTGAGTGGGGGTAATGTATGAGAACCCATCCCGGGCTTACACTAGAAGAAGAATGATGTACCTTCCATCTCATGAGTCATCCATCAATGCGTGACATAGCTGCCTATATAGCCATGTTAGACATATAGATCCCTAATTATACTGTCTGACTCAGTTGAAGTCCTCTAATAGTAAGAGAAACATAACATGCACAAGGTTGTTAGATTTATTAGTAAATGTAAACCCTTTTAACATATGTAGGATATATACACTCACATGTCGCCTAACCTGCTCATCATCTACCTTAGTAGGTAGGAATTGGAAATGGCTGGCTAGCTAGCTTAGCTTGACACGTCTTCCTTTGCCATAGCTACCCTTAGGAGTGACTCTAAGATATCTGGCACAGATTTGAGGCCACTCTTTATAAGTGTTCTTGCTTACTAACAAGCCATTGACTTGGAGACTAAATTGTATCTCCACATCCTTAAGTGTGATGGTAGGTTCTTCATGAGCCTTGTGAAAAATGTACGTGTCTTGCCTCCATCTTTCAACAAGTGCTATAATCAAGTATGTGTCTTCCTTATAAGGGATGTCACTAGTAGTCCTTGGGCATCTTTTAAAATTGAATTACAACTCTTTATAAGGTTTAATGTCATGTAACCAAAGCGATAGCTTCCATCGTATGCAAATGCCTATTACTTAAGTGGTAATCCAACACTGGGGCATCTACCTTAATGCTTAATACCTCCTCCAAACATTTTTCAAATTTCTAGGGCTAAGCTTGCATGGCATTAAATGTGATCCATTTCTTTCATTGTTAATTCTTGTGAACCTTGTTGAAGTTGCTAGAAAGGTAGCGTATGCACCACCACTACACTGCAAAGGGGGATTTCTACCCATTTTTGTCCCTATTGAGTACTGATTAATACCCTTCCCTCTGTTTGATATTAAGCATAAAGTTTCTTTGCTTGTTCGCTCCCTACTTACATAGTGTTTCAAGTTCATAAGGAACTAACCCTATGCCTTAGTCATCTCCTCATCAACTAGAGCAAAGGCTAGCTAGACTATATGATTTGCGCCATCTATGTTAATAGCAATTAGTAACTTGTGACAATACTTTCCATAAAGGAACGTGCCATCAATACTAATTACGGGCTTTTGGAACATCCATGCCTTTATGCATGGGCTAAGTAACTATCAAACCCACTTTAATTCTATTTTCCTCGGCTATTTTGAACGACTCCACCTGCATTCAACCTTTGTCTCGAGGTTACTCATCTGGATCATGTTAAGAAATCTTGGAAAATCGTCACATGATTTCTCTTAATTACCAAACACGGTTTTAACAGCCTTTATCTTACCAACCCATACCTTTTTGTTGGTACCACATACCTAAATTCTCTACTAATAATATTGCATAATTGAGAAATTTTCATATCAAGATCATCCCTAATAACAATAAAAAATTGTTTGGCATCATATTGCAATTCAACTACGAGCGATCTTGATTTATGATGGGATTTACAAGTGTAAGGTCCCTCTAACTTGGTTATCACAAATACATCTTCCAACTTCTTCTTACAAGCTTGAGTCTCTATATACATCCATCCTCATTCTTTAAACACTACAGAATACTTACTCTTTTTGGATTCATGAGTGCAAAGTTCCTTCTTAGTATTGACTCTCATACCTTTACAAAGATCTTAACTGGCATACAAGTTGTTGAACTTGACATCAACAATTCTCATAAAGTGTATGTAACTATCATCTCCATTAGTATTGAAAAAGGGAATATCATCCTTGATTGTTGAGTCTGTCATATGGACCTTTGATAGATGTATCAGAAATGGAATTGGCTCCATTGAGCTTAAACTTGAGTTAAAAGGACGTGTAGCAAGCATTTTTGGCATATTGAAACGAATACTAATCATTTCAAGCACAATGGGATGTGAAGCAAGTATTTTTGTTACAATTTCCTCATCGCCATTCTCCCCCTCATCATCATCGTCATCGTCCTCCTCATTTTCCTTTGGCTCATAATCATCATCTTCATTATCTATAACATCCATACGTTGAAGCACATGGTCATGTGATCCCTCCTTTTGTAAGACTAGTTCAACCACCTCGTCAACGACATTTTCATCATCTCACATAGGCATAGATATAGGCAGTGGCTCTAACTCATCTACCATAGGCTAGTTAAACTTAGTGGATTGCATAAGTGTTACATGGACAAGTTGAGCTCTTTTCACTTCTTCAATCCTCACATAAAGTGGTGAATGTAAGTTTGGCCAAAGCTTTCTACCATCTCAAATAAGTTCTCCATATTGTCCTTGTCCTTGATGGCAATTAATGAATATGGTGCAACTTTTGAATAAGCGTTTGGATGTCTATATAAAATCTCAATCGTACCACTATCAAAACCAATTCCAACGCTTTGGCAAATCTTTTGCAGAAGTTCAGCAAAGTTTGCATTCGTTCTCATTTTCATAGCTTAACTAGGTTCTAATCATATTCCTATCCTGAATTTCTCCTCACAATATTTCCATTAGGCATATACCATAAATTTAACCAAACCAACAATTTTCAACCTATCTATGTTGTAAATAACGTGTTAGTTGGCTTGGAGTGCATTATGCACTGTGCACTTTGACCACATTCCATTAGCCATCCTCTTAACTAAACAATTTTTTGGCAGGCATTTTATCAAGCACTTAAGTCACATAGTGCAAGATACTCAAATGACCATTCTGCTTAGACTACAAATTGTGCCAATATATATATTACAACCAAATCGTAGAAGTGCACTTTATTACAATACACATAAACACAAAATCAACACTTATGTGGACAAAACGCATCAATAAAAACAACTAGAACAATAGACTAAGGTTTATTAAATTCCATTGAAATTGTAGCAATGCATAAAAAAATTGATAAAAATAATAGTGAGGAAGCATTTACCTTTTATCTTTGTTTGAAGAATTGGCAGAAAAATAGTTTTAGCGTGTTGGAATCACGGATTAAGTGTCGTTTGTGTGAAAGAAATAGAAGGGGATCTTTTTTTTTGTTTTTTTAAAGAGTTGAATGCTTTTTGTTCGTGCAAGGCTCTTTTAAAACTTGGGTGCAGTGAAGGCATTATTCAGAAATGCACTTTCACTTTTCGTAATACAAGGAAGGTGCTTTTCTTGATAGTGCCCTTTATGCACTTTTTATTAATAGAGAAAATGACTTTCTAAAGACATTCTTTTCTTGATAAATTAAAAAAAAAATAAAAAGAAGGCGCCTTCATTGCCCCATACACGAAATTACTTTTCAACCAACCCCATTTTAGGATTTTTTTTTTTTTTTTTTTGGGTGCGTTCCTCTCAATTGTTGCATGACCACCTCTAAGGCGGTAGGTTGTGGCCATGACTCTTAAATGCTAGTGCAGTAACTGCCATGACTGTAGATCTCTTTTTCATACTTATTTAGGGAATTTTTATTTTATATTATTATAATTATTTTTCAAAATTGATTCAATTGTGAAATGAAATAGCATGTGGCTTGTGTAACTAGGAAAAATCATGCGCAAATTCATTTACTTGATTTAATCGCTTTTATTTTAAATAAATATATATCTGATATTATCATAAAATCTAAATCATCTAAAACAATAGATTCTGTAACAGTGCGGAAGCAAAGATGTGCACTCTCAAAATATGGAGAAAAGCATATGTCACTCTCAAAAACATTACCAATGTTGGCGTTGCTCATCTCAACAATGATTTTACTGTCCTTACTTTCGCATTAACATTATTTATTTGTTTATTTTTCACTATCCTCTTTTTATATATATATATATATATATATGGTTTTGCTCTACCATGTGATTAAAATATCAACACTTTTTTATTTTATGATTTTTTTTTTCATGTATGCTAAATATAGGAGTTGAATGTTATCGTAGACAAACATACTAACCACATGAAAATATATGCCCAAAACAGAGACATTTTAGGAATGATTAATTTAGGTTCTTATTTGTTATATTGGATTAGTTGTATTTTGTGGGAATTTCTATATTTATTTATAGATTTCGCATTGTATATATTGTTATTGCTTTTTTTGCAATTTGTCTTTGTGCAAATGTTACTTATTGCATCCATGCTCTCTCGATGAACGACCAAATCCCATAATTAGAAGGTACAAATTTGAAATATGTGGAGTAAGGTTTTGAGATGGTTTCGCACTTCTATAGTTTATTAGTTTTCAATATGTACATAAATTAATTAATAAAGACATTTTCTCTTATGGGTTAATTTCTCTCTTTTGTGGTAAAAAATAGTATGTTTTCAATTTATATATCTACACATGTTTAGATTATTTTATCATCACTTTGTGCCCATTAGAAAGGAATAATTGTATATGTAAAGTTATATAGATATATTGGATTTTGAAGACAAGAATATATGAGAGTGAGGTCAAATTATTGCTTTTATGTTGAAGAATTTTCATGTTATGGACAATTTTCTTTTCCAACTATAATATATATTTTAACTATTGTAGAAGGGGAAAACAAACTTAATCAATTCTGTTGAAATACTAGTATTCAACACTTTAACCATCTAAATATATACTTATAATATTTTGCATAAGCATTCATCTACATAATTATATTTTTTTTTCCTTCTTTCTATTTAAAGAAAATTATACATGCAATAAATTACTCATCTATACATGCATATATTGCACTAAAGGCAAACAAAAGAATGTAGATTCTTGGATCCATTGGATCCAAATATTAAGATTCCTAACTTAACCTCTTGCTACAAGCTTCTATCCACCATTATTTGTATGTTTTGCACATATAGGTAAAAAATCTTTTATCTCTTGATTTTCTCTAAATTTTTTAAGTTATAACTTTTGGTTAATATTACCTTTTGGCAATTTGCAATTTCTTTTTTATTTATGCTACCTATAACTTTTTAGTACTAAAGCATTTCGATTATTAATAACTATTTTCATAGACATGTTCTTTTTATAAAAATAATAATACTAATATAATAGTTGCAACATCTACTTTGGGTTGCAAACAAACTGATTGAGCTAAGCCGAGTTTCTAAAAGCTTAAGTTCAACTCGTTTAAAATCGAGCTCGACTTTTATTAAGCCTACAAATTAAGGCTGGCTTTTGGCTCGCTTTTGCTTGTTTACTAATCAAGTTTGAGTCAAGGTGAGCCTAAAGTGAGTCGAGGTCAAAGCAAGTTGAGCATAAGCTTTCTCATAGGTTTAAGTATACATAATCAAGAAATATATTAATGAATAGTAAATAAGAAATAGATAATATATCATCTATCATCCTATAACGTATTATATATATATACATATTATATATTATTAGTTTTTAGATTTTAATAATATGTAATACATATAGTATTTGTAATATATATAAAACTTATGAACTTGCTTATAAGCCTAAATGAGTCAGCTTGCGCTCGTAAGCCTAAACTAAAGTTTAAGCTCGACTTGTTTAAATAAATGAGCTTTATCTTGAAATTGGGCTCAGCTTATTTATTAATCGAGCTTGAATATCTTGCAAGTAGTTAGACTCATTTACCACCTTACATCTACTTAACTCAATATAGAATTATACAACTCGTGATACAAGATTACACTCACATATTTTAAAGGGTTATAATTGTCTGTATAACACATATAATCTATTGATTATAATATACAATTTTGAAAACTTTTATTGTTTATAACTTTCCAAAAATTTTTGTAACACTTTTTGCTATTTGTGACTTTTGATTTTTATGACTCACAGCTTTTCATTATTGGAATCTTTTGGTGATTTATTTTTTTTCAATTATGTAACCAACCTACATGTGTTAGTAAAAATAATGGCAAGAGTTGTAACTCTTTCATATGACATAACATATTATATATATGAATGTCAAAAACGTTAAGTCTCCTAATTGGGTTTTATGATAACAAAATATGTGATATGTTATTACTAATATGGTTATGAAGGGTGTAGATATATCATGATATAACAATGGTGCATTATAAAAGAAACTAAGTGAAAAAAGGTTAAATTGTGTTGATAAAAAACAACAAGTGTGTAAGTCAACTTTACAATGAAATCAATTCAAGGAAAAAAATTAAGTTTGGAGTTGTGCTAGTCAGAATGTATTGCAAAAAGTATATCAACAAAAAAATAAAATAGTACAATACAGTATAGATCAGATTGTGTACAGAATCAAGATCAAAAGTTGTTCCTAAGCTATTTTCTAAATAATCTGAAAAAATTAAGCTTGATAAATATTGTAGAAGGCCTAACTCCACTTTATTAAGCATATTTGGGAAATGTGTTTAATTCCATTTCACTAAAGTTGGATATAGTCCATGGGGATTTTAAGTTGGATTAATTTAAGAATGCTTAAGAATCGGATTTGTAGAATGTATGGTTAAGGTTTGAGCAATATATTTTGGAAAGAAGGTAATCCGACATTCTTAGCAAGGTTGGTCAAGTTTTAAAGACATCAAGGACATCAATTGTAAAAGGATTTACTGCATTAGTGTTATATATCAAGTTCAAATAAAATTCAAATTTTTTATTAAGATATATTGGATAAAATTATGCTCGGAAGTTTCAAAATTCAGTGTAGATTTTTGCAAGTTTTTCAAGATAACATTGCAGCTTATTTTGTTGACAATAATTTAAGAATTGAAGATATTTTATTGAAGATAAGGTTGGATATTGTGGATAGATTCAATCGGATTTTTTAGGAGAGTTTTATTTCAAAATTTAAATAAGAATTTGAATAAGGAAATAGATTTGTTTACAATTGATATCAGATAAGTTAGAATCATGTGTTGAACTATTCTTGAAGAGTAAGACATACGAAGATTTGACCATATTTTTTCATGTTTACCCATAATATTTGAAGTGTTTGAAGTTCTACACAATCAAAAGAGAGTTAGAGCAATCAACATGTGCAGCAACATTCAAATAGCTCAAGCTTGATAAAGAAACAGACTATGAGCAACATGCATACAAGTTTCCAAAAATTAGTTCCTATTTTTATGGGATTTCTCTCTAACAACAAAGATAGTTACGTTTGAACAAAGACTTTTTGGAGAAAAATTTGCAACTAGCCATTACACATAAGGGTTATTTAATTTAAGTCAAAGCTACACAAGATACAAAATAGATTATTGAGATTAAAGCTAAATTGCAAAAATTCTCTCATGCAGACTGTTAAAAATTCTGTCAAAAACTTAGTTAGAAACTGAGCGAAAACAGATTCTTCATTTCATTATTATTACTTTTATGTGAATATTGTAGAGAGATATTTGATTGTATTATCTCACTTTCTTGTAAACATTATTGATATTGTATTTTAGTTAGTATGAGGTTAGGGAGTTCTCTATAATCCTGTGTTTAGTATAGAGATAGCTAGTAAGATAAGATAGATAAGTGATTGGATATTATTGTAACCTTACTAGTGGAATGACACTAGTGAGGAGGACTGGGTCTTTAGCAACGGAGCTAAAAGAGAGTAGTAAGAAAAAAGCCAAAGCTCTGTAAATTGATCGCTTGATCTTCTTTCTCCTTATCTCATTTAATTTTTGCATTTTACTATTTGATTTGTTGTTTTTGGACCTAAGTTAAACATTTAATATTCTACTACTTTTTACGCTATTTAAGTTATTAAGAGGGGAGTTATTTTAAAAAAAATTGAAAAAGTTTTATTTTTTGTAAAAGATATCAATTCACCCCCTGTTGATATCTTACATGGACTTACAATTGGTATTAAAACGAGGCTTAATTTTTAAAAGAGACAGTTTTTTAGCAAAAAGATAATTTTTTTTAGGGAAATTGCATAAGACACCCCTAAACTTTGACATTGCTGATTATCTCCTTAAATTTCCAAAGTGTAGTTTTTGGTCCTTGAGCTTTCATAAATTAGTAAATAACCCCTTAGGTTGAGAATAACTCCTTAAATTTTGATTTTGGTATGTAAACACTTCCTTAAATTATAAGGTGTTTATATACTAAAATCAAAGTTGAATGGGTTATGGGGTTATTTGTTAATTTATGAAAGTTTGGAGATTAAAATCATACTTTGGAAGTTTAGGGAGGTAATCCATACCAAAGTCAAAGTTTAGAGGCGATTATTTGCAGTTTTCCCTTTATTTTTTTTTTTTAAAAGAAAGACACACTCGTTTATCACATTAAGTTAAAATCAAATGGCAAAAAGTAGTGGTTCATTAACTGTTCAACTTGGTAAGGTTTCATTCTTTGACAGTACTAACTTTCTTTTTTAGAAATTCAGGATGGAGACATATATAAAAGTTATTAATTACTAAGCTTAGGGGACCATTTCAAATGGAGATGTAAAAGTTTCAAAAACTCCTCTTACATCAGATGAAATCACAAAAGTTGAATTGAACTCAAAGGCTAAGAATTTACTTCTTTCTACTATTACACCTTTTGAGTTCTATTTAATCTCATCTTGTTGTACAATTGAGAATATTCGAGACACACTGGTTCAAACCTATGAAGGGACGGATACCTTTAAGGAGGCAAGGATTAATTCTTTGATGCAATAATATGAAACATTTCGTATGCTTCCTTACGAAGAGATTAAGAATTCTTTTAGTTGCTTTACTACTACAACTAATGAGTTGTCATCTCTTGAAAAAAAAAAAAATGAATGATGTAGATCTTGTTAGGAAAATGCTAAGGATCCTTCGTAAGGCTTGGAACACAAAGAAGACAACTGTTGAGGAAGTATGTGACATGACAAAGTTTAGTCTAAGTCAATCGTGTAGTAAGTTGATAGCTTATGAAACTGACTTCCTCAAAGCAGAAAATGTGTTAGAAGATCTAAAGAAAAAGACAATAGCCTTCAACACTAGGGAAGTAGAAGATGGCTCAGAAAGTGAAGAGTCGTCTAATAAGGAAGAAGATGTTTAACTATTGTAAGCTTCCAAAATTGAGTTTAGGATAACCGAGCTTAGATTTAGGGCTTTTAGGGTAACTTATCCAATTGAGCCCAAACTTTGCAACTAGAATGAAAAAGTTAGTCGAGATATTACAGTGAAGTTAGATTTTAGTAATAATGATCCAAAATCCCAATTTTGCCCTTAGAAATTGGAGTATTTACTAAAGCCCTAAAATATTCAGAACTCCTAAAATTGAACTTAGATTACAACGAGAACTTAGAGATAAGTTAATTGAGCTATAAAATGAGATAATGTAGTATAATTTACTATAAAAAAATACACGTAATTTTTTAGTATACCCGGTACAAATAATAATTATACTCATAAATTAACTTTAAATTGAGTAATTATATATATATTGTGTTGAATTCGTGAAATTAACCTTAGAATGTATCTTAAAAATAAAAGATATGCTAGAAACTTAATTATATGAGTGAAGTTATATATTTCACGTGTTATTTACATAAGATATAACTTAGTATATTAATTAAATAATTAATTCTAACATATAATATTTATACTTAAGTAATTATTTAATAAAAGAAAAAGAAAAATTAAATAAATAACATTGGAAGGAGGCGTGGCAGGAGGATGAAATTGCAATGCTGATTCAAAAGGTGAATGTATAATATTTGGACACCTCATGCATAAAAAAAAAAAGAAATTGGAAAAGAAAATATGAATTAAATAAAGAAAAAACCCTTAAACCGACTTTGAAGCACTATAAAAAGCCAAGATCATCAGACAAGATAGTTTTAGCAATTTGGAATCAGAGAAAATCAGAAAGAAAAATTAGAAAAAAATTGTAGAAAAAAAAAACAAATTTAGAAAAAAACAGAAAAATTAGTGAAAGTGTAGAAACCTAACCAAGAGTAGATCTGCTGTGAAACCCAGCCAACCCCACACGGTCCACCCACCGCGCCAGCCGTCCGACAACCGCCCAGCCGCCGCCGGCCACCGGAGCACCCAAGAACACCAAGGTCAAATTTCTGCCCTGTTTCTCAATAATTTCTAAAAAATAGTAAATCCGCCCAGAAAATTATGAAAAAAATTACACTTAGGTTATTTTAGACATGCTTTCATGTGATATTTTTATTTTTGAAAAATTCGTAATATTTAATATACTTTATTAAGAAATCTGTAATTCATCCGAATATATATTAGTGAAATAAATATACTATATGATGTTGTTTCTAGCTGAAAATTTTTGTGTAGGATGTGTATGATATATGGGTAATTACTACGTAGCCCAAATTTTTATTTGAATAATTTTAATATTTATTGAATTTTTAGGCTTGAAATTGGTCTGAAAATAGGCTGAAATTATGAATTTAATAGGAAATTATGAAATTAATTGATGAAATGGACATGTACTGATCTATAATAAATAATAATGGTATTGAGTCAGATTGGAATTAATTGGATGCTAAAAGAATTATAATTGGATAATTTATCAAATTTAGGGGTAAAATCGTCAATACGAAAATATAGGCAATAGGTCGAAAACTTGAAACCGAGTGATAATTGAATTCCCTATATTTTTAGAAGTCCATAGAAATTTTCGGGGAATTATTAGGTAATCCAAACTATTTACTACGAATTTATTAAGTAAAATAGCTTAAATTACAAGTCGGGGTGTATTTGTAATATTAATAGACTAAAATGAGTAAAATACTTAAATAAAACCTATATATAGGATTGCTGGTCGAATTGGGTTAAATAGAGATTTTATTACAATTATTAATATTTTCTGATCGGGATGTACTTTAGGTGTATTAAAATTGAATAATACTTATATTATTACAATACAAGGACAAATTGGATAAAATATAATTTAAAACTGTAAATTTCGCATAATACGGTCGTTTTTATATAATTATGTATAATTGTATTAAAAATTCAAACTACCTGTTAAAATCCATCTCTAGGAACAGGACTCATAAGATGTGTCGTTAAGTTTATACAAACTCAATGACACTAGTTTTGTTGAAATCGGATAACCTTAAGCAAACTAGCTTATATCTATAACATATTCAAGAATATACACATTTCGGTAACTCTACCGGAATCAAAACGTGAATTAATAAATAAAAAGTACGTTTCGATACGATCAAAACGATATATAATACGTAATAGTAAATATGATGTACAATGTTAATAATTAATAATTTAATAACATGACTGTATATTATGGAAATAATATATATATATATATATATATGTTTTAGATTAGACCCTAATGTTTTCGTAATTATTACGAAAACTAAATTTAGACCTTTTGTGTAATTAGGACCTTCCAAAGACGGCTGACAATTCAAGTCAGAAATAACGAACGTCTGAACAAGTAAGTTGGGATGGTAGCTTCGCCGCTGTTTGGGTACTATTTTAAAAGTATCCGGAGACCCAAGAGTACTTCTGGTTGTGTTTGTAGTTAGATGATTATGCGCATGCTATGTGTGTGAATGATACTCTGTTGTGACAGGAGTTCAATTCCTTGGTGTGCTGTTCTGCATATTTGCATGGATTCTGTATTGTGTGAACTTATTGGTCACCCCTGATTATCACTAATGATTATTCGACTAAAGTGTAATTGGTCACGCATAATCACCCGTTAAGGGAAACGATTAAGAGCGTTAAGCCAAACACCGACTTCCTTCGATGAGAATAGCTGAAATGGTCCTTTCCCCATCCTTAGTCGAACTAAGTGATAGGCGAGGAGGTCGCGGCAAGGTTGGGGGCCGTGGTTCGAAGGCGGTCTGGGGAGGGGGGTGTTCTCCATTGCACAAGCCCGGGTTTGGTTTAACTTGAGTCGCGATGAAACTCCTCAATCCGGGTTGGAGCGGATGAAATTTCTCTAACCTCATAGTGGATCGGTTAACACTGTGCGATGTTTTCATTTGAGTGATTGCATTGCATTTCATCATAATTATTAACCTTATTTGTGATTGTATAGTACTCTTCTGCCTCCGCCCCACTTACTGAGCTAGTTGTGCTCATACCCCTACAGACTCTTTTGCAGGTACTGAGTGAAGATAAAAGATGTTCCGGTACCACCGTTCTCAGGTTAGTGTGCTACTGTGTAGGAAAGTGAGGAACGAGGAATTTAACTGAACCTGAGCTTTTGCTTTGTCTTTAAGTTTTGAAGAAAACTAAATGGGAATTCCCTGAGAGCCCACTAGTTTTCTAACTTATTGTATATAAATCGTATAACCTGTGGTTTTTAAAAGACTCTGATTGTAATCTTTACCCTTGGACGTGAAATGTTGTATAATTACTGTTGTAGTACTAAACTACAGATTGTATAGAACAAGTATTTTGTTAAAGTTCTACCACAGGTTTGGATATTAACAGATGTTAGAACAGACGTTTCAAGCTGGTTGAGTTGTGCGCTTTGTGTAAATTGCGTCTACGATAGCAGCTGTGAGGTCAACTTCTATCTTAGATTAGTTTACACGGCGGGACTGTTATGACTCTTCTTGTTCGGGGCGTGACAACTATTAGCAAAACGTTTGAATCAGTTTCTTAAAAGGAAAGGTAAGAAATTATTTTCTAAAAAGTTTTCATCTAACAAGAGTTAGAGTGATGTAGGAAAGAGATTTAAAGAAAAGGAAGAAAAGACAACAAAAGAGAAGAAAGAAGCGATGTGTTATGAATGCACAAAACTTGGGCATATCAAGTATGAGTGTCTAGTATCATCAAGAAGATAGATAAGTATAAGAAAAAATATAAGTCTCTTATGGCAACATAGAGTGACTTGGATGAGTTAGAAGCTGAAGTAAAAGGTTCGAGTGATGAATTTGAAGAAGTGAATCTATGTTTAATGGCACTTTCTAAGGTAAACTTCGAAATCGACACTAGCTCTGTTAGAATTCTTAAAGATATATGTGCTAAAATAAGTAAATTATTAAAAGCTCTTTCTAAAGCCAATGATAAGAATATAAGAATTGATAATGAAAGTAAGCCATTGAAAGAAGAAAAGTTTACTCTTACATAAACAAACAAGTTGTTAGTAGGTGAGAATGACATTTTAAAAAATAATGTTGAAGGATTGCATGTTGCTAGGGAGGCAATAATAAATGAGAATTTGATATTAAAGGAAGAGATAAAAAGCTTGAAAGGTCAAGTAGATAATTTATCTAGTTCAATTCAAAATACTTTAAAAAAATTTGATAAGAGTGATAAAAAACTCTAGTTGCTCATTTCATGTCAACATGTTAATCGGCTTAAAACTGGTTTGGGATTTGAAAGGGGTGAATCATCACATACTAAAAGAGAGATAGTATTTGTAAGACCAAAGAATGCACATGATAAAGAAATAATGGATAATAAGGAAAAAGGTAAGACTATTGAGCAAGTCAGAAAGTCGAATAGAAACTCTACTAATCAGAATAGAAAGTATCCACTTGTAAATGGACACTTTAGAAACTCAAACAGAAAGTATATTAGAAAGTATCAAACTTTGGGTCAAAAGAGAGCGTAAGTAACGGTTATGATTATTCTTCTCCCTACGCATGTGTAAACCTTGTAAAAGTGATCGGTCTTAACCCTAAATTAGACTCAAGTACTTTAGATAATCTTACAAGTCAATGAAACTAAGTAAGATAAAAATTTTATTAAATTATAAAATCGAATATATTATCGGTAATAAATACTCTAGAAATTTGATTGAAACCTATATCCCGTATGAAAACCTTAAATCTTAAGTATGCGTAAATACCCGAAATTGAACTTGAACTTAAAAAAAAACCCTAAAACTATAATTTTAAGCTTATAACATTGAATAAATTTACCTAATAGTAATAAAATCCTAGTCAAATATAATTATCGACTAATATGCGTAATCGCGTAAAATTGTTAATGGATACTGTTGATAGTCAATTTTCGCTCAACTTACATTCGTCCTTTCGTCAGCCAAGAAGCCGGGTAATCGAATCTCTCGGCATTCACACTTTGTAGAAGACACTTGGCAATTATGCTGAGTAAAAGAAACGCTCCTGGTTTGAATTCAAATCTATAGCGCGAACAATTATCATAAGTACGGTTATATTTTACAACCACTTGTTATCCCTATATATTAGGGGAGATGTCAAGTCAAGAGTGCTCCATGTGTCTTAACAGTTACCTTGACAACTGCCTTAGACACAACAACCATCTATAAATACTAGAAAGAAACTCTGTAAGAAGGCTGGAACACTTCTCATTCTCATATTTACTATACTAAATCACCATTCTAACCTAGGCATTGGAATGACCGCATCGGACTGACCCCAGTATTAAGTATTTTACTCTTTTTTGTAGGACTATTTCCTAACCCCAAAATTCACCAACAACATTTAGACCAAGGATCCTGACATTCTCATCTCACACGCTCGTCATTCGTCCAATCTCGAATATTTTGATGGAGGTCCATAGGGAGAGAGGTGTCTTCCACTAGCCGGAAAGAATGCGAGAAAATCCACTTTATCCTCTGCAACATGCTCGTCATCGCTGATCAGTATCGGTAAAGAGATAACTCCGGTTACTTGGACGGGTTAATTATTGAAGGCATAGAGGTCATACTTGTAAGACCGCAATTACGCTTTGATCTTGGGCCTCATTTGATCGAAAGCATGCTAAAAAATGATATCGGTTGAACTTCCCGTGTCAACGAGAATCTTCTTGACTTCAAAGTTAGCGACTCTTACGTTGATGACAAGTGCATCGTCGTGCAGCCTTTGTATGCCCTCAAAATCGTCTTCCCTGAAAGATATTGTATTATCAATTCCGACTTTCTTTTCGTGAATATTGCAAATGTAATTCCTGGCATTAACTGAGGTCGAAGAACTCAATTGACCTATACTAGGTCCGCTGACAATTGTATTAATTACTCCGTTGGGTGCTCTGTTGGGATTAACATCCCTTACATCTCTCACGACCATTGCTAGCTGAGTATCATCCTCGTGTTCCTCTCTTCTCCTCTGAGATGGTCTTTTGATTCTCTCAACATCATGCGCCAGAAATTTGCGCAGGTGCTTACATTATATCGCATCTTCAATTGCATTCTTGAGTTGAATGCACTCATCCGTATTGTGACCCTTGTCACGGTGAAAGTCACAGTACTTGTTCAAATTTCTTCTTAAGGGATATCCTCGCATTATTTTCGGCCATTGGAGGACACCTCTTTTGCAAGTATTTTAGAGAAAAACAAAGGCAAATATTTTACTCTCTTTTGTAGGACTAGTTCTTGACCCCAAAATTCATCAACAACATTTGGCGCCATCCGTTTTTCTCTAAATATGACTACATGACTAGAACTAGGATGACACAAAGTACAGGTGCTAGTACTTCCTCCCAACAACGTGAAGGAGGGAGTCGGCTTGCTGATGAACAACGATTGGCTTGACTCAAGCAGCTCTGTCTCGATTTAGCCAAAGAAAATTTCGAGCTAAACAAAAAACACGAACAAATCCTTGACCTTCTCCACAAAAGTTTTCACGTGAATCAGGAAAAAGAGCGTAGTGATGATGATGCCAACAATACTAACGAATCCATTTATTCACTTGAATTGCCAAAAAAGTAAGTTGAGGTTCCAGCACGACTTACAACTCCTACTTTTAAAAAGATTGATAAGGGCAAGCAACCATAGCATGTACATCATGCAGGACCCTTGCATGTCAGCACACTCGTTTCAGCAATTAAACAGTTCTAAATCAAGAAAAGTCCTTTTGTCCTAGAGATTTTGGAGGAAATAATACCTCAGCACATCAAGTTACCTCAATTTGAAACATATGATGGGATGAAGGACCCCAAAGACCACTTGGAGTACTATTGAACACTAGCTAAGTTGCATGGTTTAAGCAATGCAGTGGCCTGTCAAACCTTTCCCTTAACCTTGAGGAATACAACCAACACATGGTTTAAACACCTGAAACTAAATACCATATCATGTTTTGATGAACTAACAGATGTGTTCCTTCAACACTTCCTTGGTAGCAAGCTTCTTGTTAAGGACTCTTCAATCTTAAACACCATTAAACAAAAGTTTAATGAGTCAATCAAGGATTATTTAGCCAAATTCATCGTCGAGATGGTCCAAATCCTAGAACTAGATACGAGTATGGCCCTCAACGCTGTAATCGACAGAGTCAAACCTTATGGAGACTTTTTCAAGTCTCTCGCAAAGAATAAGCCAAAAAATTTTGCTGAGTTTAAGGTTAAAGCCACCTCATACATCTGATAGGAAGACAACATAAAGGTACGGTGAAAGGCTTATCAAATCAGAAGAGATGGAAAAAATGACAAACGGAAAAATGTCAAGGATAGACTTAGCAATGACAACAACAATGGCTCAAACGCCGAGAGTAAGAGACCAAGGATCTTGACATTTTCATCTCACACATCCATCAATTGTCCAATCTCGGATATTTTGATGGAGGTCCATGGGGATAGAGGTGTCCTCTAATAGCCGAAAATAATGTGAAGATATCCTTCAAGAAGAAATTCGAATAAGTACTATGATTTCCACTGTGATAAGGGTCACAATATGGATGAGTGCATTTAACTCAAGAATGCAATTGAAGATGTAATTGAAGATGCAATACAATATGGGCACCTGTGCAAATTTTTGGCACATGATGTTGAGAGAATCGAAAGACTGTCTCAGAGGAGAAGAGAGGAACATAAGGATGACATTCGGCCAGCAGCGGACGTGAGAGATGTAAGGGATGTTAATCCCAACAGAGCACCCAACAGAGTAATTAATACAATTGTCGATGGACCTAGTATAGACCAATCAAGTTCTTCGAACTCGGTTAACGTTAGGAATTACGTTTGCAATATTCACGGAAAGAAAGTCAGAATTGATAATATAATATCTTTTAGGGAAGAGGATTTTGAGGGCATACAAAGGCCGCACGACGATGCACTTGTCACCAATGCAAGAGTCGCTAACTTTGAAGTCAAGAAGATTCTCGTTAACACAAGAAGTTCAGTCGATATAATTTTTTAACACACTTTCGGTCAAATGAGGCCCAAGTTCAAAGTGCAACTGCGATCTTACAAGTATGACCTCTATGCCTTTAATAATCAACCCGTCCAAGTAATTGGAGTTATCTCTTTACTGATACAGATCGGCGATGATGAGCATGTTGTAGAGGATAAAGTGGATTTTCTTGTCATCAAATGTTGGTCCCCTTATAATATGATAATAAGACGGCCATACCAATATTTATTCGGCATCATCTCTTCAATGGTACATTTAAAAGCTAAGTTTTCCACTTTCACGGGGGTTGGTGTGTGCAGAGGGGATTGGCAATTGGTACACTCTTTATATATAAGGGCTTTGAGGTGAGATGAAGTATTTCAGGTCGAGACCTACCCGGAAGAAAAGTCAGTAAGCATAAAGAATGCCGAGAATGATATAGAGAAAATTCCTTTGGGAAACAATCCTGAGAAGACAACAAGGATAGGAAAACCCATGTCAGTTGATGTTCGGTAAAGTCTGATTGACTTCCTGCAGGCTAATGTTGACATGTTCGCATGGTCACCATCGGACATGCTCGGTATTCCGACAAACGTTATGGTGCATAAGCTCTAGACTGACCTGAATGTAAAGGTGGTCCAACAGAAAAAGAGATATTTTGCACCGGAGAGATAAGCGGCAATAGAAGAAGAGGTTTAGAAATTGTTGACAGCGGGATTCATCTAGGAAGAGCCTTATTCGACTTGGCTAGCAAATTGTGTGCTAGTCAAGAAGTCTAACGGTAAATGGCGAATGTGCATAGACTTCATGGATCTCAACAAGACCTATCCCAAGGATTGTTTCTCATTGCCAAAAATCGATTGAATGGTAAATGCAACCGCAGGATATGCGTTGCTTTCTTTTATGGACGTTTTCTCCGGTTACAATCAAATCAAGATGGACAAGGCCGATGAAGTCCACACATCTTTCGTTACCAATTTTAGAACGTACTGTTATACGGTGATGCCCTTCAGGCTAAAGAATGCTGGTGCCACATACCAGAGATTAGTAACAAAGATGTTCAAATCTTGGATCCATAGGAATGTTGACATATATGTGGATGACATGATTGTGAAAAGCATGAAGGAAGATCATCATCTCGCTGATTTGGAGGAGACATTTGCCATATTGAGGAGATATAGTATAAAACTCAACCTACAGAAGTACGTTTTTGGCACAACATCAGGAAAATTTCACTGGTATATGGTCACATGATGCGGCATCAAGGCCAATCCGTGAAAGATTGAAGTTCTAAAGAATATAAAGTCACCTCGCACGGTCAAGAAGGTGCAGGAACTCACTGGGCGAATTGCCGCCCTTAATAGATTCGTGTCAAGAAGTGCGGATAGGTACACAAAATTCTTCAAAATTTTAAAGAATCCAAAGGAATTCAATTGGATCGACGATTGCGAAAGAGCTTTTAGCGAGCTTAAGGAGTTTCTTGTGTTACCTCCGATACTCTCGACACCCATTCCTGGAGAAAATTTATACCTATATTTGTTAGTTAGCTACCGAGCACTTTCCTTTGTGTTGGTCCGAATTGATGGCAAAGATCATCGACCTGTTTATTACATAAGTCATGTTCTGCAAGGGCCAAAAGCTTTAGTACACAAAGATAAAAAAATTTGTATTAGCAGTGGTTCTTTCGGTAAGAAAATTGAAGTCGTACTTTGAAGCTTACCAGATTATTATCCTCACCAATCAACCATTGTGGTAAGTATTGTAGAGACTCGATTCTTCGGGGAGGATGATGAGATATGCCTTAGAGCTCAGTGCCCATAGTGTACAATATAAACTTAGAACGGCTCTAAAGGCCCAAGTACTAGCGGATTTTTTGGTTGAATTCATAGGGGACGAAGACTGTACAGAGATTGTTGAGAAACTTATCTGGTTTCTTTATGTCGATGGTTTTGTGACACGAAAAGGGAGTGGTGCAGACTTGGTCTCCAAGGCCCCTATAATGTCAAAGTTCATTATGTTCTGAAATTTAGATTCCCAGCCAATAACAATGAAGTAGAGAACGAAGCTCTAATTACCAAATTGAAATTGGCTAAAGAAATTGGTGTCGAAAAACTCGAAGTGTTCTTTGATTCCCAGCTAGTGGTAAATCAGGTCACCGGAAGTTATGCAACAAGAGAAGAAGAGACGAGCAAGTACCTATTGGTGGTACAAATGCTTGCAGAAGAATTCCTATCTTTCTTGATTCACAAAATTCCGAGAAGTAAGAATGTTGCTGCCAACAAGCTATCGAAGTTGGCTAATATGGCATTCCCCGAGCTGAACGAGAAACTTTTCATCGAATTTCTCCCTTAAAAAAGCATGTCCAATTTCTCACAAAGTTGTGAGTTAGCTCTCTACCTAAAAGAAGAATCATGGATGGATCCTTTAGTGAATTATTTAAAAGAAGGTTTTATCCCTGACAACAAAAAGGAGGCACGAAGATTGACATACTAGGCTGTAAATTACATACTGATTGATGGTTGGTTGTATAAGCGTAGTATATCCCAACCCTACCTTTGATGCCTTTTCCTAAGGGATGCCTAGAAAGTATTATCTGAACTTTATGGAGGCATATGCAGCAATCATGTGAAGGCACAAACATTGTATATTCGAGTATTGCGACTCGGCTATTATTGGTCAACTATGAAAGAAGATGCAAAGGACGCTGTCCAACAGTGTCCTTAATGCTAGAAGCATAAGTTGTTGAGTAAAGCACTTGTAAGTGAATTATGTAGCCTAACCAGTCCTTAGCCTTTTGCTTAGTGGGAGCTAGATATTCTCAGACTCTTTCCCAAGTCTACCGCCTAGCGATAATTGATAACTCTTATTTTAAATATATTTCATACGGTGATTTTATAGTATTTCCCTTACATCTTTGGTTCTCTTTAAAGAAATTGATACTTAATTGAGTAAAATTTTGATTTCAAGGTTTGAACGTGTTCTTGGATTGAAAACGAAGAAAAGGAATCAAGTTTCACTCAATTTGGAGTTCAATTGAATGAGTTATGAAGTTTTGAAGTTACACAGTCGTGTCCCCAAGCTGTGTCCATCCAGGAAAATTTGCCAAGGTCAGAAAGTTACATGACCTGGGGATACGACTGTGTCCCAGGCCGTGTCTGGTGACGAAAACGGAAACCTTACAATACATTATAAGAGGACATACTAGGGTTTCTCACACAACATTGGACACTGAAAAGAGAAGAGGCTTGAAGAGAAGGAGGAGAAAAAGGCAAAAGCAACACCCAACTTCAAGATTGAAGAGATTTATCATCAAAAAGAGGTTTTTCATGTTTTATTTATTGGTTTTATTGGAATTCGTTTTTAGTTTCATTATGTTAGCTTAAGACTCTTGTATTTAGGAATATGGAACCTAGGGTTTCATGTGACTATTAGATAGATTGATAATTTTCAATAAAGTTTCTATCTTTTCTTGATTCAATTATGTTATTTAATTGTTAATTGATATTTCTAGAGTATCAATCTATGATATTATGCATAATGATTGAGAAATTACATGTGTAATTAGATTTTTACATAATTGGAGAGAATTACATGTATACTTAAAGATAAGATACATGTTTCTTCCGGAAAGTTGATTGTTTGTGTAGGAATTCATTATACATTAATGCAATTCTAAGTTATATTACTAAGTGAAGAGATTTCGATAAATAATTTAGGATTATGGTTAATATGCTTAAGAAAGGTGTTAACTTTAATTGTGAATCCCTCCGGTCAAGAATAATAGAAATTGAATTGAATATATTTTAAGCGGTCACATGTTAAATACTAGGAGAAATAATTCTTAAATCCGTTATTTGCATTCTTGAAGTCGTTCTTAGTTTTATCGCTTTAAAAATTGCTTAATTAAGTCTCATAATTAGGTTAATTTGTTAATTTTGGTATTTTTAATTCATTCAGCTCATCACAATTTTCCGGTTAGATAATAGAGCTAAGGTTAATATTAGTACTCGAAGTCTTTGAGGGATCGACTCGGACTCACATCCGCTATATTAAAATTAATAGGTGCACTTGCTTGATATCAAGTTTTTGGCGCCGTTGCCGAGGGATTTTCGATATTAAGAACACTAGTTGCTTTATTACTTTGACTACTTTTTTTTTTCTCTTTTGTTTTCATTGTTTATCTTTATTACCTAGAGCTGCAATTGATTCTATATTTCTTACCCTTGTAGTGCATGACCCGAAGCAACCCGGAAGATTTGGTAGAACTTGATCCTGAAATTGAGAGAACTGTCCTTCAAAATTTGAGATCGCGACCTAGACAAATTGTGGTTACCATAGACGACGAGTCAATCGTTGAGATTAAGGAAGAAGGTGAAGAGGCTAACACTCAATTAATCGAGCAAGAAGATCCATCACACATGGCTAACAATGGTAATGAAGCAAATCGGACCATGTCCGACTATTCAAGGCTTACACTCATTGGAGTTGACTTTAGTATCGCAAGGCCAACTGTCGCGGCTAATAACTTCCAAATTGCACCTAACATCATACAAATGGTGCAATAATATGTTCAGTTTGACAGTCTTCAAGATGAAGATCCTAATGCCCACATCTCTAGCTTTTTAGAGATTTGTGATACATTTAAAATCAATGGAGCCACAGATGATGCCATCTGACTGCGGCTATTTCCTTTTTCATTAAGGAGTAGAGCAAAGCAGTGGTTGAACTCCCTACCACGAAATTCAATCACAACTTGGAATGAATTGGTAGAGAAATTTTTGGAGAAGTATTTCCCACCTACAAAGACCACTAAACTTCGGAATGATATTTCTTGTTTTGCTCAATTGGAAGCAAGGACTCTATATGACACTTGGGAGTAGTTTAAGGACTTGCTCAGGAAGTGCCCACATCATGGCCTCCTACTATGGATGCAGATTCAGACCTTCTATAATGGTCTCAATTTATCTACGAGACAGATGATTGATGCATCCGCAGGAGGTACTTTGAACACAAAGACACCTGAGCAAGCACAAAACCTGATTGAAGGAATAGCGATGAACAATTATCAGTGAGAAAGCACTAGAGCCAAGCCAAAGGCTATGGGAATTTATGATGTGGACTTGACCATTGCTCTGGCAACCAAGATGGACTTATTGAGTAAGAAGATTGATGCACTCTCTGTTGGCCCTCAACAAGTACAATCAGATGTAAGTGACTTTGGTATGCAGGGGTATGGAGCATAAGAACAACTGGAACAGTTAGATTATCTAAGAAATCCACCCAAGCAATAAAATAACCCCTACAGCAACACTTATAGTCCCGGATGGAGGAATCACCCCAATTTCTCATGGGGAAATCAAGACCAAGGCCAACAAAAGACTAACTTTGGCCTACCTGGATTTTAGAGACCATTCCCACCTCCTCTTCCTCAAGAAAAGAAGTCTAATGTGGAAGAACTTCTCACAAAATATATTCAAGGCAATGAGGCTCGCTTATCCAACATTGAATCATCATTGAGGAATCAAGAGGCTTCCAATCGCAACCTTGAAAACCAAATTGGTCAACTTGCGAAGCTAATCTCTGAAAGACTACAAGGAACGCTACCGGGGAATACAGAACTCAATCTAAAGGAACATGTCAAGGCAGTGACACTTTGAAGTGGGAAGGAGTTGCATGTTGAGAGGAAGGTCAGCGAAGAGATTAGTAAGCGCAAGGAGGGGATGAAAGCAAAGGAAGACGTAGGGTCATCTAAGGCGAAGGAATATCAACCACCTATCCCATATCCCTAAAGACTCAAGCAAGATCGCAATGACCAACAATTCAGTAAGTTCCTTGACCTCTTTAAACAACTGCATATTAACTTACCTCTCATTGATGCCTTATCACAGATGCCAAAGTACGCTAAGTTCTTGAAAGATTTGTTATCCAACAAGAGGAAGCTTGAGGAGCTTTCTACAGTCATCTTGGGTGAAGAGTGTTCAGCGATCGTGCAAAACAAGTTGCCCAAGAAGCTAAAAGACCCAAGAAGTTTTACAATTCCTTGTCATATTGGTAACTTGTTAATTGACAAAGCTTTAGCTGATTTGGGTGCTAGCATCAATTTAATGCCTTATAAATTTTTTAAGAAACTAAGATTAGGGGAACCTAAGCCCATACGCATGAGCTTGCAATTAGCTGATAGATCTGTGACGTATCCTAGAGGCATTATTGAGGATGTATTAGTCTAAGTGGGTAAATTTATTTTTCCAGTTGATTTTGTGATATTGGATATGGATGAAGATTTTGAGTTGCCCCTTATCCTAGGTAGACCATTCTTAGCTACCGCTAGGGCTATCATTGATGTTAGTGATGGCAAGCTCATTCTTCGAGTAGGAGATGAAGAGATCATGTTTAAAATTTCGAAGGCTATGAAAAAGTCTATCAATCAGGATGATACTTGCTACCTTTTGGATGTTACTGACACTTTTGTTTCAAGTTATATGCAGGAAGTTCTTCTTAAGGATCCGTTGGAGAGTTGTTTGCAATTAGGCATGGAAGAAGCTTCGGAAGATCCTGTCAAATCTGAGGTGGTAGCCCAACTGGAGGCAAATAAACCTACCTCTATTGAGAAAGGGTTTAAAGAGTTTGAAAAGAGGAAGGAATCACGGTTAAAACCTTCGATTGAGGAGCAACCGGTACTGGAGCTAAAGTAATTACCTGACTACTTGGAATATGCCTTCTTAGAGAAGGACTCCAAATTACCAGTAATTATAGCATCTAATTTAGAAAAAGAACAGAGAGAAAGGTTGCTGAAAGTACTCAAGGAGCATAAGAAGGCCATTGCTTAGAAAATATCCGATATTCAAGGTATAAATCCCTCCTTTTATACTCATAAGATTTTAATGGAAGACGACCATAAGCCAATTGTACAGCCCTAGAGACGCTTGAATCTAAACATGAAAGAGGTAATAAAAAAGGAAGTTATCAAACTCCTGGATGCAGGTATGATATATCTTATCTTTGATAGCGCATAGGTTAATCCAGTGCAAGTAGTTCCAAAAAAAAGTAGGATGACAGTAGTTCCTAATGAAAAGAATGAATTGATCTCAATGAGAACGGTAACAGGTTGGCATGTATGTATCGATTATCGAAAGTTAAACGATGCTATACGTAAGGACCATTTCCCCTTACCTTTTTATTGATCAAATGATAGAACGGCTAGCTGGACATATGTTTTATTGTTTTCTAGATGGCTTATCTGGTTATTTTCAGATACCTATTGCGCCGAAAGATCAAGAGAAGAACACTTTCACTTGTCCTTATGGCACCTTTGCTTACCGCAGAATGCCTTTTGATCTTTGCAATGCACCTGCTACATTCCAGCGATGCATGTTAGCCATTTTTTATGATTTGATTGAAGACATAATGGAGGTATTTATGGATGATTTTTCTGTTTTTGGCAACTCATTTGACCTTTGTTTGAATAATTTGGACAGGGTACTTACCAAGTGTGAAGAGACCAATCTTGTCCTCAATTGGGAGAAGTGCCACTTCATGATACGAGAGGGTATTGTGCTAGGCCATAAGATCTCATATCGAGGAATTGAGGTGGATACTGCCAAAGTGGATGCAATTACAAGACTCCTATCTCCAACTTCGGTTAAGGCCATAAGAAGCTTTTTAGGACATGCAGGTTTTTATAGGCGATTTATTAAGGATTTCTCAAAAATTGCCCGCCCTTTGACTAAGTTATTAGAGAAGGATGTGCCTTATGTTTTCTCTTAGGAGTGTTTAAAAGCTTTTAATATCCTTAAAGAGAAACTTACCAATGCTCCAATCATGGTAGTACCTAATTGGGCGCTTCCCTTTGAACTTATGTGTGATGCAAGTGATCACGCAGTCGGGGCAGTGCTGGGGCAAAGGCGGGATAAGCACTTTCAACCAATTCATTATGCTAGCAAAACTCTTACTAATGCTTAGGAGAACTACATTACTACAGAAAAAGAGTTGCTAGCAATTGTTTTTGCCTTTGATAAGTTTCGCTCTTATTTGCTTCTATCTAAAGTGATTATTTATACTGATCATTCTGCCCTTAGGTACTTGTTAGCAAGACCAGATGCAAAACCAAGACTTATTAGGTGGATCTTATTGCTACAAGAGTTTGATGTGGAGATCAAAGATAAAAAGTGTTGAGAATTTAGCAACAGACCACCTATCTTGATTGGAGAATCTAAACTTGGAAATGTTTGACAAGAATGAGATCAAGGATGAATTCCCTAAGGAGCGATTCTATGCCATCACCCAGGGAAATTCCTTGGTTCGCGGATATTGCTAATTTTTTAGCTGCTAGGATTATACCGAAGGGACTTCCACACCAGCAAAAGAAGAATTTTTTTTTTTTATGTGAAACATTATTTTTGGGATGATCCTTACCTGTTTAAAGTATGTGCAGATCATGTTATTCGAAGGTGTGTACCACACCTCGAAGGATGGAGAATTTTGAGCCACTACCATTCGGGGCCTATGGGTGGGCATCATAATGCCAATAGGACAGCTCAAAAGGTCCTAGAGGTTGGATTTTATTGGCCTACCTTATTCAAAGATGCCCAGAAATACGTTGAGGTTTGTGATTGTTGTCAACGAGTGGGGAATATATCTCGTAGGGATGAAATGCCATAAAACCCCATCATCAAGGTTGAGGTATTCGATGTGTGGGGGATTGATTTCATGGGTCCTTTCCCGAACTCTAATGGAAATAAATATATCCCAGTAGCTATTGACTACGTCTCTAAGTGGGTGGAAACTAAAACCCTACCTACTAATGATGCTAAGGTAGTAAAAAAATTCTTGAAAGGCCTATTTTCTCGATTTGGCACCCCTAGGATAATTATAAGTGATAGGGGAATACACTTTTGTAATGCCCAACTCGACTAAGTGTTGAAACGTTATGGCGTTACACATAGAATAGCCACCCCGTATCACCCCCAAAGTAGTGGCCAAGTAGAAGTTGCCAATCGCGATTTTAAGCGAATTCTTAAAAAAACCATAGAGTATCATAGGAGAGATTGGTCAGAAAAGTTGGATAATGCTCTATGGGCATACAGAACCGCTTACAAAACACCACTAGGGACCACACCCTACCGACTTGTATATGTGAAGGCTTGTCATTTATCAGTAGAGATTGAACATAAGGCTTATTAGGCAATTAAGAGTGCTAATGTTAATTTTGAGCGTGCAGGTTCTCACAAGAAACTTCAATTGAATGAGCTAGAGGAATGGCGAGTGAAAGCATATGAGAACTCCAAATTATACAAAGAAAGGGCCAAAAAGTACCACGATCAAAGAATCAAACAAGGTCGACAATTTAAAGAAGGCGATCAGGTTCTTTTGTATAATTCTCACCTTCGTTTATTCCCAGGTAAGTTGAAATCTAGGTGGTCTAGACCATTTACAATTACACAAGTTTTCCCGTATGGGACTGTTGAAATTACACATCCAGAGAAAGGCACATTTAAGGTAAATGGGCAACGATTGAAGTTATACTTGAGTGGAAACTTGGAGCATGTTAGATGAGAGGAGTTTTATCTCTACCTGACAGAACTATCATGAGAAGACGTATCCCGTCGAGCTATCGACGTTAACTATAGTGCTTCTTGGGAGGTAACCCATGTCTAACTTTGCTTACACTTTAGTTCTTTAAGTTTATTCCATTTTATTTTTCTTTTATCTAACTTTGCTTTGCTTTGCTTTGCTTTGCTTCTTTTATTTGTTTCAATTTTAGTCATAGGCTTTTCCCTTTTAGTTTCATATTTTTTCTCTCTTTAGTTTTCGTTGTCTTATTTTTTCTAATTTAAATACTTTTATTTTTTAAGTTTCTTGTATTTTTAAATTCATGAATTTAGGTAAAAAAAAAAAAGAGAGAGAACAAAAAGTTACACGGGCATGGGACACGATCGTATCCCAGCCCGTGTGCGCCTAGCCTTATGCAACACCCATAGAAAGTTATACGGGCGCGGGACACGGTTGTGTCCCAACCCGTGTCCATCCAGTCTTAACGCACGCAAACAGAAAGTTACACGGGCGTGGGACACGGTTTTGTCCCAGCCCATGTGCGTCTAGTATTAATGTCCGAACACAGAGAGTTACATGGGCATGGGACACGGTCGTGTCCTAGCCCGTATCCGCCCAGCACCCACACAACTTAGCACATGCCCTGCACAATTCATTAAAACACACACATACTCTCTCAAACACTCACAAACCTCAACACATATTCATTTCATATTCTTGCTTCTCTCCATCTTCTCCTCACGATTCCTGACATCATGATTCCTGATCTAAGTAAGTTCTCCTCATTGTTTATGCTTTATCTTCCTCATTGTTTAAGTAGGTTTAGCTATTAGACATTTAGGTCTTTTGTGAATTGGTACTTGCATTTGGTCTAAGAATTTATTTCGTTCTTTCATAATAGACATACACCATTGCCTTGTGTTGCTAGATTTTAATGCCTTTATGATGCCTCTTCTAGTTAGATATTCCTTATGATCTCATGAATCCGAATTTTGTTTGCCAATTTGATAATCATTATTCAATTACGCCAGTTAGGGTTAGCATTGTGAGAATAATTTTGGGTCATTTAGCGTCTTTGATGTGTTGGGACGCCTGCTTTTCAAGCTGATTGTAATGTAGTCGGTCTATTGTATAATTAGTTAGATGCATTTGCTAGCCATTTCTTTTACACCAACTAGTTTTGTGGATGCACTCTACATGTTTGCTTAAATGTCCCAATGATTCATTGTTAATCCTTTCTCCCTCTGTCTTCGTTTGAACTACGTGTGGCAAGGATGTGCGTTTTTTATTTGGTTTGGTGTTCCTTCTCAGGTATTCAATGGCAAATCGCACAAAGCTTACCGTTCAACGTAAATCCAAATATGCAGCATCTTCTTCATCGCAAAAAGGTGCAATTGTTGAACCATTAGCCACTCTCCCTTCGATGGAGCACCTAATGCTTCAATTCAAAGAAGAATACTAATCGTAACGCTATAATTTACTTAAGAACAAGCCCTTCAGTGACACCCTTCGTCTGGATTGGGATGTTTTCGCTCAATTAGAGCTCACAACAGAAATGAAGGAGCTCTTGGATGGAACCATTTGGGAGCAATTTTTATCTCTTGAAGCTCCAGTTTATAAAGAACTGACATTGGAGTTTTTATGTACATACAAACTTGATAAAAAGAGTGCTATTGGCATGAGCCCTAAACGCAAACTCCATTTCACCTTAAGTGGCCACCCTTTCCACATGATAATAGCTTAATTGGGCAGATATCTCGATCTTTATGAAGATAGATATACACGGACAGAAGAGTTCCAACGTCTCTCATGTTGTTTTCCACGTGGAGTAACACCAGGGACCTTTTGGAACGAAATTAGTGTTGGTGATGCGTATGACCCAGTAAAAAGCAAGGCTTCTCAATTGGTCAAGCCTAAATATCGTGTTCTTCATTGGCTCTTTGCGCATACATTGACTGGCCGAGGCTTCAGCACCAGTGTGGTTTCCAATAAGGATTGCCTTTATCTGTATAGTTGAACTTTTCAGCCACCAAGCCACCCTTACACGGAAGAAAGGGCATATTTGTTGTGGCTTCTACATCACCTTACTCGTGCAGGCCATGCGGACTAAGGTTGTCGTTTGGCCCTCACTTACCTTAGCTAATCAAGTCACTTATATGAGACTTAATTCATTCCGACTCATGAACCTTTTACCAACAAGACGTCAAGGTCAACACTCACGCAGCACATCTCGAGGCCAGACGTCTTTAGCAAGCTTTGAAGACAAATTTGATATGTTGATGTCTGAGGTTTGTTATATCCGAGAAAATATGGATAAACTTCATATCCGCCAAGACAAAATGGAAAATTTTCTCAAGATGAAAGAGTCGGATGCACATGATAAGGATAGTGAGAGTGAAGAAGCGGATGATGAGAGTGGTGAGGAAGAGGATGATGAGGGTGGTGAGGAAGAGGCGGCTGGGGGAAGTGAAGAGGATGTTGAAGGCAGTGACGAAGATGATGATGCAACCATAGTGGAGGCATCATCTGATGAGGATGATGAAGAGATGGATTCCGATCCCTGTTCTTAGTTCATATTTTTTTTTTTTTGTTTTTCGTTGGCTAAGGCATGTGAAATCAGACATGTAATGATGATACTTTCTCGTTTTAAACTTCTTCACCTTATTTTCGACTAGCAGGGAAGTATTAGTTTCTTTTTCAATACATATATTTCCTTTTTCCCTATGATGATTTTTCTTGTTTCATTTCTTGCTGCTATGTTTTCTTAGTCGTACATTGAGGACAATGTATGTTGTTAAGTGTGGGGAATGGATATATATGAATTTGTTACTGTTTAGGATACCCATTATTCACATTTGACCCAATTAATTTTTAAGTTAAATTGCAATAAGTGATTAATAAGTGTTGAGCCAAATTAACTGTGTCATCTTGATCATTATTGATCTTATTATACTTTACTAGAATTGATTAGTCAAATTTGTGGAGGGTAAAGTTACGAGTTATTTAGCTTGAGACTCTAAGACTTGAGATTGGAGCAACATCACTAGTTGAGAGTTAGTAATGATTATTTCTAAATTTACTTTTATGTATACCTTTCACTTAGAAATTTTTAAGAGTCCTATAATTTTTAGCAAACAAACAAATGAAATTCTTCTTTTGAGAAACCCCTGAAAAATCACAATGATTGGAGGTCAAAAGTAATAACAAGTGTATGAATAGAAAAAATTGGTAAGGATTCGTCTTAGTCCGTCAGAAGAGCGAGATTGAGTCTCAATACCAATACTAATGAAAAAATTGATATGGATTAGCCTTAGTCCGTCAGAAGAGCAAGGTTCTTTCCCGCTATCAATATAAGGGATAAGTTGGTATGGATCAGTCTTGGTCCGTCAGAAGAGCGACATTCTTTTCCTCTACCAACACAATTGTGCTTAAATAATGTAAATTTAAAAGACCTCCCAACAAAAGCATGAAGTATTTGTTTTAAATTATGGTGCTTGGTGAGATTGAAGAGAGCATTGTATACATTTTAATCAAATTGACAAAATTTTTATGACTCTTTCCCAGTTAGCAAGATGTTAAATCTAATTTTTAATTTAAGAATCCTTGGTTAAATGACTCGGGTAAACTTCAACTTTAATAAATTAACTAGTGAACTCTAGTATTAAGTATTGTTAGAGCATTCGAATATGGTCGGGTGAATCTATGATATTGTTAAGAATGAAATTGGTTGACTTTATTTTTGCAAGTTAGTTAAGAATGATTTTCTTACTTTTCTACGAGTCAAGTATATTCATTCACCGGTTTCCTAAATAGTAATAAATTTTGTTTAGTGTTTCTTGTCTCGAAATTTTGTTTTGATTTATTTGCTTGAGGACAAGCAATTGCTTAAGTGTGGGGAAGTTTGATAACTCTTATTTTAAATATATTTCACATGGTGATTTTATAGTATTTCTCTTACATCTTTGGTTCTCTTTAAAGAAATTGATACTTAATTGAGTAAAATTTTAATTTCAAGGTTTGAACGCGTTCTTGGATTGAAAACGAAGAAAAGGAATCAAGTTTCACTCAATTTGGAGTTCAATTGAATGAGTTATGAAGTTTTGAAGTTACACAGTTTAGGATACAATCGTGTCCCCAGGCTGTGTCCATCCAGGAAAATTTGCTAAGGTCAGATAGTTACACAACCTGGGGACATGACTGTATCCCAGGCCGTGTCTGGTGATGAAAACGGAAACCTTACAATACATTATAAGAGGACATACTAGGGTTTCGCACACAACATTGGATACTGAAAAGAGAAGAGGCTTAAAGAGAAGGAGGAGAAAAAGGCGAAAGCAACACCCAACTTCAAGATTGAAGAGATTTATCATAAAAAAGGGGTTTTTCAAGTTTTATTTATTGGTTTTGTTGGAATTCGTTTTTAGTTTCATTATGTTAGCTTAAGACTCTTGTATTTAGGATTATGGAACTTAAGGTTTCATGTGACTATTACATAGATTGATAATTTTCAATAAAGTTTCTATCTTTTCTTGATTCAATTATGTTATTTAATTGTTAATTGATATTTCTAGAGTATCAATCTATAATATTATGCATGATGATTGAGAAATTACATGTGTAATTAGATCTTTACATAAATGGAGAGAATTACATGTGTACTTAGAGATAAGATACACGTTTATTCTGGAAAGTTGATTGTTTATGTGGGAATTCATTATACATTAATGCAATTCTAAGTTATATTACTAAATGAAGAGATTCCGGTAAATAATTTAGGATTAGGGTTAATATGCTTAAGAAAGATATTAACTTTAATTGTAAATCCCTCCGGTCAAGAATAATAGAAATTGAATTGAATTGAATATATTTTAAGCGGTCACATGTTAAATACTAGGAGAAATAATTCTTAAATACGTTATTTGCATTCTTGAAGTTGTTCTTAGTTTTGTCACTTTAAAAATTGCTTAATCAAGTCTCATAATTAAGTTAGTTTGTTAATTTTAGTATTTTTAATTCATTCAACTCATCACAATTTTTCGATTAGATAATAGAGCTAAGGTTAATATTAGTACTCGAAGTCTCTAAGAGATCGACTCAGACTCACATCCACTATATTAAAATTGACAGGTGCACTTGCTTGATATCTACAATTCGTCATTATAGCCGTAGACTACTTTACCAAATAGGCTGAGGCCGAGGTTGTGGCAAAGATTACTGAGCAGAAAGTGGAAGCTTTTGTCTTCGACTCCATCATATCTAGATTTGGAGTTCCTTATACGATAATTATAGATAATGGCCCATAATTTGACAACAATAAGTTTCGAACATTTTTGCCAAAAGCACGGCATTCGATTGAACTATACGTCTGTAGTGCACCCTCAAACAAATGGACAAGTTGAAGCCGTAAACAAGATCATACTGCACAGCCTGAAGTGAAAAGTGGATCAAGTTAGGGGGAAATGGGCCGACGAACTACCGAACCTCCTATGGGGATATAGAACCACTCACAGAACCTCAACGGGAGAGACACCATTTAAGTTGGCTTACGGTACTGAAGCCGTATTGCCGATTGAGTTGAACTTGCCTAATCTTCATACACATAATTTTAATGTTATGCTTAATCAAGTTGGATTGACTGTGAATCTGGACAATATTGAGGAAATCTGAGACATTGCAAAAGCCAGGGTTGCGGCATACTAGCATAGAACAGCAAGATACTACAATAAAAAAGTGAAGCACAAGGTCTTCCAACCCAGAGATTTAGGCATGTGAAATAAAACATGCCGAGAAACACGTGCCGTATGAAATAAAACACGCTTAGATTATATTCTAGTGATTAATTATAAGAGAATGCAATATGCTAATACAACAAGTCCTATGGCCTATTCTTAGATTCAGCAGAAGTGATTCTTAAATCTTTTGTTAGGGTTTCTTCGGCAGCCGGTTTCTCGGAGTGGGCAACTTCTTCGGCTTGAGCTTCATTATCACTTTGATTGATACTCTCGGCACCCGTCTTGTCACCTTCATCTTCGTAGGCATTACTAACTTTGTCATCGACGTCAGTAAAGTCGAGACACGAGAGATCATAATCAGGATGAAGCTTCAAGACCTCTTCCCTTTCCCCTTGAACCCCCTTTAATAACTTCTTGCGTAAAAGCCTCTCGTTTTGCTAACTAGGAGTGATTATATTGAAAGCCTCTTCAATTGAAGGTCTCTTCTTCATAGCCTCCTGCAATTTGGCCACACGGCTCTATATGTTCAAGTTATTAGTCTCCAACTCTTTTATCTGCATCCTAAGCTTCTCTTCATCATCGCTCATTGTGCAAATAGTCCAGCCCGAGCCCCAGCACTCTTCCCTTTTCTTTTGCAGTTCCTCCTTCAGGCTTTTGGACTCTTTGTACTATTGTTCCATTTTGGCCTTCAAGCTAGAGATTTCATCAGCGATGAGATCTTGTGCCAATTTCTTGACAACAAGTTCCTCTTTAAGCTTTCTCACCTCCATCTCAGCCCTAATCTTCGGATTCTCGGCCGCAGCAGTTTAGGCCTTTGATGCATTGTACTCATCCTCAACTTTCTGTAGCAAATTCAGTTATTATAATTAAGAACGATCGAATATTACATAAATATAGTAGAGGATATTACCTTCTTTACCTCTCTATTAGCCCCATCCAAAGCTGTAAGGATGTAGCTGCTTATCTGCAAAAAGAAAATGTGTTAATTATCCGAAGGAGCTGGAGAAAAAAAATGTTTATGGATACTTACATAATTCAATTTGGCCATGACATGGGCCTTATTACAACAGCCGACCCTGTCAACATCCTTCTTGGAGATATCTTTGTCTTTCGAAAGAATGATTCCTTCCATTAAAGCCAAAGATTTCATCCTATCTCCTAAGGCCAAGTCAGTTTCCAAAATCTGATGGCTTCAACAAGGGATGAAGTACTCACCGACCTCTCTGTTTGGCACAAATTCGATACTACTTATGTCGAAAGCTTTAGCACACATTGCCTCCTTCACCCGTTCATCCAAGCCCTTGGATTTCTTGATAGACGATTGGCCGACAAGTTCCTTTCCTGGTCTTTTATCACCACTTAGAGCCATCGCAATCACTTATGATAAGCCTTTTGCAGCAATTGCATTTTCATCCTGGTCATCGAGGTATGTCTCTCGACGCTTGTTATTCCTCGACTTGATGGAAGTCTGAATAATCATGACCGGAGGCTCCTCAGAACGAACCTTGGTCAGTTATATATTCTCATTCTCCTTCACTCTCTTAGCAGGACGAGAGATTTGCACAGCTGCATGCTTTGCAGCAGCCTCCTTTAGTGGTCTCTTTGCTACAGTAGGCCGTGTGGTAGTTGCAGAGGTGATTCCCCTCCTATTAACCTTAGACTTCTTAGCCTTGGCACGAGCAAGTAGCTTTGTAGGATCCACCTCTCCAGTACCCATATTTACAAGACGAGTAAATCAATTAATATAAACAGGGAAAAAATATGAACTTACATTTTCTATATCGAGCAAGGCTCAAAGGTCACTATTCTTCCCTAAAGTCTCGAGAACGGCTTTCTTCGTAGCTATACTTTGCACGATAGCAATACATCAGTGTACTTTCTTTTTTAGAAAATATTGGTTCACCATTTTCATAATGTCGTATGATTCTCTCGATGTCCCAGAAGAATATTTTGTTTCTCTTTCTCGCCTAAATCTTCTTCGCTGCTATTGTATCATTCGGCATTAAATCTACATTCTTTGTATGTATCGGCTCAGTCCATTGGATCCAGAAATCCAAGTCTAAGTCCTCATCAAACACTATTGATACGAACTTATCATGCTACTTGTAAATCTTGGATTCTAATTTGTCCATAAACTCACTCCCATTCCTTGCAGTAGCGAAGTACCACCAGTCAGGCTGCCTACGGATAGTGAAGAAAAATCTAAACAACTGAGACATAACCTTGACCTCAACCTCTTTACATACTATCTCAAAAGCCGCTAAAAGTCGATATGTATTAGGCGAGAACATACTTGGCGCGACTTTGAAGTAGTTGAAGAAGCCCCGAACAAAAGCTGAGAAAGGAAAGCGCAGCCTAAAATCTAAATACTTCAGGTATATATGGAACTCACGCTCCCATGGAAAGCATACTCTCTCCCCGTCTCTCGACCTCCTTAAGTTCCATGTTCCAGGAAGATCTTGCCAGTATTTATTGTACTTTGTGACAAGAACTCTATTAACGAAACTGGCGATTCCATTAGGAGAATCACGAAAGTAGGTTATTGTGTTGTACAGATATTTTGCTGATAACCTCCTTTCCTTATCCTCGAGATAATTATCTACAGGAAGCTTGTTAATTCGAGCAAATTTATTCCACCTTACCTCCATACTATCGGTCCAACCGCCCGAAGAACATGTCGCCTCGCTCTTATTTTGGGGGGGGGGAAGAGTGGCTTCTGTTTCCGTTGCCTCTGAATCAGACAAAACAAGTTAACGAGCAACTTTGCAAACCACACCTAGACGATTGTATGAAATGAAATAACAGAAGTCGAAGAGTGAGATTCTAAAGATTTGAAAACAAATGAAAATTTTTGGCACAACCAAAGGAGTAAAATCTGATTGTGAACAATGTCTTATATATGGACGATCCGTTCTCGTAACTGCAAATCTGCTTTTGAAAGTATTGATGTGTTGATATGATATTCCTGCAGATTGTTGATGCATATCTCATGACAGAAATCTAACGACTGAAAACTTTTTGACAGTTATTAGGCTTGCAACAAAATGATGACCTAGGTAACAAATGTCATGCCTACAGCTTTTTAGCTTCCCGAACAAGTGAGAGATTTGAAATGGTGACGTTTTGGTTAGGATATGATCCATCTTACTTCCTATGTTACCCGACATAAATTCAAAGAGTCTCCCCTTACTCGACCTTTGCTGCAATATATATATATATACATACCTCCCTTTGTCGTCTATTCAAACACGGGAGTTGGGGGGCAAATATTGATAATCAGTTTTCGCTCAACTTACACTCGTCCTTTTGTCGGCCGAAAAGCCGAGCAATCGAATCTCTCGATATTCGCACTTTGTAGAAGACATTCGGTAATTATGCCGAGTAGAAGAAATGCTCTTGGTTTGAATTCAAATATATAGTGCGAACAGTTATCATAAGTACGGTTATATTTTACAACTGCTTCCCATCCCTACATATTAGGGGAGATGTCAAGTCAAGAGCACTCCACGTATCTTAACAGTTACCTCGGTAACTACCTTAGACACAACAACCATCTATAAATACCAGAAAGAAAACTCTGTAAGAAGGCTGGAACACTTTTCATTCTCATACTTACTATACTAAATCACTACTTTAACTTAGGCATCAAAGTGGCCGCATCGGAGTAGTCTTAGTATCAAGTATTTTACTTTTTTTTGCAGTACTATTTCCTAACCCCCAAATTCACCAACAGATACGTTGAGATAACTTGTAGATGTTATTAAGCACTATTTTATAATTTATATTTGGAAGTTCCTAATTTTCTTATTTTCTTTCCCTTTTTCTTTTCCTTCATTTTCCTTTTTCTTTTCTTCTCCAATTTTTTTCTTCCCTGTTACGTAAGCTTCTAGATTTTGATACAGCTACTCATGTGATTTATTATTTTCTCATATGCTTAATTATGTGGATGAGACAACTTACATGGTAAGCTCAATCACATCTATGTAATGCTTTCTATTATCTTTTCTTTTTGTTTTTGTTTCCACTGTAAGCTTCATTCTCGGTTCACTTTGTCCTGGACATTTCTTCTTGTTGTTTTCAAAACACATACAATTTCACATTAATAAAACTCCACCGAAAACTCCTCTACACTTTTCCTTTTTGCTAGTTCTTTTTTTTTTTTTTTCCTAACTTTATTCTCGGTTTTCCAACAAAATAAGGGGAAGAAAATGAAGCACTTGGAACAACTATACATCAAGACATCAAAAGGATTAATTAAGTAGCCTTTTGTGTATGTATTTTGTTAAATTTCATGTACTATGTGTATATATGTATTTTGTAGAAATATTTGTATTTAGGGATGTTGTATCTTGTATTAAGACTAAATGTACATGAAATGGAATTTCATATGTTTATATATGTACAAACACATAAGTATACTCATGTATATATATACATGTTATATTAGATTCTATAAAATATTTAGGTATAAGAAATTTGTGTATATGTACATATGTACATGCACATATAGTAATATATATATATATATATATTATGTATTTTCCTTACTTATGTGTATATATATATATAAGCATGTAACCGAAAATATGTATTTATATTTATAAAATACAAAATACTAGTATAGTATAGTATAATAGAGAGTATATATTTGGTATGTATATGTGTATACCATAGTATATATATTGTATTTTTATTGTATAGATTATACATATATAGACATAAAGGTATATGTATATAGATATTAAGTAATTTCAATAAATATAGATATATATGTACATATATGTATAAAATATAAAAATATAATTACATATATATATATATATATACCCATATGTATAACATATGCAGTAAATTTATAATTATATTATCATATTATATAAGTATACATGTACATATAACATACGTATATTAATAGTATAGTATAAATCCATATACAAGTATATTTAGAAAATACATTTATAATATACTATAATAGTAAATTAATAAATAAAGTAAGNAATAATATTTATAATCTCTGAATTAGAATAAATATATTATTTAATATTATTTATCATAATCGAAACTGTGGATTACAAAGTCTAAAATGGACTCTGTTACAAGAAAGTATATTTGAAAATAATAAAAATGAATTATAAGTTCATAAAAAATCAGAGTTAAATTGAAAAAGTTAAACTCAATTAAGTAAAAAGCTCGAACCGAGTATATTCATCAAATATATGAATAGTTTAGTTGTTTAACTCAAACACTTACTATTTTCATATTTCCTAATTGTCAAGTGATCTTGAGATTGAGATTGATCTGCCTATAGATTACTACGATTCATGACATCGACTATGGCCGTGTGAGTATTCCTAATGATTCTATATATGTTTTTGTGTGTAATTAGTGTATATTAATTGACATTAATAATTGGATGTGTATAGGGATGAGTTATGCCTGTATATGATATTGCTTGTTAAATGTAAAAGTACTATAACATATGATAACGTATTGTTTGCTGCATGGCAACTTCAATAGGAATTGATTAGTCTTTAATTATGATTAATCACATAATAATTAGACCTAATTATACTAGACTTGAATTAATTAAATTGGATATGCATAATCATGCATTGTATGTCTAATTCCGACCGTCACATCACAAGAGATAGCGAGAGACTATACTAGGGTTGATTACAAATTATGATTATAATGTTTTAGTATGGTACAAACATACGATATGATCTTACTTTAGCCCGCGAGATTATTAGGTGTTGGAAATGCCAACTACTAAGCTAAGAGTCGAGTCTAGAGGGCCCCGTTTAGGGGTGAGTATGGACTGCGGGGGCCTACTCATAATTAGACCGAAAACTTAGTTTTTTATTAAAACAAAAAGATTGATTTATTTGAATACAAATACGAAACGTAGAGTTTCATAATAAAGTAAGTTCTAGTATAATAACCGAATTTGACTGGTGCTATATATACTTCAACCTTGATTTTTGAGGGCATTAAATTTGAGTTACGTGCAGTACCTGGTCACTTACATGTATTTGTTTGATATTCTGTATGAGCATTCAATAACTTAGTTGTAGTATAGATGAGGGATATCTCACTAAGTTAGCTAGCTTACATCCCTATAGTTTACTTATGCAAAGAGACTTATTTGTTGATCCAAGTCATAGGATACCCGAGGTTAGTGAATTATCTACTAAGTGGTGTGAGTTTGGGATTTGAGATGAGAGTGTATTTCCATTACTGTATTTGGATCTTGGAACTTAATATGTGATACAATGTATTATTAGTTAATTACCTTGTTTGTTACAGGCTTAAATTATGTAATATACATATATGTGATATTTATAGTTTAATAGTTATGTTATAATAACTATGCAATGATATTATTTTTGCTTGCATTACTCTTAGGTTAATAGTTGTAGTAGTAGCCTTATATGTCACATGAAGGGTCTTCAATTAAAAGGGTAACCAATCTATAGTCCTTTGTATGATATACGGCGCCTGTCAAGGCTAGGCACCCCTAAGGTTGTGACAACATGTTTTTTCTACAACAAGTTGAAATATATTGAAAAATACTACTTTTATAAAAATTCTAAGCTTAGTACTTATTATGTTTAAAATCATAATACGAGTTTAAATTTTAGAGAGCCTAATCTTAAATGGGTTCCTAAGAAATTTGATAAGTTTTTCAGTGGTTGTAGGTTCATGGGATGGAACATAATTGGAAATAATTAATGGAAGCCTCATTGAAAGTAAAAAGTATGAGATTAATGATAATTTGTTAATATTGTTCCATTCCTTCTTATATTTTATTTTCCTTTCGTATTTTATATATGCTACTACTTTATCATTTATTATCAATTGGTTTCATCTTAAGGAAGAGCACTTCTTCAAAAAGATGATTTTAATGAGGGAGGAAAATAAAGATATTTAAATTAATTTTATCCCTTGAAATATTTGTCATGATTGATTATATTACGGGGGAGATGCTTTGTCAAACAAATAGTTGATATTATTCTTTATAAATTAGTTATCCTTTTACAAGAAAAGGGGGAGAAAAGTCTTTGAAAAATTCTCAAGGTAGGGGGGGTTGCATTTTCATGTTTAAGTTTGTTATATTTTTTTGTATGATGCTTTGTCATCATCAAAAAGGGGAGAATGTTAAGTCTCTTAATTGGTTTTGATGATAACAAAACATGTGGTATGTTATGACTAATATGGTTATGAAGTGTGCAAATGTACCATGATATAACAGTGATGCATTCTAAAAGAAATCACAATGGAAAAAGGTTAAAATGTATTTAACAAGAACAATAAGTGTGCAGATCAACTTTAGAATGAAATCAGTTTAAGGAAGAAAATTATGTTTGGAATTGTGCTAGTCAAAATAAATGTCAAAATATATGTTAGAAAGTATATTAACAAAAGAATAGAATAGTACAGTACAATACAGTACAGATTGTGTACAGAATTGAGATAAAAAATTGTTCTTAAGCTATTTTCTAAATAATCTGGAAAAATTAAGTTCTACAAATATTGTAGAAGGCCTAGCTCGACTTTATTAGGAATATTTGAGAAATGTGTTCAATTCCATTTCACTAAAGTTGGATATAGTCCATGGGGATTTTAAGATGGATTAATTTAAGAACACTTAAGAATCATATTTGTATAATGTTTGATTAAGGTTTTAGCAATATATTTTGGAAAGAAGGTAACCTGACATTCTTAGCAAGGTTGGTTAAGTTTTAAATACATCAAGGACATCAATCGTAAAAGAATTTACTGCATTAGTGTTATATATCAAGTTCAAATAAAATTCAATTTTTTTATTAAGATATATTGGATAAAATTATGCTCGGAAGTTTCAAAAATCAATGTAGATTTTTGGAAGTTTTTCAAGATAGCATTGCGGCTTATTTTATTGACAATAATTTAAGAATTTGAAGATATTTTACTAAAGATAAGGTTAGATATTATGAATAGAATCAACTGGATTTTTTAGGAGAGTTTTATTTCAAAATTTAAATAAGATTTTGAATAAGGAAATAGATTTGTTCACAGTTGATTTTAGATAAGCTATAATCATGTGTTAGACTATTCTTAAAGAGCAAGATATATGAAGATTTGACCATTTCATTTCATATTTATCCATAATATTTGAAGTGTTTGAAGTTCCACATAATAAAAAGAGACTCGGAGTAATCAATACGTATAACAACATTTAAATAGCTCCAACTCAATAAAGAAACAGTTCAGGAACAATAAGCATTCAAGTTTTCAAAAATTGGTCCCTATTTTTATGGGATTTCTCTCCAACAATAAAGATAGTTACGTTTGAATCAAGACTTTTTAGAGAAAAACCTGCAACTAGTCATTTCTAGCTGTTATATACGAGCTTTATTCAATTTAAGTTGAAACTGCATAAGATATAGAATAGATTATTGTGATCAAAGTTGAATTTCAAAAATTCTCTCGTGCAAACTATTAGAAACTTTGTTAGAAACTGAGCGAAAATAGATTCTTCATTTCATTATTATTACTTTTGTGCAAATATTGTAAGGATATTAGATTATATTGTCTCATTTTCTTGTAAATATTATTGATATTGTATTTGAGTTAGTGTAGGATTAGAGAGTTCTCTATAGTCCTTTGTTTAGCATAGGAATAGCTAGTAAGACATAGCAGAAAAGTAACTGGATATCCTTGTAACCTTTATTTCATTTTTTATTAGTGAAAAGATTGAATTAGTGTTGAAAGAGAGTAGTAGAGAAAAGATTGAAACTCTATAAATTGATCGTCTGATCTTCTTTCTCTTTATCTCATTTAATTTCTACATTTTACTATTTGATTTGTTGTTTTTATGCTTAAGTTAAACATTCAATATTCTACTACTTCTCACACCATTTAAGTTATCGGAGTTGTTTTCGAAAAAAGTTTTATTTTTCGCAAAAGATATCAATTCACCATCTCTTGATATCTTACACGAGACCTACGAAAAGATGACGATGGTCATCTATGATAAATTATTTATATAAGATGATAGTAATTATAATACGTTTAAAATAATGTTATTAATATGATAATTTTTTAACAAAATTTATTTATTTTTCCTAAATATGTATACTTTAATTTTAAAACTTATGCATGGTACAAGCACGCATGTGTATATATATATATATAAGCATTAAAAAATAACTTAATATTTTCTTGGTCAAGAAAATTAAAAGAGTAAAAACAATATTATACAATGTATCTATATGGATATTCTCTAAATCATACCATTTGATGACAAATGAATTCCTTTTCTCTATAATGCCTAGTCTTTCTTATATTTGAACTATAATGAATGAGAGGGAGTCATCATCAAGCACATAGTCTTATTTTTCTTCCATTAAAGTGTTAAATTGCATCTCTTATTTTATGTATGTGTTTCATGCATTTACCATTTAATTGTGCTGTTAATAAAGGCAGTTGCTTAACATTTAGGTTCTATATAATATTTGAAAATCAATTTTTTGGCATGGAAGAAAAACGTAACCGTAGTTTGCTATTAGAAAAAAAAAAAAGTAACATAGATTTTTTTTTTAATTATAATGCATATTATGCTTTCTCTCATTGTAACTTTTCTTTGCATTACATAATTTGTTTTTATGGTATTGATATGAATTTATATTGTGTTATTTTTTCTTTATCTTATTTTCCCATGAAACTTTCCTACTTTTCTTATTTATTATTATTTTTTTTTTTGTGATTGTCTATTCGTATTATTTGACACACTAATTATTAGAAACACAATAAGTTATATTACTTTGTAATTTATATCTTTAATAATAATATCATATAACTTATACATAATACAATATATATATTAAATATATTATGTAATTTAATATATATATTAAATTATTTTATAAATTATAAATAAATAATGTTATACACATATGACATATGTTATTTTATGTGTGTATATACATATATATGTATAGCAATACATGATACCTGGACCATATGTGTTTTATGAATTGTAATGTATATTACAACAAGAAATTTAGTAAATAAATATGTCACATGGTTTTAATATTTTGGCTACTTAAATATAAGTTGTGACTTAATATATTGTTTTCATTGATAATTTCTTGCCAATTTTTTTTTATTTACTTTGAAGAAAATATTATTGAAAAATTGATACAATTTCTATCATATTTGAATCTTATGATAGAAAGAGTAATAAGTTAGACTTTGATCTTTGCCCCACCCCACTCCCTTTTAATCTTGTGTGTGTCCTCGATAAGAAGACATAAAAAATTTACAAGTTTTACATGTATTTATACCTTGTAAGTTCCAAATGGTATAGGTTCCTAAATGGTTTTAGGGTGCCACAAAGTAAGATTAGATTCTAAAAATTTAAGAAACTATGTTTACAAGGTAGGGTATGCATAGAATTTCATATCTTATCCACCTTATACTTACTTACTTCTATTGATAAATAGTATGTCTATAAAGTAACATAATATGATAATTTTATGAATTTATAATTTTGAATATAAATTAATTGTATTTAACATAAGAGAAATTATTCTTGAAAAAAAGATAGTAAAAAAAGGTAGAAACCTAAAAAAAGATAAGAAAGAAAAAAAAATAGTTAACTTACTTAACTTGTTATTACATATCAAAAAGTAATTATATTATACAGTTACCTTTTAAGCCACTATAGCAAAATTTGCTATGAAAAATGCTTTTATTTTATTAGTAGTAGAAAACAATGGTACTCGCATACACAAAATGGAAATTGGTATGTTTGATCTATAATATGTCTTTGGATGACACATCATGGTGTAGTTTGTTGTTCACGTTAACACACCAAACTAGAAAGAAGGAAAGAAAAATTATCTAAGGTCTACATTAGGATAAGCAGCTAAACTTGTGGATCTTTAGAATCTGTAGGACTCTATATGACTAGGTAAATTCAATAGTAGGTACGAGATGTTATATACTACATTTATTTTGGAACATGTTTGCTCAATAGAGAATAGTGTATAGAGCTTACCTTATAGGTGTAAAAACAAAAAGTTTAGATTGAAGACTTACTTCGTTAAGAACCACCTTAAAACTTATATCTTGTAAAATTTATAGGTGCAAAAGCAACTCATGAAACATATAAGGTTTTTTTTTTTTTATACAAGTATTAATGAAAAAAATTGATTTAAATAAAATATTATGATAGATTTGATAATTTGGTTGAGTGCTAACCTAAAATAACGAATCATAATTTAGCTTAACTTACTCAAATTTTCATTGTACTTTAAAAAAAATTATATTTATTATGTATATTTTACAAGTTAGGTTTAGGTTATCTAATGTAAACAGTCTATTTTCCCCCCTTGTAATTTTAGGAATTTCTATGATAGGAAAAAGGGTCTTAGTTTAGAAAAGTACAAAAAATAGAAAATTTTAAAAAGTACAAAAAAAAATAGAAAATCCTGAAAAGTACAAAAAATAGAATTTAAAAAAAGAAGAAGAAGAAATGGATAATTTAAAATAGAATAGGATTGAAAAAAATAGATTTAGTATTTTTTTTAGGTCTTAAATAATAATAAAAAAAGAGATGAATGTTAGGCTTAGGCTTAGGCTTAGATTTAAATTTAACCTAAGCTGATCTAGTCCATATATACAATTTGATTGCATGTATAGATGAAGCATAGGTTAAAGGCTTGATGGAAAAAGCACACATAAACAATTAAGAGGTCTTAGGTTTGATTCTACCTATGGGCACTTAGCACCTAGTACCTTTTATGTTTTAGGTCATCCATGTGCTACATGTCAGCCATTGATAAAACAAATAAAAATACAATTCGTTGTATTTTAACTCTAAAAAATTTGTTTTTTGATATTAGTAATACAAATTCAAAGATTTTTTGTGACCTCTCCTTCTCATCCTAAGCATATGTCTTTTAAAAATTATACCAAACAAAAGTTATTTAGTTATATTAATTAAGATATGTTCTTAAATATCATGAAACATCTCTTTTTCTCAAGAATGAGATAAAGAATTCTTTTAAAACTCAAGGCCTATTTCATTTTGAATTAAAACAGAAGAATTCGAGAATAGATTAATGAAAAAATTGGTTACGAAGTCATTATCAATATGATTTATCTTTTATTAGATGGTATCGATTAGTACTATTAAAATAGAGAAATAGAATCACTCAAACAAAAGTTATTAAATTATATCAATTAAGATACGTTCTTAAATATCACAAAATATATCTTTTTCTTAAGAATGAGATAAAGAATTTTTTTAAAACACAAGGTCTATTTCATTCTAAATTAAAACAGAAGAATTCAGGAATAGATCAATGGAAAAATTGGTTACGAAGTCATTATCAATATGATTTATCTTCTATTAGATGGTATTGATTAGTATCGCTAAAATGAAGAAATAAAATTACTCAACGATGTATAAATCAAAATCCAAAATTAAACAAAACTTTTTTGGTGGAAAAAGAACATCAATTCATTACAAAAAATTGAATGAATTTGAATCAAATTCATTAACAAATAAAAAATATAACTTTAAAAAATAGGTTGACATGGACACTTTTCATCCCTTTCTCACCCAACACAAGCACTTTCCATCCCTTTCTCGCCCTTTCCTAGATTTTTCCCTATTTTTCCTCATCTTCCTCCTTCCATGTTCAAGTAGCTCACTTTGAGACCCTTTTTGGTACCTTTTTCTTTGAGATTTCACCAAATTAATGGTAAGATTAGTGAAATCTCAAAGATCGCATGGCCTATTTTACATTAGGAGTAATTTCAAGTCTACATTCATTCATTAAACAAATAAAAATCTCAAGAGAAAATCGAAAAGAAAAGTATATTGTAGCATGTTATGTATTTTGTAAAATTTTAGCTGTGTTAGAAAGAATCGAAGCTTCCATTGTGCTTCTTGAGCAAGTATATTGAATTTGGCACAGAAAAATCACAAGAATTAAGCTTATTTCCTTGAAATCAAGATTATGCTAGTTGGAGCATTCATGGTTGAATCATCCATTAATGGTGCTTACTAAGTTTTCTAGACTTGATTCTATATAAATTAAGCTTGTTTGTCACATTTAAAAGAGAAACTAAACGTTAGAAACATCCCCAATCTTCTATTCGAATACTCTCTCACTCTACCTTACAGCACCCTCTCTCTCTGAAATTGGAGCCACCATTACCAATTTCAAAGCTCGAGACCACCGCTGCAAGCTCCCTCATCTCCTCATCTCTCTAACCCAATCATAAGTTGTGTACTCAATTACAGGAACCAAGAATTGCCTACTCAAACCCTAACTACCATTGACTCTAGCTCAAAACACCACCACTACCCTTCTCTGCATAAATCCAACATTACGATTAACCTTGCCACCCTCAATAACCCCAAACCCAACCAACCATTTAACTCCAGTAGCCACCACTTACGCTACCTGCCACCACCACCATTGGCCAAACACTTAACACCTGGGCAAACCCCCAATCTCCAATAGAATAGCTATAAAAGTAGCCTTTCTCACAAGTTTTAGCGATTGGAGCAATCGAAAACTACGCCTAAGACGACCTGTTTTTCTTTCCATATTGCAACCTAAGTCTATGCCTTGACCCCACCTAAGCTCTGATTCGTTTTCCCACGCTCCAACCTGGCTTCTTACCTACATGTTGGTTTAATCCAAAGGGTCAGACCTTTTCTTTTTTTCTTAAGTTGTTGTTCATATTTTTTTTCTTTTTTATTGTGTATATTTTACATTTCTACTATAATAAAATAAAAAAAAAATAGAAATGGAGACGAGAAAAAAGAGAAGAAAGGAAAAAAAAAAGATGGAAAAGCTTTGTTTTTTTTTTAGCCAAAAATAAAATAAATAAATAATAAAAATTAATAAAAAAGGTAAGTAAATAAAACCATTATTCATCACTTAGAAAAATTATTTTCAAAAAAATTAAATTAAATTAACCCTTCTTTTAAGACTAAGACAACTTTTAGAATTTTTCCAAAAAGGAATAAATTACTAAAATTAGGACCCTTTTAGAGTTTTCTTTAAATAAAATTAAATTGACAAAAATTTAAATTTGACCATTTTCTTAATTTAAAATTAATCAACAAATTAAAATTTTTATTAATAAACTACAGAAAGTTTAATTCCTATTAGAGGATATGTAAGTACCTACGGGACGACTTAAAATAGAAAAATCTTTTTATTTTCCCTTTTGGAAATAATTTTGATTTGTTATTCATGCAAATAGAATTAGTTTTATTGTAAATTTAGAAATAGTTAAAATGGGTATTTTAAAAGATAAAATTAATTTTGCAAAGATAAAAGTGGTACCCTTTAAGGGTTTAAATAGTTAGCCTTCAAACTCAAATTTTTAATTTTCAAAACTTTTTCTTAAAATCAATTTCTTAGTAGACTAGTAACTAGGTTAAATCGATCTACTCAATTCATTTAACCTAACACGTTCTTTTTCTTGATCTCGGTCGGGTGGTAACTCCAAGTTTTAAAAAAATAGAAAACTAAATTTTTCTTAACTTTTAGTCAAAAATTAGTATTAAACGAGTTAGGATTTAATATTGATTGGTTAAGAAAAATAAATAAATAATCAAGAAAAAATCAAGCTCGACACCTAATATCTATTGAAAAATTTAAGTGTACATTACAATCTAAAACTTGTAATGCATAAGATACATTTCCATACATGTATCCTTGGAAGGTGACACATTTTGTCCTAATTTGTGACTACAAATTTCCAAAATTTGAAATCAACATCTACTTCATCACATTTAATACTCACCTTAGGATTTACTTGACCATATAAGATATGAAAGTTTCCAATCCCTACAGGTCTCAATGTTCACACCTACTATACACAACATGCTAATACATCTAACTTAATTTGGTGAATATAATGCGAGATTAAATCGTAAACCAATATTTAAGCCAATATTCGATTAAATAGTTAAATTTATCTCAAATTTCTAAATTTCAATCAATATCATGATTTTTTATTGTTACTTTGTTATTAATTTGTGTTTTTATTAAAATATGTTCTACTTATATTTGTTATAATTCACATTTGAAAATAACATATAATTTGAATTATGATTTTAGATGTGAATGGCTAATAATATCTTATACTAAAAAGGGTAAAAAGAAATCACTAACTTAAAGATTTTAAAATAGTTTCAAGAGGTATAGATTTCGGTTTCAAATTCTTGAAACCTATACCTAAAAAGATATAATATTGGTAAAGGATCTCTATTTTACATGTCCAGTAGACTTTATGTTATTAATCTTTGAAGATGTTCGAACTCTTTCACTCTAAGTTCGTTATTTCCATATGATTCTTCAATGAAGGGGTTTCAATTAAAATTCAAATGGTGTCCTATCCTTCATTAAGTGACTTCCTTCTATCAAATAGTATCCTATACTTCTGCTTTTCCTCTGGTTAATCATTCTCTAATCTAACTGATAAATTAATATATAGAAAATCCTGTTGATAGGCCATTTTAGGTTAGGTCTATTCTTACCTAATAAGACTATGAGCCAATCTACTTGTTGTAATCTCCAACCTACAATCAAGTTTTGTCCTTGTACCTAAGCTATCCATAGCTCAAGTTGTGGACTTAGAGCATCTTATCATCCTCTTGGCACTTGTGCCTGAGCTCTTTAAGGACCAAGGATCGATTTGAGGATGGTGCAAAGCCAATATGCCGACCTTGTATATACTCTCACAAATCACTGGATGTATGCCACAACACTTCGGTAGATCTCAAGATCTTGCCAAAATAGGAAGGTATTGTTTCCTATTTGGGCGAGATTTGACTATATCCACTTTCCAAACATATCTCACCACCAATTATGATAAATAAGGGCCAACTTTTATCAAAAATGGTATCTTCACTCACTTCCAAGTTCCGATGTTCTTTGTTGCCTTAGTGTTCTAACTTAAGTATCATAGTGTCCATGCTGGACAACTCATAAATGTTGCTCATTGTGTTTTCTTTTGTAAGCTTATGTCCATTTAGGTTCAATCTTTATTGGTGAAATTCTCCAAGCAACACACCCTTTGAGTTGTATTTATAATCATATATTTATATATATATATATTTGTTTTATATACATTAAGTCCATTTATCTTCGAAAATTCAGTGGTAAAACTTGTAGATCTTTGAAAGACATGTTTTAATACCATATTTTAGTATCTTGCTTTTAAATAAAATAATAAAAAATTTCTAAAATTAATAAAATCAAGGACACATGGTCGTATAGAATTTCAAATGCATCTTTTCATTTTATTTATTGTATTTTGTTTTATTTTTTGAGATTTGGAGTGTAATTGTTCAAAGTTAAGTATAGAGGCTAAGCATATGCGAGGAAGATGATGCAAATTTACAACTTACTCTTCCTTTTTTACGAAATATAGAATAGTGTTGTTGGATCAGTCTGGTTTCATCTAGAAAACTAGCGTTTCCATTTTTCTTGTTAGTTGGTTCATTGTCCAATACACGATGCTTTTCTAACTAACTTTTCTGCTCTTTTAACATCTAATAAATGGTTAATTAAAAAATAATAATTGTATTATTACATTATTTATTTTGTATATCTGTATTTTTTTTTCCTCTGTCATATTGCGTACCTATGTTTTTATCCGTATATAAAATGTAAGTTGAACATCAAAAAAATCAGTACATAGAATAAATGAGACAAAAACGAAAGAAGGATAGGAATTCCTTCTTTTTTTTTTCCAACTAACCCTAATGTTATTTTATTTCATTTTTCTTCCCATTAAAAAACCCAAACGTAAAATATGTATCCTTTCTTCATTATTCTTGTTTATTGCTGCGATTCAACAAGGAATTGGAAGAAAAAAAAAAAACAATGGGCAACATAATCTATACTAATAAAGTGGAATCCTACTGTTGATGTAACACTTCAATTTATTACATTTAATTTGAATTTTCAAAAGAAATTGGGAATTCTTATATACTATCACCGCTTATATATTTTTATAAATAAATAAGGTACTACCTTCTGGTGAGTTATGATATGGCCATTATTGATACTAATAATATAATGTATGCAACTGGCCTTCACAAAACTATAGCAAGGGAAAGAGCAACAATCCTGAGCAAAATTTCAAGTACATGTAATTAATTAAATAAAAAAAAATTTATTCAAGTACATGCATGTAAATGCTGTATATCAACTTAGTTTGTATTTGACACTGTGCAAACATGAACAAGAAGACAAAATGTACATAATCTAAAGCCTAGCAGGTCATTATATATAGTAAACATTTTTTTGAGCTGCAATTTGCGTCTTGATACGTATACAACATCCAAGAAGGAAGTTTACAATGTACAAGCTGAAAGCACAAGTTAATCAATTCAAGCCGGTGTCGACTTTTCCGCGTAAAAAGAGGATTCCAGTAGTAGTTTTCCGTAGCCCTCAGAAAACATGCCTACCTGTTGTTAGATCGAAACGCTTCCGCCTTTGCCTTGAGAATCTGGAGGGCTGATCACGATCCAGAGCAGCGACACCGTAATGCAGATCAGACCCGACCAGACATAGACAATAGTTGGCACTCTTCCCCTTCTTCCCATCAGCCCTTTGGCGAATGGAAACATATGAGCCAACACCCAGAAGCTGAAGAACACACCTCCCAGGAGCTTACTCCATTGTGGGATCACACTGTAAACGCATTTGGAGAAACCGATGACGATGGCTACAAGATTGATTACGATTATCGTTAACGGCATTATGAAGAGACTCGTCCATTTGATGACGTAAAGATCAGCATAGATGTCATCGTCATCTTCAGCAGCTGACTTGGATGTTAATTTGAAGGAGATCTCTATTCCGGCTATTACCTTGAGAAGACCCTGAATCACAGCGGCAAGGTGAGCACTCGTTCCACCGATGACCCAAAACTGCTCGTTACGCCACCATTCCTCGAGCCCGATACCCGACCACTTGACTTCCAGAAGCGAGATGAGGGTGAGCGTCACGGATATAACAAGAAGATAGCAGAGGAATGCAACGTTTAAGCCTTGAACGATGAATTGACCCGTAAACAGGGATAACGCAGGAAGGAAGCAGTAAACAACCAAGAAAAGGGATGTAAAAGGGTATATGCCAACGTTGAGGTATGCAACGCGTTGGAGAAACTTGATGCGACTGCTGCCTAGCAAAGCATTGTTTTTAGAGAAGAAGATTTCGACCGATCCGGTGGCCCATCTCAGCACCTGATGAAGACGGTCAGTGAGGTTAATGGGTGCAGAACCACGGAAAGCATCGCGTTTCGTTATGCAATACACTGACCGCCATCCTCTGTTGTGCATCCTGTATCCAGTAACCACATCTTCAGTGACTGAACCATAAATCCAGCCTACACTGTCACCCCATCCAGTCTTGTCTTCATACCTGCAAATGATGCCAGGAGATAATAGTAAGAGTGTAGTGTAGGCACAGGGCTCAGTTTTGTCTAATTTCATTCATATGAGTACTGCAGCCTACGAGCCTGGTTGTTTGAACATTCAGGAAATTGGGACGCCTAAGTCTCGCTTTTCTAATGAAAGATGGTACCAGATGCAGAGTACGATAGGTGTTAACTGTTTTCTCATAGCAATCTTAAGAAGAGTGAAAAAGTAATATACCAGCAGGATATAACGGCTACTGCTTCGGCGACTGTAGGCGCATCTAATGGTGGACGTGGCAGTAATAACGCCCCAGGAGGCCGACCATTCTTTACAGACTGGTGATCTGCGAGTGGCCGTCCTTGATATTCGGAAACTGGTATGGACTCATTGAACATGGTTGAATTCCCAAATTTCTTTGGCATGCCTAGATCGGGATGCGATGTTAAGGGTTGCGTATCGGAGTCTTCTGCGCCACTTGGAACATGCATTCGCTTAGATGGGACTTTGGTTTGTCCAAACATGCCAACATAATCACTTGCTCTTGGTGGTGGGAACCCATAGAGTGCATGGCGCCGAAACATGCAACCAGTTCCCACATAGACAGGGCCTTGGAGACCGTCGAGTGCTCTCATGTTTCCTATTTTGTCAAAATAACAATGTTGTCAAGGTAATAAATATAAAAGCCCATGCCAAATCGATAAACTTAAAACTTTTGAGATTCAGTTGGTTGTGGTGTTAAACAGTACCATCAAAGAAGACAGTATTATGGTTGGCATATCTATCAGAAGGATCGATCCCTTCGAATCTCTGAGGGAACTGGATGTAGCATATGCGATCGCCACCTCGGTCCATCATGAAGCACATGCCCTCCCTTATAGCTTTTGAGTTGTAGATGTAATGGTCACAATCCAAGTTAAGTATGAATGGTCCATTGGACAATATTGCTGATCCCCTAACTAGAGCATTCATAGCTCCAGCTTTCTTGTTATGGTCATAACCTGGCCTTTTCTCTCTGGAAACATAAGCAAACATGGGAATCCTTACATCGATTCCCGTAAAGTCTAGCTTCTTCTCGTCAGGGTGTCCCATTACAGGGTCGCTCTCAGGAACCTTGCTCATTACCTTCATATGATCGATCATCACCAGTGTAAGTCATCATGTCAAACTTCAATCACATAGACATATTCTAATAGATACAGAATAGATTAATTCATACAAATCGAAACGATAGGAAGTACCTGGAGGATACCGGCATGGTCACCCTTAGTGTGATCAGCCGTGGACTGGAGCCAGGTGCCTGGCCAATGGGTCCCATCAGCCATCCAGGTGGCTTTGGTGACTTTGATTGGTTCTTGGGGCAAAACCCCTCCATTCTTCTCTCTTGCAAGCTGTTTCTCTTTCCTCTCTTCCCTAGAGTTATAGGAGTCGCAACGACGCCTTATTGCCTCTGGAAGGCCATTGATCCTGACCTTGAATTCATCGTACTCTCTCTTGATCCAACGTCTATCCTTAACAAAGTCCAGTTGCTTCTTGTTCTTTGTTGGGTCTGTTTTCTGGCTGAAGTAACTGTCTGGATTTCTTGGCTCTATGTCATGCTTTCTACAGAATGGTACCCACACCTTTTTTTTTTTTTTTTTGGCCAATATCGACACGGGTAAAAAAAGATTCATTAAAAAGTTAAGCACGCATGGATAGATATGAATAAATAATAATTTTTCAAGAAATCATTATAAGTGATTGATATGATCTACTTTATGCCAACAATTCATCTTTTCCAATAAATTGATTTTTCAAATCAGCAAAACAAAATGAAAAGATATACTAAGGAAAAATTGCAGCACCATATGCATGTAAAATATATATTATAGAATAATAACTCCATAAACATGTGACAAAAACGCTTAAAATGCCTTTCAAAATTCAAAAAGAAAAGGAAGGATATATACCAACTAGAATTGTTATTGTTATCTTTTTTTTTTTTTTCCTTCTTTTCCTCTAACTAAAATCATATTACAACTTTGAAGGAAAAAAATCAAATCCAATTAATCATATTAAAAGATTAATATTTATACCACTAATATATAGTTGCTTTAGTAGAATTACTATTAGTTTGATGATTTATTCTCCATAAACAATGGTCTTCTAAAATGATATTTGAAAGGGCTTTCCAATTTTTCTTTTTTCCTCTATTAACTAATTTCGTAATTCCTTTCACAAAAATTCGTGATAATCACCTAATAAAAGTTTTTAGAGTGAAGGTAGCATATGTTTCGCATGGATGCGTGTTTGTGTATCCGTACATGTATATATATATATATATGTACGATAAACCATAATTTATCAAGCTATATAATAAAATAATTAACATCACAATAAATTTTATTGATAAATAACACAATCCATGATAATATATAACATACCGCTTCTTATTTGGAGAATATAAATTACTACAATCCCATTTTTTTTTCCTGGTTTTTCTCCATCTTTCAATATTTACATTTAGTTTATAATCCTCTAAAAGTGAAATAAAGAGCTGAGTGTCAAAGTTAAATATGTGAAGGTTATTTTTGTAGAACCATTCCAAAAGCTCCTTTCATTTAATATAATATATATTATCGATTCTTCTATGGATTTTTAAAATTCTATTATTTTATATATGTTTGTACAAAATAGAATTTCCAATTAGTAGATTATTCCTTCTTCGTAATGGTAGATGTAGAATATACGAGATAATTACATACAAGTCTACTCTGAACAATTTTTCCTATCTAATAGAAAAGGTTTCCATGATCCTAAACCAACCTTATCTAGATTACAAATATCAAATCTTGTCTATAAAGAGTATGATTGTACACTTTTAATAGCAGGAACGAATCTAAAACAAAATCACATTTCTACGTGCTTTTCTCATTCTACGTTTGGATATGGCTTTAAGACATGAAATCCTTTGAGTAGGACTTCGATTCTTAGACTTGGAAAGGCGAAGCTCTAGTATAATGTGTTTATATATATACTAGTTTACAAATATATATTATGAGATATTTTAAATATGTTATACATTTATTATTTAAAACATTTATACCAAAATTTCTGGAGTATATTATCTATTAAATATTATTTTCTACAATAAAAATAGTATGTATATATTACAATCAAATATATATACTATATATATATATATATATAGATATACACGTATTTAACACTATAGTATATTTCCGAACTATTGCTCCATATTGAACGTGCCATAAATTTATTAGCATCTACAAGCAGTTTAATTTACAATAACCCGGAAAAAAAAAAAAAAAAGGGGGCCCAAGAGTATAGAATATGCACCTGAGCAAAGTTGACAGCCTCAGCCATGGCCTCAAAGGTTAGTATAGCACCACCATCATCCGATATATAGCAAGACACCTTCTCCACTGGGTAATCCACTGCGAGAATTGACAGGAGAGTGTTCGCGGTGACTAGGGGCGGTTCCTTTTCGGGATCAGCGGTGGAGATAAAGACATCAACACCAGGGAGATCCGATCTTCCAGTAGGGTTCGAAGGGGACGATGTCTCGAACTTGTCTTTCAGTGCAGCCAGATCGGTAGCTCTATTTATAGGATTGAGCTTGGGGAGTACATCGAGTATCCATGAAAACGCAAACCAAATCTCACAGACAACGGACATGCCCCATAACCATATTGCATCCTGGTTAGGGTTTTTTACTCTCCATCCCAGGAAGAACGCTAATACTATCAAACGAATTGCTATAAGTAGCCTGTTAATGGGGGAAACAAAAAAGGTATCAGTTATGAATTATCCACTAGATAACTAAGAAATTCTATCGTATAATAAGCTAAATTCATTGTGCATCGCTGAAATTAGTCCATCCGAGGATTTCTTTTAAAGCTACATGCATTTAGTTTTAGTAAGCGGGTTTCAATGGTTAGATAGTGCGGTGGACGGTCCTGTGGGTAAACTCTAATCTAAATAGGACGCATATCGGGGGTAAAAAGGGCTCCCTATTACGCAAGAGAGTGAATGAATAAAATTTTTGCTTATAAAATTTGATCATATGCTATAGGAATTGATTTGGCAAAATTAATATATAAGAACCAAATGCACCTGTAAGGGCTTAAAATACCGGGTGAAACCTTGACCTTCCTGGTGAGTGGCTTCCATGGCTTGTCCATAAAATCCGACATACTCATCCCTCCACCATCATAATCATTATCGTCTTGATCATCTTGCCAATATGCATTCCCAATCCCATACCTTCCCTTTGTCTCAAACAACCAACGGTTGTGATCAAAGTCGTTTGTTTGGCTCCTCAATAGCATTGACTTATTATTGCTAGACCTCATTATGGACATCCTCCTGTCCATTTTCGCAGCATTCTCGTTCCCGCCATCACCTCGCTGCGCATCGGATCCAAACCTGGTGGTCCGTTTACCCCCATCCGTGGGTGCCCCTCCTCCACCCGAAGCTGACTCCGCCATCGGCTGGTTATCCGGGGTAGGGGGCATCATGACCGTGTAGTTTATGTAGTCATTTTGCCCTGAAAATTCCCCCGACACGTCTATGTCATCGTCTCGTGAGAGGCTGACTACACGGCCGCTGGATGTTCTCCTAGAGAATTTTACAGCCTGTGGAGGGCGACCCCCCGACGACGAGTTCGACATGGATGATCTTTTAGGGCTATTCGGTCTTACAATTCATTGAAAGGACACTCGTCTCGTGCCTCTATAATCTTTTCTCTAAAATTGGAAATAAAATCGTATCTTCATGTCAGGCAAGATAGAGAAAAGCGGCGTAACAAAAGATAAGTTTATGTATCTTTCTAATCATTGATTGTTTAGTTTTTTAGTTTCAAAAGTAGACATTGCAAATCTGAATCCAAACAACATGGAATTTTGCGAAATTTGATTAAATGGGAAGTTATTCCAGTTGAGCTCTCATTGGTGGAAGAAGGAAGGAAGACAAATATTTGGTTAATGTGTTAAACTGTCCGCAATTTGCTTTCTATAGCCATTTTTATCGCCTAATTTCTAGGTTGACCTCTCTTCTCTTGTCTCTCTCCCTCTACAAAATCTAAGACTGTTGTGTGAAAATAAATATTGCATTTAAAAGGGAATTTCAGATAGTTTTATTTTACAAAATGATATTTGTGATGATGTTCAATTTTTAGGATAATGTTCTTGGAAATTAATCTACTCATGGTTTTGTTAGAATATAAGTGCTCTAGGGATATACAAGTTCAACTTACTTAACAAATAAAAATATAATGTCTAATTCAATTATATATACATCTCACCATAAGGACAATAGATAGCCAGTTTAATAATCTATAATATTAAAGAGTAAGATAACTATTTAGCATATCATAATGACCCACCTTCCATGTGTCTATTTTAATCTACATTAAACACATATCTTATCTAGAAGGTATCTATAAGTCAAATCATTACGCTATTCTTGAGATAAGGATAAGATGAATTTAAGTCCAAACTTATACCTGTTTAATTCAATTAACATGTATCACATAACATCGGTGAACCATCCTTACTCTCAATTTCTCAAGTAGCGCATTCAAAACACTTAACTTGTCTTGTAATAGTTTGTTTATAGCAGCATAAACATTTGACATTCATTCATAAAGACAAACTCACAATCACCCTTGTAAAGAACATGGTGCTTGAATAAAACAAGTCAACTTATGAATTAAGCTCTATATATCACGTTACATACTAATACTTATGACTCCTCCTTAAACAAACATAATTGATGGCTATAAATAGAACCCTTGGTTCACTCACCTTCTTGCCATCATTGTTATGTCCTGTCAGTGAGTTATAGTTGTTAAAATTATAATTTTATCTATGTGATTATATAATTTTACAATTATAAAATATTCTTTTAAGATAACTCGTGTATAAGATTATTGTCATATAAAAAAATATATTTTTAACTGAGTTTATCTATTAAATTCGATGCAAACTTATACTTTTTACTAAATTTATCGATTCTACATATTTGAGTTGAATTGGCTAAAATATAAAAAAAAAAATACAACTAAGCTTTTATAATCCATTTATTAGGCATTATATCATCTTTCTTATCATATTCCAATTATTTTCCTCTTTCTCTCTCTCCTAATCCCTTATTGATGTTTACAGTTTTCATTTAGGTTCCAGCTTCAATAGCGCAGTTTAGAAAAAAAAAACTATATACTTCAATTTATATTATGAATAACCTAACATGAGTTAAAAAGTTAAATTCTCTTTAATTCATTGCTTTTAAAAAAAATAGTAAAAAAAAAATTAGTTTCAACTCTATTTATCCTTTTTTTGTTCACGATAAATTATAAATGAAGAATTTTTTATAAGAAAATAACTTAATTTTTTCGTTTCTTTATTCTCATCATGTTTTTCAAATCTTTAATAACTATTGTAAGCCTATTTACAATTTTTGAAAACTATTTTATATAACTTGTATAAATTTATATTTTTATATTTCAATTTTACAGATTCTCTAACAATTCTAGATTAAATAATGAGTTTGATAGCCTTAATTAAGCTTACTTGTAATTGCCTCAGAAGTTCTTTAACTCTACCTTAGTACTTGTATGATGGCTAACCAAACAACCTATCTTACGTTTTTGCATTTATGGAACTAGTTTGCAAACTTAACAATCACTCTTTACAAAAAAAAAAAACATCATAACTTAACTTAGCAACTAAAGTACATAGATAACTAAGTATCAAAAGTCTTAACAATACTTTCTTTAGAAATTACTTCAATGAACTTTGCTTTCCCTACACTTATGCCTATGGAATCCTCCTTTATGTTTGCTCTTTTGTACCTAAGAAAAGAAAACTAACCTCTTAGCTTCTAATTGAGTTAAGTGAGCAAACTAAAATAAAGTAACAATAACAAGACCATATTTACAAGCCAAGCATCACATATCTAAGTTCACATATGAGACTGAAGCATAAACTTGACTATTATGCAACATACGGATACCATGCTAATTCACGTGCTATGAACTAGCTAGTATTGTTGATGATTGCCATACAGCAACTCAAATCAAACAACAAACCGAGCTTAAAACAAACAAATGCACTGGGCAGCTCTATACTAGGCATAAACGGAGTAATAAAAAAGCGGCATAAGGCAACTCTATAGCGAGCAATTGTAATTTATATACTTAAAACTAAGCTTTTAAAACTCTATAGTGAGCAATTGTAATTTATATACTTAAAACTGAGCTTTTAAACCAAACACTTTTCTTATCAAAATCCATGTTCCGAAAATTTGATCCTTAGGTTTTTTCATGCCATGCCATGCCATTAATACAATTATGTTGTTATTATCGAACAAACGAGAGGTACTAATCTACAAATATTTAACAATCATAATTAGAATGCAATTCAAAATCAAGGCAACTAGACAACACTATTATTTCAATCAAGCATGTATATGATTACGAAGTAGATAGACTGGCAAATTTTATAATCCAACATATGAATGCTATGCTAATACACGTGTTATGAACTAGCTAGTATTCTTGATGAGCAACACATGCTAACTCCAAATCGAATAATAAACCAAGCATGAACCGAACAAATGCATTGGCCAGCTCTACACTAAGCAAATAATTGAGCAATGAAAGAGTAGCATACGGTGACTCTATAGCAAGCAATTGTAATCTATATACTCAAAACTGAGATTTTAAATCAAACACTTTTCTTATGAGGATCTAAGTTCCAAAAATCTAATCTTAGGTCTTTTCATGCCTTGCATGAATGAAATTATGTAATTATCGAGCAAATAACTAAGGAAACCAAGGAAACAAGAGGTACTAATTTACAAATATCGAACAATCATAATTAGAATGCAATTGAAAATCAAGGCAACTAGACAACACTATTATTTCAACCAAGCACATATATGATTACAAAGTAGATAGCCAAGCAAATTAAGTAATCAAAAGTAACTTATAGCCAAAAAAATCAAGTGATCATAGCTAAAAACGCAATACATGATCAAGGTAAACAAGTATCACTTTAGACTTAACCAAACACATATTATGAAATTCCCAAACATACTTCTCCAATTTTGACAAATAACACTTATTCAAAACCTTAGAGCAAAGCTAAACCACAACGAAGTAGACATCAATGTAGTTATGTAATACTTGTTGAATTCTCATACTAAATACACTAGAATGAAATCTAACAAAAATAAACATTCAAGCAACTATACTTGCCATATCAACTTACAAATCATTTGTACCATGACTTCCATCATCAAACCCCATCGTTTTGAACTCTCATCACTTCCATTCATTCCATAATCAACTTAGAATTCACAACCAAGTGATCAACCAACTATGAAGCAAAACCATATTTAACAATCAACAGATGGTCCTAGATATTCATCTGATCATGATTTTCCTCCTACTCAATATGTTTGCCTTCCTTAATGAATAACATATATGAAATTCATTAATGCTTATTTTAGCTGACGTGTCATATTAATGAGAAAATTACACAGGAGGTCATTAATTTTTGAAAAAAAATTTAAATAAAATATCAATGTTTCAAAAAAATAAATCAACATCTTAGTTTGGAGTTAAAATAGGGGATCATCATTATAATACTGTTAACTCTAGTTGACGTGGCCATTATTTGCCACATGGCGCTGACTTGGCAAACATGTGGTGTTTACATGTATGATTAAATAATAAATGAATTTAAAAAATAAAAAAAAATTAATGAAAAATTGCAAAAAAGAAAGAATTAAAAAAATAAATAGTAAAATTACATATGATATGTATGTAATATACATAATATATATTATATATGTGTACATAACATAATATAAAATGTATGTAATATTATATATATATATATATATATCTTTGAATATAAAATAAAAAGTTAGAAAATAAAAAAATAGAAAAAAAATAAAAAGAAAAAATCATAAAAATTTAAAAAGTACCACTTCGACTACTCTAAGGCCATAGGGTGACTGGATTAGCCACCAAATAAATAGGTGGTTCGCGACCCACTTAAAAAAGTGGATTGTTTGACTCACCAAATAGCCGTAGGTGGCTATCCATTACCAAGGGGTAGTTACATGACCCCCCTCCCCCCTAGTTGTGGGTGACCACCTACGGCCATCATTAAAAAAATAAAAATAAAAAAGTGTAGAAATCTAATTGGGTAATACGACTAAAGATTCGATTTTTACTGTTATTTTCTTTTTTTTTTTAATTAACTACTATAGGTAATTGTGCACAATCAAGTGGGGTTGAGCGACCAACACCTATTGTGGGTAGCTACCTATGGTCACCTGGTGGGTCGAACGACCAACTTTTTTAAGTAGATCGCAACCAACTTATTTATTTAATAGCTAATCTAGCCACCCCCTAACTATAGAGTAGTCGGAGTAGCCCTTTTTTTATTTTTATTTATTTTGTGATTTATCTTTTTTATTTTTATTTTATATTTAAATATATATTATATTATGTACATATATATAATATATATTATGTATATAATATATATATATTGCATGACATATATATAACATATATATTTATTTTACATATAATATATATTATATATATTACATACATATTATATTTACTATTTATTTTATTTAATTATTCTAATTTTTTATTTTTATTTTCAAATTTTCTTTATTTTTCATTAATATTTCATTTTTTCTATTTATTTATTATTTAATCATACATGTAAGCGTCATGTATCTGTTGAGTTAGCACTACATCAATGCCATATAGCAAATAACAGCTAGGTCAATTGGAGTTAATAGTATTATAAAGGCGATCTCCTATTTTAACCACAAATTGAAACAATGATCTCTTGCTTAAACTTTTTAAAATATTGGTCTTCTATTTAAATTTATTTCCAAACATTAATGACTTCTTGTGTAATTTTCCCTCATACTAATAGACTACATAAAGTTATCGAAGATCACTATCAAGTTCCAATTGCTATCTATTCTTAACCATTTTTGATGAAATATTATATCCTTACACTTGTTACTTCATGGACTACATAAGTAGGTTAAGACACAAGTTAGGTCATATCTAGTAAATTACTTAATTTCCTTCTCAATGATATTAGGTTACGCTAATATCATATACTCATACTAAGAGTCCCTATTTAACTATTGGAGCGACAATGATAGTCCCTCGTAAGAAAGCCAATTCTAGCCTTACATGAAGCTTTGTCTAAAGCACGATCACAATTGCATTAACTATTGGAGGACGCTACACCAACAAACCTTCATCTTTTAATTAAGCAATTTGCTAATTGGATGAATAACCATCTGATGTTTGTTATTGTATATCACATAGAAGAATAGGAGCCTACTGTAGAATATTTGATTTATAACCCGATGTTTGTTGCTACATAATATCGAGAGAGCAAGAAGCCTACTACAAAGAATTTGAGATGTAATATAAAGTTTGTTGCTATGTAACACCAATTGACCATGAGGCTTGCTGCAAACAATTTAAGATGTAATCTAAAGTTTGCTATTATGTAACACCAAGAGACCATGAGGCCTATTATAGATTAGATGCTCTATTAGCAAAAGATTAATGTAAAACTTCATTAAAAGCCCCTAAAGCTTGAGAAAAATCATCAAAGATATGTTTTTCACCACAACTTTAGTATTAGGAAGAACATCATTAAAACAATTGTCATTACAAACCTTCTAAATAAACCAACATGTAAAACTAATTTTCGCAAGCTGCTTTTTCCCTACTTTACCTTTCAAATAATAGAGATTAGCAACAAAAATTAGCCAATCATCAAAGCTTCTGATAGAATTTGGATCAATATAATAACCAAAAATTGTGAATCAAACATAAAAAGTCCAAGGACATTGTGAGGGCATATGTTCAATAGTTTCTTCTTAATAACACAAAGGACATAAAGGATTTTTTCTTAATTTTCTCTTATGAAGATTAGAATTACAAGCCAAAACATTTGAACAAGACATTTACAAAAAGTGTTTTACTTTAGGCAACAAGTTCATGTTCCAATCCGTCTTCTAAACTTTATTATTAATTATATGGGAGGATGAAGCATTGTTCAAACTAACATCATGCTTTTATTTTTGCAACAAAAAATACCTCAACTTTATGGAATAAGCACCATCCTTATTATATGGGGAAATTATTCTATCTTCAAAAGAAGAATGGAAGATCTTAATATTGCAAATGGCAGATCTTTCATCCAGGCTAATGACATGTGAGATCATATCAATATTTGATGTGTTAAGATTCATCCCCTTTACTTGAGCCACCTTTAAAGAACTAAAATCTTGCTAATTAAAGTTCACATTTCTAGCCAACTATTATGTAGTTCAGATGAAAATGAGGTAGCTTAGGAATCCAAGAATTGTAAAACCTTTAACCTTATTGTCCCGCCCAATTTGCCAAACGAAATTATCTTTAATTAAATCTTTTCCCTCTTGTATACTTTGCCAAACCTAAGAAGCTCTTCCCTTAATCTTTAACTCTAAGAAATTAGAGTTAAGAAAGTAGATACTCTGTCGAACTTGTACCTATAAACCACTAAGGTGAGTAGGAATTCTCTATGAGGTCTTTAACCATAAGACCACCTAGATTCTTTAGTTTGAGAGCTCAGCCCATTTTTTCTTAGAGCATATTGAGGAAAAGAGAAAATACCCACACCATAAGTTAGAATGGCAAAAGCTATAGATTTAATGAGGATTTCTTTACCCCACCCCCACTTATAAATAAGTCCAGTCACTGGGATGGGTCCAAAATTGCAGAAAACTTAAAAAACAAGATGAAAGTCGCGTAAAAGAATAGAAAAAAGTAAGATAAGCAAACCCATGAATAACTCCAAAGGATATGATGTACTAATGAAACTTCTAATGATTCACGGTATAACTCGATATGACACATAAGGGGGTCTAGTGAGAATACTTGCCATCTAACCTTGCTTAAGAGTTATGATAAAAGTGAAGTAAGTAAATAAGCTAACAAGAGCAATGTTCACGAAAAGAAGAATATTCAGTATATTAATGATAAATTGATTGTGGTTACATGTATAGTGGGTATTTACACTCAAAAACTAGGATAACCTATCTAAAATGGAAAAGACAAAAAGGTTATTATCTAAAAGAAGTAATGTATAAAGAATAATAAGGGTATAATTGAAAATACAACAAAATGAGTATCTTGTATGAATGATTCTATCACACGCTTGCTCATACACGTAGCTCCTAGCAGTTAGACTATTTTCTAGCAAAAAAGACAATTTTGTATGATCAATTTGTTTTCTACCAAGCCAAGGTGCCGAACAGGGATGGTAGGTTAGTTGTGCTGAGCCGAACAGATAATTCTTTCGAGGTGAATTCACCTTGGACACTTTCAACATGGCTGGGGTTCGAGTCGGTTAAGCTGATGGTTCAATGAGCCGAGTTGATGTTCAAATGAAATTTAAGTTGGCAACTAAAGACAAATGACGAGTGTAAGAAGGTCTAGCTTGGTCAATGCATTAGGTCAACAAATTGCAATAGCTCGGACTCCTCAATGGTGAATCTTAAGGAAAGAATTCTCCTAGCCATACTTTACAGCCCTCGGGCTCCAGCATGAGTCAAGGGTCCAGCCATCTAATTCCTATCACCCACTCCCTCCACCCCCTTCCCCCTATAACCCGGTCGAAGACTCTTCTAGCTTTATAGCTTAGAGATGATCCTCATTGTAATGATAGCAAGGGCTTCCACTTTCGACCTACCAATTCCATAGGTAAACCTAAATATTTGCTTGATCTATTCTCAAGGCAAATATTTAAGAAATTTGCACATGCAGTTTTAACCATGTATTCGGTATTTTTGCTAACATACATAGACAATTTCTCATAATTTATTAGCTAACCCGAAGTAAGGCAACACTTATTCAAAGTTTTTTTAAGATTCTTCGAATTAGATTTTGTAGCTTTAACAAAGAACAAGAAGTCATCAGCAAACAGGAGATGGGTAAGCTTAGGACTACTACTTTTGATTCTAATCCCCTTAATATTTCCATAACTTTGTTCTTTTTGAATCATCATAGATGAAGAATTAGCCACTATTAAGAAAAAATAGGGCTCCTTATCTTCATCCTTTAGTTAGAATAAAATTGCTAACACTTTTTCCATTTACCATTAAGTTATGAACCATGGAAATGTACGTCATTATTCAATCAATCTAGAACATGCAAAATCCCATTTTCCACATCACTTTCTATAAAGAAACTCCATTTCACTGTATCATAAATCTTGGACATATCTAATTTAATCGCATAATTAAAATTTTTTTAATTGGTCTTGATTCTAAGGGAGTTAAAGACCTCGTGAGCAATTGTAATTCTATCTAGAATGAGTCTATCTAGGAAAAAAGCACTTTGATAAGGGGAAATAATGTCATCCAAAGAGGTTTTAACTTATTAGTTAAGATTTTTGAAATGATTTTATATGAGAAATTACATAAGCTAATAGGTCTAAACTATGAAGGATCTTAGGGATTAATACAATATCAAAGATATTAAAGAATGGAGAAAAGGTACATAAATGGATCATCTCCATTAAATTTCCTCAATTTACCCTCTTAAAATGTTGCTACGTGTAGTCAATGGTTAAGATTATAAGAAATATGATGACGTCATAATGACATCACGTGATATTCCAAACTCTAAATAATTTTAACTGTTGATTTGTAAATTAATAGAAATTGAGGGAACGGTAAATGAAGAGGATCCAAATCCAATGGGTAACTGAATTGAAGAAGTTTTTGATAACCTTTGTAATTTATACACCAACAACCTTCCAATGAGATTGATAGAAAAGCCTACAAAATTCATCAAGCCTTAGAGCTTTTGTTAACCTAACTCGAATATTGTTTGTTTCACTTCATCATTCGATAAATCTCTTGTCGGCTAACCATTATCTTCTTCATTAACCACAACCTTAATGCAATCTAAGACCTCCCCATCACTTGAAGACCCTTGAGAGGAAAAAAGTGATTCATAGAAATGTAGAAATTCCCTAGTGATGTCCTCTTCATTATTTGACTAGCTTCCATTCTCATAATTAATTCGATAAATTTTATTGCTAGCATATCTTCTAAAGGTTGAGTGATGAAAGTAGATTACGTTATGATCTCCTAAGCAAAGCAAATTTAGCCTAAAATGTTGAAATCGATACATTTCCTCTTGTACTAACAAGGAATTCAATTTGCTTCTAATGCTCTTTTCAAGATGAGGATTCGTCTCCTTCAATTTTTTATTTTGAATATTGCTTTTTAGATAGATGGTCTATTTTCTTTAATTCATTCCAATTCTAATGTTTCCACCACCTTAGCAATCCTTTTTTTCTTTTTAAGTGTTCAAGCTTTCTTATCAATCCTTAGATTGTAGGAAAACTATTACAATTGTACCAACTAGTCTCTACTACTTCCTTACATCCCTCTCATAACTTTAATCTCATATCCAAATATCCTTTCACTCATGAATTTATAAAGCTCAAGTAAAAGTAGTGAACAATTTAATGCGTTAGCCACTAGATTAGTAATTTTAGTATTCAGGAATCTTTGAATCCATTCAATATTGGCTAATCCTCAATTTAATTGATCCTTCACTAAACCTTCATCTTTCTAACCATTTGACCATGCGAATCTTTACCTCTTAAAACTAAGGTCAATGAGGTTGTAACAGAAAGTCATTTCATTAAAGGCATGTAATTATCTCCATAGTTTGTTTGGGCCCTTACTTTTTTCATTTTGATCTGCTATCTCATTCAAATCCCCAATGACAAGCCATTTGTCATACATATTGTTGATAGTCAAATTTGGTTTATGGAATTCGAATGGCATGATGATGATTTGAGTTTGTAAAACAAAAGAATGGATTAGGTTAAGGGGGGTATTGGGGCGACTCTAGCATAACCACTTCGATATCTAAGTTAGATTTTTATAGGAGAAATATAAGAAAATAGAGAGAATAACTAGGCTAGTAAAATTAGAGTGGCTATAAGAGGCATACAATAAAGTGACAAACACTGTTTATAATGGATGGCTAGTAACTATCCAATAACTATTGCTTGCAAAACTCTAGTTTTGAATTACAGACTATCTCCTATAATTGTAAAATGTGGGTAGGTTATTAGCGACTAGTAAACAGCTAGCTATGTAAGCATTCCTAACTGCTCGTGCTTATGTTTGAATTTTAACTCCCTACAAGTTTGACTAAGTCTTCTCAAGATCCTTGCCATTTAGCTGAGCTAATTAAGGCTAGTCCAACCTACTTTTGGGTATATAGCTCTAATCCAAGTTCATTAGCTTCTTGTATTATTAAGTCTTCAGTGACTATGAAACTACTTGGAGAAATCAGATAGTTATTGGAGGAGGTCAGGTATAGGGCTCAAGGGATCAGATACTAGCTCTTCCTTATCAGCTTAAGGTCATTCATTCCTTAGGGTAAAAATCCCTATCAACATTTTCCTCCCGACTCTCCTTAGTATGGTGCCAAGGAGAGTAATATGCTTCGTTATGACGATTTTAGGTTGTGGCTCTTCAAAATCACCATGGTAAAGTTCAGGGATTATCCAACCTTTGTTTGTATAGAGATTATTGTCTTCATCTTACCTTTATAAGATCATAGTTATCCCTTATTGTTATCAACCTGCTCTCCGTTTGCTTATCAAGGAAGACTTGCATCCAATTAGCAACTTTTTGTATCTCGATTATTAAAATCCGTGTTGACATGCCAGTTGCTATGTGCATTCTTGACAACAAAATTCAATTTCGACCGTCCGATTTCTGTAAGTGGAGTGTCATCGTACATTAAGAACTATTGGTAACCATCACAGATCCCAAAATTTATTCCCATATCCTTTTTTTTATTTCTACATTTCTTTTTTCCCCCCTTTCTCTTTTCTTTGTTCCCCTATTCAGTCGACCATATGCTCTCTGTTTTTCACAACCAATTTTCTTCTCGCATTCTCATCTAAGGAATTCTTCTTCTTCATCTTCATTTCATGTCCATCTCAAATACTCTTTAAGGCAAATATGTCTAGTTTAAAATCTAATAATAATAACTCTAACAATTCAATCGATGTCCAGCATTGGAGTTTGGAACTACTTGCCATTTTGGAAGCAAGCAGTCCATCTCCTCAAGAACAAGCCACTAGTACGATGGATGTCAAAAGTGATTGCCCTTAGGATTTGTTCGACCTCATTAGCTTAGCAAAAACCCATGCCCTCAAAGCTTGGAGAATTAAGAAGATTCCCTTTGACAATTAGCCATTTAACACCGAAAGTAATTCACCAGCTGTTCCTTTATATACTGGTATAGAGTGCGATATGAGCCCCAATAATGTTGCAAGTATACTTACTGAGAAGGAATTCAACAACTTGCAACTCTATTTTCTTTCAACTCCTTGTCCTTGGAGAATTGAAAGAACTCAAGTCCATGAATGCTTCACTTCCTTAGGAGAATGTGAATTTGTACATTTTAAGAAATATTTTGAGGTCAATCTTAGATTTCCTTTTTTCTATTTTCAAGAGATCCCTTTTTACATACCATCGTATTTGTCTAAGCATTTTAACTCCAAATTTGTATAGACTAATGATAGCCTTCGAGTGTATATGCGAGGATATAGAAATTAGGGCCACCCCGACCTTATTTTGTTACTTTTCTATGATCAAGAGGGGGGACGATTGGTTTTATATCTATGCCCAACCTAGAAGAAAGATTTTGATCGAGTTAGAATCCTTAATCCATGACTGGAAAAAGAAATGGGTCTTGGTTAGGTCAAAGATTGACTTAGACATTCCCATACTTTGTTCATACCCCATTAGATAATTTGACATAAAGAAGCTACTCCCAAACGATCAAGCTGCCTACGAGACCATCATGAGAGCATACAACAAGCATTAGTTCCTTTAGGATGTAGATACTATCATCGATAAATATTATTGTAGAGCTCCAATCTTCCTAAGGATGAGGTTAGAATCCCATAAGGCATAAGTGCAATTAGGGGAGAAGACATGAAGGAGCCGATGAAGGTATGGTTGTGGAGCAAGGTACATGTTGCTTAAGATTTTGCCATGTCAAGTAGGCTTAAATCTTCCTTACTTGTGTTCGGTATGGTGTTTATAAGTTGTCTTTTTCCCTTTTTTGTATTTTTCCAACCTAACTTATTTTTTATTTTTCATGCATACATGCAGCTAAAAAATCCAGACTCTAAGAATTTATTTGCTTAATTGAAGGTTGCTACCAACTCCAAAACAGATGGGGAAACAAAGAGAGCTCTAGCCAAGACCATCACTAGCATCAAGAAACCTCAAGAAGTGCAAGCTTTGAGGGGTACATAGAAGAGAAAAGATCTAGAGGCTAACTGGCCAAGGAAATGACCTTATGTTGGGAGTTCGCCCCAGAATATAGTAGTACAACTTTTGGAATCTATAGCTCCTATGGTAACTAGCTTCTTTCGTCATTAGTGACTGCCTTCCTCTTCATCTCCTATTCCCCTTATCTCAACTAGAAATAAAAAAAAAAATAACAAACAATTTTGATTATTGAAAAGGAATAGGCTTATACCTGGTTGAATCTACCAAGACCCTCTTTGTTCATGATCCGGCTAAAGGGAGGGCCCTTGAGGAATGTCAAAAGAAAGACGTCAACTGACCTAATGGAGGCTCTATAAATCCCCAGACCAAACAAACCCCAGTGATACTTCCAAGCCCTATAACCCCTTCTAAGAAGGAGAATAGCGAAGTTTTCCAATATTTCCCTCTCTTAAAGGTCACTACAACCGATTATGCTTTGGATAATGGTAAGATTGCCCTTAAATTGGTGCAAGGAATCCAACTTCTAAAAGATGTTGGTACAATCACCAACATTATTAAGATTTTCCAAAACTTGGGTTCTAATAGTCTATTGTAGTTAGCTGCTTCTAAGATTTATGATGTAAAGAATCTAACTAGCAATCAAATGAAGTAATTCTCTCATATCCTTTTATAACTTCACTTTTATTTTGTGGAGCTCCCAACATCTAAAGATGATTATTGAGGCTCTTGTAGAAGAGAAGAAAGTGGTAAAGTTCTCACCCATTTAAGTTTCATTCTTGTTTTGCTATTCTTGGCCAATATATTTTCTGTATGTTCTCCTTTCAGATTGTGGAGGAAACAAAAAATCAAGTCATTAAGATAGAGGAGTAGATAAAAGGTTTAAAGGATAAGGCTTACAAGGAGGTAAAGTTGAGGGAGGAGAAAGAAGTCACTGTATCTGAAGAGCAGAAGAAGAGCTCTCAACTTATCACTAACTTCCAAGGGGTTCAGAATGAAGTAAAAAGTCTCAAAGGCAAACATGCCTGGTTAACTGTAGAGCTTGCGTGATGAGCTGAAATCTAAGGTTGTTGATCTTGAGGAGAAGTTGAGTCAAGGTACCAGATATGAGAAAATATTTTAGAAGATCTAAGACAATGAGGAGTATTTAAACCTTCTTTCAAAGAAGATGTTGGACAATGTGAACTTAGCTCGAAAGGAGATCTTTAATCATCATCCAGACTATAACCCGAGTTACTCGGACTTTGCCAAGAGAGGTCAAAAAAAGGAAGCCTCAGTAACCGAAGAGAAAGCAACTGAGTAAGAGGTAGACAGCAGTCAACCTACCAAAGATGATAATACCCTCATCGCTGTTCCAAAAGACACTCAAGATGCTATCCCCGACCCTCCCAAGTCTCGTGATGCTCCCATTAGTTATCCTCTTGTTGTAATCCCCTTACCAAAAATTGATTTGCTTCTTTATCCTATTTTAATTCAATGTCTTCTATTAAAGACTTTTTGCTACTTATTTAAGTTGGGATGCCAACCTTTGATTTCCTATATAAATATTTACATTTTCATGTTCCATGATCAAAACACTATAACAATCTATGCTTGTTGCATTTACATTTCCCATTTTGCTTTTGCTCTTAATCTTGACCCGTGGTGATGTGCTTAGGAGCTCAATGCTTACAGTCAAGAATAGGAACCAAGTAGGTCCTTCAAGATATCAAAGGAAAGGAAATGGAAACACAGTTGCTTCTGTAAGCTGCTTGAAGGATATAACGCACCAACGAACACAATAAGACTTAAAACTTCACTTGATATGATGCATAAACTAATACTAAGGTCTACTCTCCACTAATCTCAAGCTACTCAACAAGATTAGATAAGAGCATAAGGAAAATGTAATCAGAGAGGGATATCTAACAAGAACAAGAATATTCATTAAGTACAAGGTATATGATGATTTCGGTTACAAGGAAAAATGACTATTTATAGTAAGTCCTTAGGGCAATAAGGAAACCCAAGCAATTATAATAAAGAGTAATATAAAAATACTATCATAGTACATTGCTAAAAGTGTAAAAGGGACAAATAAGATAAAGGAATAGAGTACAATGTTAGAAAAAGGAATAACGTGTGGCATGTTGTGATTAGGTTTATGTTTTAGAGTCTTCGGATGCTGTGGTTGAGTTGTACTGATGTTAGGGATGCTACTAACAAATGGTATTTGGAATTACTGAGATGAACAAAAGATGTTGCTATTCAGTAAGCCAAGTAAGTAGAGCTTGGCATGTAGGGGACTTAGCCTTGGCACTCGACATATCTATAGATAGGAAGAGTAAGGTTCGACACGTGATCGCCTTGGCCTTGATATTCAACAAATCAACCTCAACAATTGACAAGTTGTTGATTAGTAAGGGTCAAGGCAAAGAAGGGTACATCTGAGCTAGGACTTCAAAGAGTTCACCTACTTTTCTTTTACATATTGGTTCCCATCTTCGGTAAGTTGACAAGAGATAATCCTTCTAGCGAAAGACTATAAGCCTCAAAGATGGGCGCAAGTGAGGGGTTTACAAGTCGGCAATCCATCAATTCCCCAGGATTATTGAAGATTTGCCTTTAAATCTTGGTCTTCTTCTTCTTCAGGTACATAGGGCATCAAGTTGGCAATATTAAAAGTAGAAGATACTTCGTATTGTTCGGGTAGCTCAAGCTCATAAGCATTGTCATTAACACGTCGAAGAATCCTAAAAGGTCCATCCGACTTGAGAGATAACTTGTTTGTCCTCTTCCCTAAAAATCGCTCCTTATTGAGGTAGATCTAAATAAGGACTCTTGGGTTGTAAATGACTTGTCTCTTTCCTCAGCTTCCTTGTTCTCTCTATCAAGCCACAATCTTAGTTAGTTGCTTGGCAACCTTCTGATGCATTTTATGAAACTCCTCGGTGCACTGCAGGCCTGATTGACTTTCTCCTTGGGTGGTTGGGCTAAAACCATGTCCAAAAGTAAGTTTGGATTAAGTCCATAGATGACTTCAAAAGGTGACCTTCTTTTCAAGCTATGAGTAGAGCGATTGTAAGCAAACTTAATTATGGGCAGGCATAGACCCCAATCATGTAGATTCTTTCCAACAGTAGCTTAAAGGAAGGGACCTACTGCTCTATTCACAACTTCTATCTAGTTGTCTGTCTGTAGGTGGCAAGAAGTACTAAACATAAGCTTAATGCTAAGCTTCTTCCATAGGGTTCTCCAAAAGAAGCTCGTGAACTTCGAATCACAGTTAAACACAATACTCCTCAATACTCCATCCAGTTATACGATCTCTTACAAGAAGAGGTTAGTAACAAATAAAGCATAATTGGTTTTGTAGTAGGAGATGAAGTGACTTATCTTGTTGAACCGATCGCTATTGCGATGATAGAATCATATCTCCACAGTGTTCGAGGTAAGTCGAGCTTGAAATCCATGCTCAGATTGGTCCATATTCGTTCAGGTGTAGGTAGAGATGTATATTCTTCATATGGCTCCTTCCTTCCCTCAGCTAATTTGCACATATCGCAACATTCAAGTACTTTGTGCACATCCTTCATCATCCTTGACCAATAGAAATGTTCTTTCAGCAACTCAGCCATTCTCTTCTCAGCAAAGTGGCCAGCTAAGTTGTCACGCCCCAAAATGGCAAAGTTGTAACAGTCTCGCCGTACAAACCATTCTAAAATAAAAGTTAGGCTTACAACCACTATCTTAAACCTGATCTATACAAGGCATCCATGACTAATCTGCTTTGAAGTAAACAATTCGTAATTTAAATAAGTCATTTACCTAAAAAAGTAAGAAAAAAAAAATATATATATACTAGAATTCAGTTATTACAATTAACGTTTACAACGTTTCACCATAATCTATTTCCTAGTTAATACATTATTCATAAATAAAAATTATAAAATAAGAGCTTAGACCTTAAAAATATATGTTTGTTCTTCAAATGTTTTTCCTCACTCCCCAAGATCCAGCAGTTGCTAGCTTCAGGATAGTTGTAAGCCGCTTCTTAGCTAGCACCTGCAACAACGTCTATAGGGATGCGAGCAACTGCATCTCAGTCAGTCAGGACGGAGAACTTAAAACTATACCACCAACACAAACAAGGTTATCAACCAATTTAGTTAGATGCAATGCATAACCATGCAAATGCCATCGCAAGATGTTGTCCGGCCCATCGTGAGATTAGAGAAATTACGGCCGCTCTAATCCAGGTTGAAGAGTTACTGTTAATGCAACAACTCGCAACTAAACCCAAGCTTGTGCAATGGAGACATCACTCCTCCCACTACTACCTTTGAACCATTAACTTCACCCTTGCCGCGACCTCCTTACCTGTCACTTAGTTCAACTAAGGATGAAGAAATGACTAATTATGCCATCCGGCGCTATCCCTTTTGAAGGGATCGATATTCGACCGGAGAATCCTAATGTTCCCTTAATGGATTGCTATGCAAATCCGATTTATGATTACAAATCATATATTTGATTAGGTCCAGTTCAGGATGATCAATCAGTTCATACAACACAGGCCATAACAACAATTCAAAATCATAGCATTAAACTCAGAAACAAGCACATGCATACAACCACTACCTAATAAGCACAATAAGGTACAACTTCAAGCCTCCAAAATACATCAATGTATTAATCCCAACTTACTTGGACTCCTTGCTGGCTCACTCGAGATCCAACTCGCTTAGGCCACCGTCGATCATCCCTATAATACAAACGTGGTTTCAATTTTCCATATAACTATTATAGGTTGGTTTTATCCTATAATGATTATTGTTATCTTTTGTTTAAGGTTTAATATACCTAATTATCTAGGTTTTTAAGTCTTTTACAATTCTTCTTGAATCATGTTAAGTTCTGTTTCAGTTTTTGCATCGATTTCTAAATTAGGTTTTAACTCAGTTTTTTAACTTATTTTTTTGTTAAAGATTTATACGCACACCCTAAGAAATCATTTTGACCCATAATGTGAAATTAATCACATTATATTTGGATATCTTAAATATTGTTTTTAGTCTTTAACTAGTGTTCCAGTCGTGCAGTACCCCCAAATCCTAATTTTATTACCGAATTCACCCCTCATTAGGAGAAAATCTTACATTTTTCATATAATTACTCTAATTTAAGTTTCCTATCAGATTTATTATATATTCATATTATTATCATAATATCAATTCTAACTAATATTTTCCTAATTATTAATTTCTCATTCTTACATATTATATATTATTACCTAATGTGTACATAATGTATATATCTAATATTCCAATTACTTCAAATATCATCTCCCAACATCAAATAACATTCCAAATATTTAAATTCATCCCAAATCAGATTTTGAACGTAATTACCCTAAATTACCAAATTAACTTAAAATTTATCATTTTTACCAATTACATATTTACTACATAATATCCTAATAATTATATCTAACCCTCCAAATGCTACAAATAGCATACTCCATCAGATTTCAACATCCTAAAACATATAATTGTACATCAAATGAGTAATTATACATTTAATTGCTTAATTAACCCTAAATTACTCATTTTATGTATCATTTTAAGGCCTAAAAATTATCTAAAACTTTCGAAAATTAATTTTTAAAAAAGGACTTCACAAAACTATTTTATAACCCCTAAGTAGTCTATACAAAAATTTTGGGCTTAAAACTACACTACTAAGGTCATTTATTTCTAAACCGAAATATGTTCGATTTTGCATGATTTCTTAAGGACCATATATCAAGAAACATATTTTCACCAAAATAATATTTTTTATAAAAACTAAATACAAAAATATTTCAGAATAACAAGTTTCATAATTTTCCAACTAACTTTTGATATTGTTAACAATTTAAGAAAAATCAAGTAGAAATTAAGACTCACTAGAACTGGTGGCCATGGGTGTGTCAACCCATCTAGGTGCTATCACCACCACACGATATGGTGGCAGCAGTCATCCACTCCCAGCTGCTCATCAAGTTTAGGTTCTCCTTAAAAGCCTTAATTGCACAATTTTTTATAAATTTTTTTTTTGTAAAAACCCTAATTTCCTCTCAATTTTGCCTCTCTTTAATTTTATACAATTCTAGACATCCAAAATGAGCTTCTAAAATTTTTTTACTATATATAGAGGCATAAAGCAATTTTGATACATTAAATTGATGTGACATTGACTTTATCCTCTTTCAAATTGCCTTTTTTGTTGTTTTAATCTAATTGATTGATTTTTTTTTTCTTCCTTCTCAGCATGTTATGCCCCTCTTCTGGACATTTCCATATTTTTTATGAATTTTCTTGATTTTTTCTTAATTATTTATGAATTTTCTTTAATTAATTAACATTATTTTAACATATTTCGCATATTTAAAGTAATTACACGTATTTCTACCTACATGTAAATTCATACATGATATAAATAAATGCTCTTAAATATTATTTAAGTTATTTTATGATTTTTAGTGTGCATATAATTTATCTCTAACAATTTGTTAATTATCGGAATGCATTATTCGCATTTTCAATAAATAACAAGTTATATATTTAAAATTTGAAAATTTTATATTCTTTTATTTTATTACTTATTTTCTTAAATTCGAGCTTATGTGATCACTTTTACTAATAATTCTAGTTTTGTCATAAAATTTGAGTTGAATCGAATAATTTGTTCGATCACCCTAAATTCTACGAATCAAACCCCGAGAAACTGATTGTAGCTCTTACATAAGCCTCTAGCACAGGTTTCTTGGACAAGTAATTCCTTAACAGAGTCATTCGGCACACAAATTTGCTTACCCTTCATTAGAGACCCTTAACTCAAATAAAACCCATCCACTACTTTTCCTATGTTGCATTTGGCTACTAAGGGTCCAAAATATAGATCATGCTTATATCAGGCAGGGTGTTAAATCTAAATATCCTAGCTTGCAATGTTGTAATAAGAACATAATGACGAGAAAGCGTGCCAACTATGATGCTGATACTTCCCTTCTTGTATCTAATGACATGGTAGAAAGTTTCCAAGTATTCAACCTACTTGGCATGGTGTCAAGAAAGTTTTTATTATCCTCTAAGGTGTTTAAGAGATTCATGGTCCGTACGAACGATGAAGTTTCTCGACAGAAAGTACTGTTGCCAATTCTGAAGTGCTCAAATAAGGGCATAAAACTTCTTATCATACGCCGAGTAATTCAATATGGCACCTTTGAGTTTCTTGCTGAAGTATACAATTGGTTGGCGTTTCTACATAAGAACAGCTTTAATGCTGATTCTAAAGGCATCACATTCTAGTTCAAAAACTTTTTCGAAGTTGGGCAAGATGAATACTAAGGTTGAAGTCAATCTAGACTTAATCTCATCAAAGCTTCTCTGCGCTTTCTTGGACCATAGTATGTAAGTTCTTGGTTAGTTCATTCAGTGAGGCAGTAATGGAACTAAAGTTTCGAATGAATCTTCAATAGAATGAAGCTAGACCATGGAAACTATTTACTTCTACAGCACTAGTTAGTGTTGGCTATTCGAGAATAGCTTCGACTTTCATGTCATCAACTTTAATACCTCCTCCAAAAACAACATAACCGAGGAATACTACCTCGCTCTGATAGAATACACATTTTTTAAAATTGCTGAATATCATCACGGTATAGAGGATGTCAAACATAGATCTCAAGTGTATGACATAGGAAATGAACCAAAATATCATTGAAGTACACAATAGCACATTTACCAATCAATGATCTCAAGACATGATTCATAAGTCACATAAAAATACTCAGTATGTTTATCAGACCAAACAACATCACTATCCATTTGAACAGACAGTCCTTTGTTTTGAAAGCAATTTTCCATTCATCTCTAAGTCTCATCCATATTTAGTGGTAACCACTCCTTAGATCAATTTTCGAAAAGACTCAGGCACCATGCAACTCATCGAGCATATCATCTAATTGTAGGATCGGATATTGGTACTTAACAGTGATTTTGTTTATTGCTCAACTATTAATTCATACTCTCCATGAGCCATCCTTCTTTGCCACCAAAACAGCCGGCATGGCATAGAGGCTCATGCTCTCTCAAACATATCCGTAATCAATCATCGCATCAACTTGTTTCTTTAACTCGATAGCTTGCTCAAGTTGAGCCTATAGCTAGGTCGATTAGGTAGAGCAGCTCTAGGTTAACGGTCAATACAATGCTCTATACCTTTAATAGGTGGTAATCTTCTTGGCAAGAAACAGGTCAGCATAATCTTGTAGTAAAGTCTGCACCTCAGCAAGTAAAGCTCCCACCTCTATCAACTTTAGAAGTTTCCTGGTTGACACCTCTCTTAACTCGAGAAGTGTAAGCCCTAAAAATAAGTTAGATCACCGTTAGATTGAACTTAATACACAAAGTTTAAGGCGATTGGTTAAAAGATCCGATCGAACCTAAATTATAAATTAAAACTAGAAATATTAGTAAAAGTGACCTTATAAGTTTGAATTTAAGAAAATAATTAATAAAATAAAAAAATATAAAATTTTCAAATTCTAGATATATCACTTATTACTTATCGAAAATGCATAAAATATATTTCGATAACTAATAAATCGCTAAAGATAAATTATATGTATACTAAAAATCATAGAATAACCTAAATAATATTTAGGAGTGTTTACTTGTACCCCACATGTATTTACATGTAGGTAGTGCTCGAAATTAGCTAAAAATTTGCTAAATAATTAAAGAAAAATATTAAAAAAATTAAGGAAAAATCAGAAAAAAGTCAAGGAAATGAGGAATGAACCAGATCAAGTCGTGGCAACAAGGGGAGAAGAAAAAAAATACTAACTAATAAAAAACAAACACTTAAAAAGGCAAAATAGAAGAGATATGGGCCTTGTCTTGTCTTAATTAATACACAACAATTCCTACAAAGCTCTATAAATAGCAAGAAAATTTACAGAACTCATTTGGTCTGTTGGGAACTAGAAAAAAATTAAGAGAATCAAAATTGAGAGAGAGAAATTAGGGTTTTAGAAAAATTCTTTCCAAATCTATGCAAAAAGTGCAAATAGGCCAAACCCACACACCACCACCACCTAGAACAGAATCACCACCACCTAGAACAGAATCACCACCACCTAGAACAGAATCACCACCACCACCTAGAATAGAATCACCACCACCACCACCACATAAAATAGAACCACCACCACTACCCCACTCTAAACCCACCGCCTGGATCAGCTGACACACCTAGACTGGTGTTGGAGGCCAAAAGTCTCGTGAACTAGGTAAGTTTCACGTTTCCTCCGATTTTGCAAAATTCCTTAAAATTATTAATTATGCCCCAAAAATTATGAAATTTATTATTCTAAAGTTTTATTATATGTAGATTTAGGGAAAATAGTGATTAAGTTTAATTATGTCTGTAAATATAGGGTTTTTAAGAAATTAGACAAAACCAAATGTGTTTAGAATTAGAAATAAATAGGTTTATAAGTGTAGTTTGGAGCTCAATTTTTTTTTTCTATAAAATGCTTAAGTGATATAAAATAGTGCTATGAAGCCATTTTTTAAAATTAATTTTTGAAATTATTAAGTAAATTTTTACACCTAAAACAATAAAAAAAAATACGTAATTTTGGCTCAATTAAGTGATTAAATGATTAATTACTGATTTAGAAGATAATTAGATGTTTAAGGATGTTAATCTCTGATGTGAAAACCTAATCCTAGTTTTTGGAGTGTTAATTGTAATTAATATAGGAATTATGTGGTAATTGTAGGAAATGTAGGAATATATAAAGTTGGGATTTTAATAAATATGAAATAATTAGTTAAATTGGATAATATAATAATAATATCAGTACAAATAAATCTGGTACAAAAAAATTAATTTTAGGTAATTGGATAAAAAATATAAAATTTTCTTATATCGAGAGTAAATCCGATATCCCAATTAAGATTAAAGTGTATCGAATAGATTAGAATATTAAATTAAGACCTAGTATAATATTAGAATACTCGAGCTTAATGTGATTAATTTCACATTAGGATTCGAGCGTACTTAGGATTCCTCGTAGTTAAAAACAATTTAGAACCAAAACTAGAATTTAATTCAAAAATCAAACCTTGAGCTGATGTAAAGTGAATAATTAGTAAATAATAGGTATATATAGAGAAGTGAGTTAAATTATAACTTAGAATATGCATCATCAAAGTATAAATACTAAAAAGACGTATTTGTATTATAGGATACCCGGAGACAAACCAACCTACAATTAAGTGATTGAGCAACCGAGAATTCCAAGTAAGTTGGGTTTATTACTTCACCGTATTTAGAGTACTATTTTAGGGTACTCGAAGACTTAAGATTGTGTATGATTATGATTGTGAGTAGTTTTATGCATGTGTTTACGTATCTGACTTCGTGTTGGAATTTGTGTTGTGATTGATGATTGTTATGACTGAATTGGTGTGAAATTGTCTACACACCCTAAATTGAACCTAAACCTAATCGACCTTAATACACTAAATTTTCATGCATTACAACCCTTTAGGGGATTATTAGGATTATCCAACTAAACATCGACACCTTCGAAAAAGATAGCGTTAGATAACAAATTGGTATTTTCCTCATCCTTAGCCAAACTAAGTAATAGGAGAGGAGGTCGCAATGAGGATGAGGGCATTAGTTCAAAGGATAGTCTTAGGAGAAGCAGTATCTCCATTGCACAAACCTAGGTTTAGTTGTGAGCTATTACATAACATGAAAACTCCTCAATCTGGATTAAAGTGGGTGAAATTACTTTGATTTCGCAACGAAACGAAACGAACCGAACTACGTTGTGTGATAACACTTGCTTGTTGCATTGCATGAAAATAATTACTTAATAATCATGTTTGTGTTTGTATACATTCATGAGCCTCCAATTTAACTTACTAAGCCGTGGTTGCTCATACTTATATAGATCCTTTTACAGGTCCTGATTTCTAATTACTCTGACTAATATGCCACCCTATAACTATTCGAAGGTTAGTTCTTTTTTAAGCCTGGCGGTGTGAGGATCAATTTGCCTAATAGTTTGTGTATATCTAGAGTCTTATTAGTATCTTTAAGACTGAAAGACTGATATTTGATATGTAAACAAGCTGACTGTTATAATATGATGTAGAATCACCTGGTAATTCTACAGTAATGTACATGTAATTATATATATATTGACTTGAAGTTTTAATACTTACTACAACTTTAGTTAAATTCTTAATTGAACTATTTACTTCAAAGCGAGGAGTGGTTGACGCCTTGTGTAGATCATGTCTATGATAGGTACTATGAAGCCAGTTACTATTATAGAATGGTTTACATGGCGGGACTGTTGCGACTCTGCGGCTTTGGGGCGTAACAAAAAGTCTCTTGACTAACAAGAGCACACATTCTTCTATCTTGGCTTCTTTGAAAAATTAGGCTCAAGAAATCTTCTCTTGCGACTCCTACACTTCCTTGAGGCTTGTTAAGGTTAGTATGATCTTATTCCCGTCCTTTTGGAACATATAAGTACTCTTATATCCGTCATGCAAAACTCTCAAATCAAATAGCCAAAGTCAACTAAGTAAAATATGTAAAGCACACATGGGTAGGAAGTCATATAGCACCTTATTGTTGTATTTGTCACCAACAGTATTCAACACTTTAATCAACTCGACAACGTGTGAACCTCCCTTCTCATTTAGCTAATAAATCTTATATGGCTTAGGGAAGGGTAGGTCAGCAATTTCAGGGCCTTTACTATCTCTTAAGCTATTACATTGGTATAACTTCCTCCATCAATGATCAACACACATAATTTACCATTCACTTAGTAGTTTTTATGGAAGAGGTTCTCCCCCTACTCATTCTCATTAGACACAAATGTATTGAGAGATCTTCATACGACCATACAATATTTGACTCCCATTTCAAGTGGGGTCATGGCATCAAAATCTTCTTGAAATTCTTCTAGTAGCTAATTAACTCCTACTTTATCTTCTCCTTCACTAGCACTCTCCACTTCAAATTGGGGGTTATCTCCCTTAATGGTCATAATGCATCTGTTCAAGCACTAGTTAGCCACATGTCCAAAACTGAGACATTTGAAACACTTAATTTCTCGAGTCTTCCTTCTTAAGCTCTGACCTTGGTTCTTCTTGACCTCAAGCTCCTCGGCCTTGCTTTTGCCTCCACCATCATCAGGTCTGCTCGGCATCTGACTTCGGTGGTCTACCTCATAACTATAGTAAGCTTAGTCATAACCTATTCAACTCAACATACCAATCCTGCTCAGCAAGCTAGGTCAACTGCTCGGCGCTCGACAAAGCTAACTTCTCCTCTACCATTTTACCCTTTAAGCTACTTGAATGGTTTCATCTAAACTTCCTAGCCTCTGCACCTCCATCACATTACCAATCTCAGTCCTTCGCCTAGAAATGAACCTTGCTATTGTTTGTACTTCAGGCTCATCAACATCACATTGGATTATTAGTAACCAGAACTCTTAAACATACTCATCAACTAATCAGCTACCTTGCTTGAGTTCTTAGAGGCATCAGAAAGCACTCTTCATCTTGTTCCAAGTTCAGATCTCACATCGGGCTCTCTAACATACATTATGTAACTTCTTCCACCACACTCCTACATACCTAATAAATTCTAACGCAGCTACTTGAACTTGAATACGAACAACATTTTCGTAATCATAAAAGTCAAATATTTTTTCAATCTTCTCCTCTTAGTCCAAGTAGTCATTAGTACTACTAGAACTATTAAAGCTCAGAATCTACACTTTAAGATGCTCGACTCTTCTAAGAGCTTGAAGCTCACGTTCTTTGAATCCTTCATACTGCTCTTCCTACTCATACTTCTTAACCTCATCCAATTCAAGTCTCCTTCTCGTAATTATATCAGCATGTCAAGATGGAGCTAGGTTTATGTTCATAACTTCGAGTACTCGATGTTCACCCATCTGTTATCTCAGCTTATCTTTCACTTCTCTGCCTTGTTCAACAACAACTTTCTCTAACGGCCTAGTCTCTACGGTCCTTTGTATAGTAACAGCTAGATTGGTTACAATAGCAGCAAATTCTTGTATCTACTCTTCAATAGTTCATAGGGTTTGTTGAGTGATACGGCTATGACCATGAGCATCATTGTTGGCATTATTAATCTCTCTTTGAATACTAGGATTCGACATTCTCAATTCAAAACTTTAGGAAATTCACTACTTATACAGAAAATTCTCACAACCCTTGTAAATACTAACTCACATAGTAACTTAAGGACTTGCTTTGTTTTTTCCACATGAAAACATAATATAAAAGAACACTCACACACTAAAACAAGAACAACTACTCTAACACTAAGCTTTCGGTCGTAACCTTAAGCTTAAATACTATGATTATATGATGTACATAGGAGCTCAATAATCACTAGAGCTTACCGTCGAGAATAGTAATCAAGAGGGTCCTTCTAGATATCAAAGGAAAGGAAATGGATGAACTATCAAACACAATAGCTTTCGTAAGTTACTTGAAGGATATGACGCACCAACGAACACAACACGACTTAGTACTTCACTTAATATGATGTACAAGCTAATATTAAGATCCATTCACTACTAATTTCGAGCTACTCAATAAGACTAAATAAGAGCGTAGAGAAAATGTACTCAAAGAGGGAAATTTCACAAGAAACAAGAACATTCATTAAATATAAGGTATATAATGATTTCAACTATAAGGAAAAGAGATTATTTATAATAAGTCTCTAAGGTAATAAGGAAACCTAAGTAATTACAATAAAGGGTAATACAAAAATACTATCATAGTACATTACCAAAAGGGTAAAAAGGACAAATAAGATAAATGAATATAGTATAATGTTAGAAAAAGGAATAACAGGTGGTATGCTATGATTGGATCCATGTTCTGGAGTCTTGGGATGCTGTGGTTGAGTTGTATTAATGTTAGAGATGCTGCTGATGAATGGTATTTAGAGTTGCTGAGACAAACAAGGGACGTTGTTGTTCAGTAGGCCGACGTAAGGGACTTAACTTCGGTACTTAGCATATCTATGGATAGGAATAGTAAGGTTCGATACATAGTCACCTCAACCTCAATATTCGATAGATCGACCTCAATAGTCGACAAGTTGTTGATTAGTGGAGGTTAAGGCAGAGCAAAGTGCGTCTGAGCTAAGGCTTCAGAGAGTTTACCCACTTTTCTATTACATACTGGTGCTCGTCCTCAGTAAGTTAACAAGAGATAATCCTTCTAGCAAGAGACTATAGGCCTCATAAATGGGCGTAAGAGAGGGGTCTAGAAGTCAGCAATCCATCAGTTCCTTAGGATTATTAAAGATTTGTCCTCAAATCTTGGTCTTCTTCTTCTTTAAGTACATAAGGCGTCAGGTTGGCAACGTTGAAAGTAAAAGATACTCCATATCCTTCGGGTAGCTCAAGCTTATAGGCGTTATCATTGATACATCGAAGGATCCTAAAAGGTCCACCTGACTTGGGAGATAACTTGTTTATCCTCTTCGTTAGAGCGTTTTTTTTTTTTTTTTAATAATAATAACATATTGACACCAATCTAAGGGAGTCCTTCTTTATTATAGGTCACCAATATCCAAGCCTTAAAGCTCTCACATATCAAGCTCTAGCTTTAGTATGGTTATTGCAAACCTAGTATATAGGTCAGATAGGACCTGCTTGGCTTCAGTAGATTGTAGGCATCTCAATTACGACATGATTAATCCCCTCTTCTAGAGCTTTCCATCCATCGATATAAAATTAGCAACCTTATAAATAAGCCTCAAGCTTCCTTGGTGTCTATAGGCAGGACTCCTTTTTCTAAGTAATCAAGGATGGGATACATCCAGCAAGGTTCCAACTCTTTCTCTTACACCTCTAAACATTCCGTAAGTTATCTATCCATGCTCTTCTTTGGCAGATATCTAATGAAGACTCTCTCTTCCCAATTCGGAAGACTTGTGGAGGTTAAATTCAATAATTTATCAGTAGCATAATTCTGTATTCGTGGGATCTTATTCAATTGCCAATAATCAAAACTTAATCCGAGCTCTTTGACCAACTGTAAATATTTGGCCATATTCTCATCCTTCACTATGCTATCTCCTTTCACTTGATTGATGACTAGTTGAGAATTTAAATAAACATCCAATTGCTTGGCTCCAACCTCTTTTGCTAACTCCATCCTAACTATTAGTATTTCACATTCAAATTCATTGTTGCTAACCAAAAACCTAAATTTTAGAGCCTATGAAATCTATGCTCCCATCAAACCTTTCAATATTAGGCTAGTACCACTTCCTTCATATGTCAATGACCCATCGACATATAGTATCCAAGTCAGTTCTTGGCTCTGGGTGGTAAATTCTTCACTTCCTGTGAAATCCACTATAAAGTCAACCAAAATTTGAGCCTCATATGCTTATCTTAATTGGTATTGAATATCGAATGCACTCAACTCCAAGGCATATTTAACTATCTGATTGAAGCATTAAGCTTCTATAATGCTTGCTTCAGAGGTTGCTCGGTTAGAACGATAACTTAATGGGCTTCAAAATAAGGTCGAAGTTTCCTTGTAGCCACAAAAATTGCTAAAACAAACTTTTCTAACTTCATGTAATGAAATGCAAGTCCTTGCAAAATATAGGCTTACATAATAAACCGATTGGTGGATTCTACCATTTGCTCTTACTAGTATGGACGAGAGAGCTTGGTCACTTACTGAAAGATATAAGTAGAAAACTTCGCCTTTGATGGGCTTGGAGAGGATTAGAGGTGTTGTGAGATACTCTTTTAAAGCTTAAATGTTTGCCAAAAAAAAAAAAATCCAAGCACTTCTCATCACTTTTTGATACAAAGCAATTCAATGCCATAACTCTTCTTATTAACCTCTAGACCTCCTCAATACATGTTACTAATTCCATATCTAGAAAAGCTTGAATTTTTTGGGATTAGCTTCTATTGCTCGTTATGTTACCATAAATCTTAGGATTTTCCCTGATGAAGCTCCGAAACACAAACTTCTGAGGGTTCGGATTTATATAATGATGCCTCAAAATGTCAAACATCTCTTATAAGTTGGAAAGGTCATGATCATTAGTCTTGCTATTCATAATTATATAGACCACATATACCTCAATGTTTCTATGTATTTATGGCTTAAATATCTTCATGACCAATATCTAATATGTGGCTCCCACATTCTTCAGACCAAATGGCATGACCTTATAGTGGTACATTCTAAAATTAGTAATGACATAAGTGTATGTTTGATCGAAAGGATGTGTTTTGTTTTAATTATATCCTGAAAAGACATCTATAAAACTAAATAGAGCATGTTCTAAGGTTGAATCAACCATTTGATCTATACAAGGCAAAGGAAAGATCCTTTAGACATTCCTTATTAAGGTTGGTGAAATTGATACACATCTTCCACTTTTCATAAGCTTTCTAAACCAACATGCAGTTGGCCAACCAAGTTGAGTATGGTTCCTCTTTAATAAATTCAAAAACTTTTGAACCTCTTTCTTAATTGCAACTTGTCTCTCAAGAGAGAAATGCCTCTTCTTCTATTGCACCATTTAAACATTGGGATCAATATCAAGGCGATGAGTAATCACTTCCTTTGGATGCCCGACATGTTCGATGGGCACCATTCGAAGACATCCTTGTTAACTCAAAAGAACTTTATCATGTGCTCTCAAAGGTCGAGTGGCATACTAGCTCCAATCTTGGTAGTAAGCTTAGGGTTATCACTATACTGAATAGTTAAGGTTTCATCCACTAGCTTGCTTTGGACTTGTAAGCGATGGTTCGCCCCTTATTCAATGTGCTACAAGTATATTACATTACATGTACAAAAAACTATTGGGGTCGAAAATCTTGCTTTTTGATGTGCTATGGACATGACCATCTTGGAGATGTTAATGGATGGTTGGCCCATTAATCCCATTGTAAGGTGAAGCAAAATCTACTATTACAAAGTCCACTTCTATTTCTACTACGTTTTCATCGTCTCCAATCTGAAGAGTTAGGGTAACAACTCCTTAAACTTAAGTGGCTAATTGTTAAACCCATACAAGTTGTACTTATATCGCTATATTTTGTAATTATCTAGCTTTGGTCTCATTATATCAAATGCATGCTTGAAAATAATGTCTAACGAACTCCCAATATCAACCATGATCTTCCTTACCTTGAACTCAGCTACTCTAGTCATGATGACCAAGGCATCATCATGGGGAAACTGTATCCCTTGCATATCTTTATCAGAAAAAATTATCATATCATATGACTGTGTTTTTTTACCTCAAACATTCAATACATGATCTCCCTGTAGATCTACCGAACTTGAGGTGGCCAAGGTATTTCCTTCTCTTAGCCATCTAAAAATTATATTTATCACCCCCCTTAGAGCTCGGTTATCTCCTCCATTATTATCCTAAGCTACCACTTCTCCATCATTAGTTTTGACATCATTGTTACAGGGTTGTTGGTCAGTCCTCTTCCTCCTCTAATTTAGATGCCCCATCCTTTCATCCTTGTCAGTAATGAATATCCTAAGATATTCTCTTTGAATGGCATCTTTGAGCGCATTCTTTACTTGAATGCACTCATCAATGTTATGAACTTGGTAACCATGAAAATATTTATTAGAATTTTTCTTAGAAGGATTATTCTTGTCTCTCTCTTTAGCCAAGCCAAGAATGCCTAATTTTGAACTTCTATTAAAATATCTGACATAGGTTGGTTTAAAGGCGTATACGCAGCAAAGATCGGAATTAGTCTTTTCCGATCTCCTTGAGATCAACTTAGCTTATTACGCATATCCAACTTCTTGCCTAACCAATTCTTTACTATTCCCCTCCTTCTTTAGCCTTCTCTCAAAACTTTCCTTCTTAAGCTCCTTGCGAGCTTGCATCTAATCCTCCTAGCGGATGAATTTCTCTAGCCTTATAGTGAATTTGTCAAGTGACGTCAAAGGGTGCTTGGCTAAGGATTTAAAGAAATTTGAATCTTCCTTAATACCTCGAAAAATAACATGTAGAGTAACACTTTTGTCACAATTGGTGGTTTCAATCATCAACAAATTAAATCGGTGCACATAGTCTCTTATGCTTTCCTTAAGCTTCTGCCAAATAGATATCATAAGCGAAGAATCCTTTGCAGGAGGCTTGATAGCAAGAAAATATTACCGAAACTCATCGATTAGTTGATAGAAAGGAGAGATGAAAGTTGCTTTTAGTGAATTGAGCCAATTACTTGTTGATTTTCTTCAGGTTAAGGGGAACACTTTACAAGCAATGGCATCTGAAGCCCATACAATTCCTTCAAAGTACGGAAAGTATTGAGGTGATCATCTGAGTCTTTTTCTCCATCATAAGTGTCAAATTGAGGTAGTCAAACACTCAAAGGCGGGACTTCTTCCATAATTTCTTGGACGAAAGGACTTAATTTCCTTCCTTTTGGTTCAACTTCTTCTTAGAAGTCCCCTCATTTGCTAACTTCTTAATATATTCCTCTAAATCGTATAGAATCATGTCTACAACAACTTTCTAAGGCAAACGAGCAATTAAGTGCTCGATTTTACCTTCCATATGAGTAAAAACACAACCACAAGCTAGAGCCTAAGATGGTGTTTGCTAAAAATCCTTATCTACATGAAAATTATGTTGTGATTGTTGACCAGGTTCATTTATTACAAGAGCCTTGTCATGTGCATGCCACTGATTGTCATCTTGAGGAGCCGGGTTAACTTCTTCTCCTATTGCCTCGAAAGAGGGAGTCAAAGAAGATGTCACTTTACATTCCTAAAGTTTTTTCCTTAAGTCATGACTATAGACCTTGATTTCCTCCAATTCCTTCACAAATCTTATGCAAAGGGTTTCGAGTTGCAAGATATGCAACGCATCTTCTAGTTGAGTTTGAACTTGCCTTGAAGTATCATTAACTTCCACAAAATGTACTTCTAGTGTGTGCTACTATAGCGATACCTCTTCATGAGCTATGCAACGGGCATTAACCCATCCTTCCAATAGCAGTTTCATCTCTTGTTTGTGTTTTGGAAAATATGTTGGGGTATAAGAAACAGATGGCGCCAAATTGTTGACAGTCGAATTTGGTTTATGGAATTTGATTGGCTTAATAAGCAAAACAAAAGAATGGATTAGGGTAAGGGAGTGTTGGAGCAACTCCGATACCTAAGTTAGATTTCTGTAAGAGAAATATAAAAAGCAGAGACAATAAGCAAGATGGTAAAATTAAAGTAGCCAAGAAAAGCATATAGTAGAGTATCAAACTCTATTTATAATGGATGACTAGCAACTGTCCAACAATTGTTGCTTCTAAAACTCTCACGTGGGGAATTTTGAATTACAAACCGCCCCCTATAATTCTAGAATGTAGGTAGGTTATTAGCAGCTAGTGGGCAGATATCCATGTAAGGGTTCTTAACTGTGCCATGTTTAAATTTGAACTCCCCGCAAGTTTGACTAAGTCTTCTCCATATCCTTTCCATTTAGTCGAGCTAATCGAGACTAGTGCGACTTACTCTTGAGTATGTAGCTCTAATTCGAGCTCATTAGCTTCCCTTACTGTTAAGTCCTCAACAACTATGAAACTACTAATAGAGATCGAATACTTATTGGAAGAGGTCGGGTGCAAGGCTTAAGCAATGAAATAATAGCTCTTCCTAATCGATTTAATGTCATTCATTCCTTAAGGTAAAAATCCTTATCAACACATATATCAAGCTATCAACCTTAATTTTTCCCAAAATGTTATCTTAATCTGGATAAGTTTACTTCTTTCATTTTTTTACACTTTTTATTATAGATCCTTAAAATGGAAAAGCATTGAAATATGTTTATATTAACTAATTTGAATTGCCACCTTATATCCATAATTGCCTCAAAAGATCCATATGCACACATTATTAGAAGTTTTGGATAAAAGTTAAGAAGACGTTATAAAGAAAGTTGTACACAATTAAAACTTTAATTTTATATAACATTGAACAATCTTATGCTTTAATTGTAAAATTTGGTAGATAAAAATTTGACTAGTTATTATAATATTTAATAATTTTAAATTTATCAAATAAAATTAGCGATCCATTCACTTCACTAAATGGAATAAAGGAGGAATGTAATTGGAATTCTTGAGGAATGTAATCGGGGTGTAATACCTATAATTTTGTTTAGTTGGATTAATAAACAATTTAAAAATAGATACGTAATAGAATTTTAATAACTAATTTACCCTTGATTCATTTTTTTTTTCAAGTAATTTTAAAGTAATAAATGGTGGTGGTGGAGGAAATCGATTGCAAAGGTGGAGGCATTGGTAATGGTTGACGACGGTTACAAGTGATGGTTGATGGTGGTAACAATGGCGGTGGCGGTGGCGGTGTTAGCGACTTGAAGGGGGTAGGGGTAGGGGTAGTTGCGGTGGTGGTGATTATAACGGTGGTCAAAGATAGTGGTGGTGGTGGCAATAGCGACGATGGTGGGAAGTGGCGGTGACAATAGCATTAGCAATGACGGCAACGGCAGTAGTGGTGATGGGTTATAGTGATAGTAGCAAAGTAATGATAATAGTGTTGGTGGCAATGATGATAAGAGTAGTTAGCGGTGGTTAGTGGTGACAGTAGGTGGCAATGGTCGATGGTTAGTTGCGATAGTGGTGGCAGCAGATCAGCGATAATTGTAGGCAATGGTGATGATAATAGTGGTTATTGTTAAATTGATATAAAATTATTTTTGAAAAAGATATAAAATTTTGTGAAGTATTATGATTTTTTAGTTGAATTAAAAAAATCTTGTTACTTAATTTTAAGTAATAAGAAATTTTAAGAAATTACAATTTAAAGATAAAAAATTAAATGAACAATGTAATATGAAATAAAGATACATATAAAAAGTTATTGTTATATTAAAGTAGTTATATACTATTTCTTGAAAGGAAAAAGACATGCTTAAGTCTTCTACTTGTCTACCAACAGCTCCTGACTACGTCCTCTTCTCCTCCACCTTGGGTCCCGTGGTTCGGAGAGTTCACCTCCATTGTCTTAGCCACCCCCCTTTCCCTCTCATGACCACTCTCTGACCTCCGGAACCAATTCAAGGTAATAATGCTCACAATCAAACATGTAACAAGAGCCAAGTCTCTCTCTCTCCTCTCTCCTACTTCTACTAGCGTCTCCTTCCTCCGCAAAACCCTAACCCACTACATCACTACCACTTCCATCACCCCGAAGGAGATAGCTTTCATCTTCAAAGAGTGGTTCCAGCTTGGCAAGAACCCTCTTTTCGACAAAATCTACCAAATCCTCAATACCCACCAGCGCAAAGACCACGGGTTTAACTCAGATTCCGCTCTTTCCCAATTGCGTCTCCGTTTAACTGAATCTTTCGTCCTGCAGGTTCTTAATTATGCACAGAGGTTCGAGCATGGTGTGTTGCCGTGCCTTGATTTCTTCGCTTGGGCCGGTAAGCAACCCGGGTATCGTCACACTCGAGCGACGTTTAATGCTATTTTTAAGATCTTGAGTAAGCATAAAAAGCCAGTCTTAGTTGATTTTCTTCATGATTTTAAGAAGCAGAGCTATAGGGTTAGGTTTTATGATACTTTGGTTATGGGCTATGCTGTCGCTGGTAAACTCGAGTATGCGCTGTATTTGTTTGGTAGAATGAGGTTCCAGGGTTTGGATTTGGATGCTTATACTTATCATGTGTTATTGAACGCTTTGGTTGATGGGAGTAGCTTCGATGCCGTGAGGGTTATTTTGAGGCAAATTGAGGCTAGGGGTTTTGAGAATGACATCACTCAGGCGATTATGATGAAGTATTATTGTAGGCAGAAAAGGTTTGATTATGCTGAGGAGTACTTGCGTGGTTTGATCACAGATGCGAAAAGGTTGAATGTGCATATTGTGGGATGTTTCCTTCATTCTCTTTGTAGGAATGGGAAGTTTGAGCGTGCAGCCAAGTTGGTGGAGGAGTTTAGGGAGTTGAATGTTGTGCCGATCAAACATGTTTATGGTGAGTGGTTGAGGGGTCTTATTAGAGGGAAAAAACTGGGAGTAGCTTTGGAGTTCTTCAAGGAAAAAAGGTATTCAGAAGGGTATATTCCTGATGTATTTCGTTATAATTTGCTTATACATAAGCTTATGAGACAGAATCAGCTTGAGGATGCTTATGATGTCCTTACAGATATGATGGAGAATCAGATTGTACCTGATAGGTTTACCTTAAGTGCTATTGTATGTTTCTTTTGTAAGGCTGGTATGGCTGATGCAGCTCTTGAGTTGTATAATGCAAGGGCAGATATCGGGCTCTCATTAAATGCCATGGCATACAACTACCTGATCAATATGCTTTGTGGGGAAGGAACAATTGATGAAGCTTATCACGTGCTGAAGACATCAATTGGGCAAAATTATTTTCCAGGCAATAAAACATTTAATATCCTAACTGATGCTCTGTGCAGGGAGGGCAAACTTGATAAGATGAGGGAATTACTAATAGCTTCTTTGAATCATAACATTAAGCCCCGACCTTCTGTGTATGATAAGTTTATATCTGCACATTGTAGAGCTGGAAGGGTGGAAGATGCCTATGTAATACACGGGCAACTTATGCAGAACATGGAAAATGAAGTACCGAAGAGAAGTACTTATGCCAACTTAATTTATGGATTCAATCAATCTAATAGGCCAGATGTGTCTGCTTTGCTTCTCGTGGATATGCAGTGCAAGGGCTATGCTGCAAGGCGGTCCTTGGCCAGATCAGTTATCTATCGCTTGTTCAACTTGGAAAATCCTGGAGAACATTTAACATGGTTGCTGCGAATGCAGCCAAAGCTAAGCTGTGAAATTTATAACCTCTTTATCGATGGAGCAGGCCATGCAAGGCAGCCTTCTCTGGCTAGGGAGTTTTATGAGATGATGAGGAGAAGTGGTATAGAACCTAACAGAACCTCTGATATTCTGATGCTGCAGAGTTATCTTAAGAGTGAAAGAATCTCAGATGCTCTCTATTTTTTTAGTGATGTCTGCCATAAGAGACAGCATATGCGTAGACTTTATAATACACTTATCGTTGGCCTGTGCAAGGCAAGAAGAGCAGAGATTGCTCTTGAATACCTCAGACAAATGACAAGAGAAGAGCTCACTCCTAGTAATGAGTGTTACGAGTGCCTCATTCAGTTGCTATGTGCAGAAGGCAAGTATGATACTGCCATACAAGTCATTGATGTCTTGGCAAAAGCTGGACGAAAGCTTACCTCCTTTAGTGGAAATATACTTTTGATGCATGCATTGAAGGGCCAAGGGCTCTATGAGGCATTGATTTGCTCAAGAAATGAGGGTGATGGGAAACCTGATGTTTTCATGCTTGGCAAGCTCATTGGTGTGTTTTCTGGTTGCATTAGGTTTGACACACGCATTGACAACTTGGAAGAACTTATCAAACAAAGCTTTCCACCTAACCTTTTCTCATACAACTTACTGTTGAAAATACTAAGCTTTAGACAAGCAGACGATGTTTACGAGTATTTCAAGCATATAATGGAGAAAGGATATGAGCCGAATCAGTGGTCTTATCGCATTTTAATAAGCAGTCTTCTGAAGGTTGGGAGAAGGATAGAGGCTAGGGTATTGCTAGATGAGATGTCACATATGGGACTCAATATGCTTGACGAAGGTGTTGGTGGGGGTCCTCAAAAAACCAAGAAATTTAGTTATTGACAAAATTGCCACAATTTTGGTGAGAAACATGATGAATGATGTTGTATTAGATTAGTTGAAATACCTGTAAATGGCAATTTTTTTAATAACCAGAAGCAACAAAGTTAAAAATTAGTTGCAGGCATGCTTCTCGATTGAGTTGCTCTGAAGCAGGGGTTCCCCCCCACCCCCCCGTCCCCAAATTATAGTGGCATCATGTTGGAGGTAAATATGAATTGGTTGTAATTGTTCCCTGCCACAGCCAGAGAGAGAGAGAGAAAGGGAGGGAGGGAGAGAGGTGTTTATTGTTGCTTCAATCATGTTTTCTTTAACTCCTACTTGTATGCTCTTCTTTCAAAGAAAGTAAAATATGAGCATAGCTACTGCATTCTCTTCAAATGTGCAATTTCAAACTTGGAGATCATCTTTAGCCACAGCAGTATACTGTCTACTGCATATGGCGAACTTGTAACCCAGTGTGGCTAGAAAATATTTGCTCCCAACCAGGCTCTTTAGCCAACTAAATTCTTGCCCACTCTAGGTTTACATGGTTCATCTAGTCTACTTCACTCTAGTTTCCCACGGTTTTTTTGTGTGTATTCTTACTTTGTTATAGAATAGAGTTGTTGGCAAACCATTCCATCTTTTGACAGTTGTAAATTTTTTCCTTTCAATGAAATTACTTATTTACCAAAAGAAAAATAGAGCATGAGCAACATGCAATCATTTATAGCATAAATAACTTATGTAGTTTATAAAGTTTCTCCTTATGTATTATCTTTAAAATGGAAAAAGATGGAAAAACAATCTCTTTTATTTCAAGTTCATTTTTGGTTTCTCTTGAAAATACTAGTTTCTTTTCCATGTTTCCTTCATACCAATGCTTCTCCTACATTCCAAATTGTTAAAAGTATGTTGCTGAGGTCCACATAGTGGTTTTCTGAGGGGACAGAATCACATAAAGTGATCTCTTCTACTCTCTTGCACTATGCAAATCCTTATTGAAAATTTGTACCTGTGTTAACTGTTTTGTAGTACGCTAGAATTTATGACCAGAATCCAACTTTGCTGTTAGATTAACTTGCATGTGCATGGTCTTGAACCATGATTTGTAGCCATGTTGATTGAGGTGTTATTTCTGTTCATAGATTAAGGTATCATAATTAGCATTCTGATTTGTCTTAAAGGTTTTAGCATTTCTTTGAACTCTCTCTCCTTCCTCTTTTACAAGCTTCCCTATCCTTGTATCAACCAAGTACTATATCTTGGTTAAAAAAAAAGAAAGAAAGAGTTAGCATGGTACTGGTTGAATACTTCTGACCCTTTCTTAGCAGTATTGATCCTTTGTCTGATGAGGCTCTAGTCTATGCTATTTTTTCTCGTTTGTGACAAGAAGACAGCAGCTGATGGGTGTGTTATTAAGCTTTTTGAACCCTTTACTTAACAATTTGCAGCTTGCAATAAAGTCGGATTAGTTACTAGGCAATTTGTGATCAGAAAAGACAGAAAGTATTGGTGGTTAGCATTATTACCAAATTCCTTCTGTCATACTTTTAGCTGCATCAGAAATCAAATATTCTTTTCACTTAATAGCAGGTTTGTTATGAGCTGCAAAGATGCATTGTGGTGTTTCTCCTATCAAATTTCTCTACCTTATTTAGTAAACTGGCCTTGTTTGATCAAGAAGAATTTGTCACCAGAGCATATTTAGTTTTTGTTGGTGTAGATCAGTAGATTTTGATGCATTATCGATACAATCCTATTTTTTTTGCTGGTAATTACCAAAAAAACTTTTGAGTTGGAAGAGACCAATGTGTTGGGTCTTTCTAAGGTTTGTGTATAAAAGAGAGTGATAGGTGTTGTATAAATCTTTTTCCATTTTTTTTTTTAAGTTTATGAACTGTGTTTTAATGTAGTGATTATTCAAGTTGTAGTTTTCTTCTTTGCATTTGATTTGCATGTTAGGGTGCAATTTGTATGCATTGCCAGTTAGTGATTTGTTGTGTGTCTGTGTTTAAAAGTTTGTTGAGTAACGAAGACACCACAGAGCTTATATTTGACAGTGCACTAATGCAATTTTGTTTCCTAGTTTTTGATGAGTACAATAATCTTTCAAACTTGAGTCACAATGTCAAAGGGTTTAATGTTTTATTTGTATCAATGTGTCATTGCTCGTGTTGCCAGTTTGGTTTTTGGACCTAAGAAGTTGCCTGAAGTTGGGACTTGGGAAGACTGTTGGAAAAACTGTCAAAGGCTTTACACTGGTTTGTGGGTTTTAATTCTTCTCTATGACTAGTGTGCAGAAGTGAATATTGACCTTTTATTTCAAGTTCAAAACTGTAGGACTTTCATTGCTGAAAATTTTAACATGTTTTGTTAGTTTTGATTCTTTCCCTTGTAAAAGTTTGAGAGACATGGGTTTCAGGGTTAAGTTGCTTGAGTGTGAGTGGATGGAATGGAATGGTTGGTGTCTATATAGTTCTATAGAACTGGATGTGAATTTTGAGATATGACAATAGGATGTTCAAATGCATAGCTTTAAGATTCTAACTATCATAGCTCTTGCTAAATTATATGTTGGCATGCGTTTCATTTTGCTTTGTTATGGATTGTTCAAGTTGTATTGTATACTTTAATTAGTTAAAAAATAAACAGGATTGGCTGAGTAAATATTTATCATTTTAGAGAAAAAGAGAGATAAATCAAAAGAACATGGCAAGATGTATCGTAGAATTCAAATGACACGGGGATTAGGAAATCTGAGCAATGAAGTTTCGGTTATTATAGAAAATTCTACTTTCACTGTCCTGGAGGGACTACTGATTCTGGCATCACCCAATCAATTTCAAAGTGAAAAAAGCATCCGCACGAAGTTTCAACTTTTATAGTTTCCCACCATTCCTTTGTGTACGAGACTTCCCAACAGATCCTTTTGAGTTCAAAGCTAAGAGCAACAGCCTTCTATATTGCAAGTTTACTTTTAGCTTATCAAGCAATGTATATCTTCTCCTCTACATTATTTGTCCCAAAAAGTTGGTTGCTAGTGCTAGGTTCTTCATTAATCAAGAGAAATATCGCTCTATATGATATTGTTAGCAATTTTTACTTCTGTATTTCGGATTGAACCGATTAAAATTTTCACTGGACTAACTACCACTGTCTACATTGCTTCCTTAAAGAGAGGTTGCTTGTCTATGGTCTGCAGATAGGATAAAGATGCTGCACAACAAACAGAGGACAGGGAAAGCTTGCTTCTTGTTCTCCAGATTCTGTGGCAGCTCTAAATATGACTGCAATATGTATAGTTTTAAATGTAAGTATGGTTCATTGAAGCTGTGGATCAGTATGAATGGTTAAGAGGAAAGAAAATTGCTTAGAACTGCTTGGGAATTGTTTATTGGGGATTTACACTCCTTCCATAAATGCAAAGGTATGGAGGATTGGTGACACCAATATGGTGTGCCCTGTTCCTTTTGCATCAAGGAACTTCCTTTTGCTAGTGCAGTCACTTATAAATCTAGAAATGGTCTACGTAGATTAGTTTGATTTTGAATATCTCCACCTGATTGCTCGCCAGTGTGCATGGTTTTGGTATACAGCTTGGGATGCTAATCTGGTTTTGAATTACAGGCTAATTGGATGAGTAAGTTTTTCAAACTTGTTTTGTTGGATACTTTGATTAAGTATTTTATACTAGAATTCGATTAAGGTCCTTGCAAATTAAGCAAGTTATGTAAGTCCTCTATATTTGTGCATTTAGTTCTATGCGTTTACTGATGAAGCTTTTGCCATTTTTCAAGTATCTAAGTGTACATTCCGGGAAGAACAGCTGTTAATTTAGAGGCAGCAACGCTGTATCATGCGAGACTTGTGAAGAGGTTTTGTGTCCTTGTTTTTCCTTCCACCTTATGAAGGTGAGAAGGTGAAAAAAGGAAAACCAAGAAGAAGAAACGTCTTCTTCAATGGCGGCTATAGCGTTATACTTGGAGAAATAGGACACATGACACTGTTAATCTTGACTTAGCAGATCCAAGCTTCCACTTTCAGGCTCCCAACGAATATTTTCACAGCAGCTTAATGTGACTCGATGGAGGATTGCAGGCATTTAGGAGCTTCAGGGCTAGGGAGTTGTGCTGTCGGTCCAGCTATCGCAAATGCATATAGAGAAAACCGGTCCAAGGGTAGCTATTTGTGGTCACGTGTACATCTCTTTTGTGATGCTTTTAACGTTGTTGCATGTGTCTCGTGAATCTGGATCTGTCCAATTGGTTGAAAGATTGTGGAAAAATTCTAGGGTTGGATTGGTTTAGAAGACAGATTTTTCGGGAAACCGTTTAAAAAAAAGGTAATAATCTCACTAAACTTTCAAAAATTGTGAATAAGATCTTCAAATTTTAATAGATTGACAATGTAAAGAGTGGTTGCATTTTTAATTCAAAAAGATGCATTGAGGTCGAAATTTAGGGAGTGTTACAGAGCACATTTTAATAAATTTGAGAAAAGGTTAAGGCTTGAGAGAGTTATTTGTAACCTCTGGGGTTATTGACCAATCATTAATTGTTTGCGACATTTGAAATTTTATGGAATATATCCTTATCGAGGTAAAAGTTTTTAATAAGACGTAGGACTAGCAAGAAGTAAGATTTATAAAAAAAAAAATGTCAAAAAAATAAGGGAAAGATAGGAAAGAAATCCAACCGCCTCAATTGAGGTGGTGGAGGACAGCCCCCGCTTCATCCTATACAAAACAATCGGTTGTGTACAGTCATCGGAATTTAATGATGATAAATAATAATTTAGCAATTACCACAGAAATCATCACATGGCAAGAAAACCGTTCTCATTAGATTATATTGTTTTCTTATTGCTATGTTATCTAAGCTTGTCCCTAAATGTTTATATAACATGTAGTATTATTAGAAAAGATCATTTTGAAAATATCTTATTGGTATGGTATGATATTACCTATCTCAATTTTCTATGTAAATCTTGAAGTTATGTTATTCTTATTTATGACCCTTGTTATTTTGATTGCTTCCCCTTTATCATAGATGAGAGAGGAGTAAGTAAATAGTACAATGGTATAAGTGATTGTTGTGACAACTTGTATCACATATTGGTTTGCTTGGTTGGCTTTATTCAATATCCAAGTTGAGTTTGCTTGATTAATATTTGTGCAATAAAAATGGAGGAGTAAGCTAATGTTATGATAAAATTGACATTATTAAATTATTCTATATAGAAAATAAATATTTTATACCTTAAAGATTTATATGCACTATTAAATGGTGATAATGTAGAGCCAAGAGATATACATAATGATGATTGGAAAATCATGCATAGAAACATTGTTGGGTATATCCAACAATTGGCAGATAATAGAGTATATCATCATGTTACTCAAAAAATTGAGCCAAATAATTTATAGAGAAATTGAAATCTATATATGAGAGACACCATTAAATAACTTGTCATTAATAAAAGAGGAATGAACCTAAAATATAGAGATGATTCTATTATGATAGAGCACTTGAATGGCTTTCAAAGTCTAGTTAATCAATTGACTATTATGAAATTATAGCTTGAAGATGAAGTATAAGTTTTATTGTCATTGAGTTTTTTACTAGATAGTTGAGAGATACTCATGAAATCTTTTAGCAATTCAACTCTTGATGTACACTTACCATGTGAATGGGAATAGATAGCAAGATAAATGGAAGGAGCATAGCATGAACTTGTACACGTATGCATTAGTTGTAGATAAACAAGATGAATGAATAATAAGTAGAGACTTTATAAGAGATTTGAGAACTCTATAAAGAAAATCAAAGTCTAAAAAAAGAATAAAATGTCGCTGCTACAACAAGTTTGGCCATTTGAAACAAGATGCAAAATTTGGAGCAACGAAAAGAAAAGGGCTAAGATAGAAACGAAGACACTACACCTTTTGTATATGATAAAATTGATATTCTCTACAACAATGCCTTTGTTAGTCTCACATGTAAAGATAGTGATTACATAATTGATTTAGGTGCTTCTTTTTATGTAACTTCATGGGGAATCTTTCATATTCTGCACTTGACAATTTAGGCTATAGGAGGATTTGCAAATGCCGACACATCCAAGATAGTTAGTATAGGGGATATGTGTTTGTATACCAATCACCGATTGTAGGTTGATTCTCAAGAATGTTAAGCATGTTTTTAAATATTCATCTCAACTTTATTTTTACTAGTAACCTTGATGATGAAAGATATTCTAGCCATTTTGGTGAAGGAAAATGAAAGCTCACTAAAGATTCTCAATTTCTCTTATTCTAACCAAAGGTAATAATGCAATACTCCTTACTCAATGTCATCAAAATTAAGCAAAGGAGTGGTACATGTAATTAATGTTTCTTTTGTTGAGCCATAGTGCAAAAGGCTTGGACATATCAATGAGAAAGGTTTTCAGCTTCTTGTCAAGATAAAATTTTCACTTGATATAAAAGATATTCATTTAAAATCTGATACTCATCATCTTATTGGTAAACAATATGGAATCGCATTTCAACATTATCCACTATCAAAGATATCACATATATAAGAGTTAGTGCATACTAATATATGTTATATGAAGGATAATTCTCTTATTGGTGTTGCTTATTTTGTGGCTTTCATTGATGACCTATCAAGAAAGATATGAGATGTTTATTTTTTGACTTTAATTGATGACTATTTAAGAAAGTAATGGGCATTTCCCTTTAAAGCAAAACACAAGGCTTTAGAGGTTCTTATGTAGTTTCATGCAAAGGTGGAACGAGGAACTAGAAGAAAATTCAAGTATATTTCAGTAGATAATGGCGATTAATACATAGACACTTTTAAATCTTATTGTAGTATTTATGACATAAGATTATAGAAAAGTATATTTAAAATCTTGCAGCATAATGGTGTAGTTGAGAGTAAAGTTCTCAAACTCACAATTCTACGTAGGATTGCTAGGGGTTCCATGAAATCAAAACGTAGAATCGAAATGTATATCCTAATATGCTTATAAATTCATAAGAACATTGAAATATATGATATAAATAAAGAAATTCAACGTAAACTTTGGTCCAATATAAGTAATGGTACAAACGATTAAGGAAAAATTATTATGCTAATGTATAAAACTAAATATAAATATTAATATTGATATAAATTACATTATAATATAAATTATTATGATAAAATACTAAACTAAAAAAATAAATTATCAAATGTCTTATCATCAACAAAATTACAACAAGACTAGCTACAAATCATATGTTCTTTTTTTTTTTTTTTTTAGTTAACAATGGGGGAAGGGAATTAGAATTTTATCTATCCCAATAAAAAATCGATAGTAATACTATTAAACTACAACAACCTTGGTGCAAATCATATGTTAGTAAGAGGGAATAACTAACATAATAATTATCGTTGTTATTATTGTCGTCATTACTAACCGCTATTGATACTACTGCTAATAGTATCTATCTCTTCACATTCTAAGTCCCTAAAGCATTGGTTCGTACTTTCTCTTAAATAGTACTAATGTCATGAATCTCTTAATCATCTTTATTCCCATGACTCTTAATATCTATAAGTACATTAACTATAATATTACATTTATCTTTTTTCTTTTCTCTTACTCCTAAAAGAATACTTAACAAATCATCATTTGATAAATTAAATATATCTTTTTCCTTAATTATTTATTCATCTTTGATAAGAGATTTTAAGTAATGAAACTAGTAATGTAATCAACATAAGTTAAAGAAGCAAATATAGTGTCATTTCACTTATAGTTTTGATGTGCTTGCTCTAAATTGTAGAAGCCAAGTTCCTTTTCTTAGTTTTAATAATTTATTATATCCAAATCAAATAGAATCGTATAGAACTGGTAGACTCGCAAACTCATAGAATTGCACATCTAAAATCATGATTCTACCACGAGTTTGTATACAATTTAACTTGGGAGGGACTTATAAAATCGTAAACTCATAAAAACATATAAATAGACTTGTGATTTTGATAACCATGGTTAAGATGATGAATAAAACCGTCCTTATGAGAATCAAATGTATACTGTCTCATGTGAATTTTCCAAACTTATATTAAGTGGAAGCATTGAGGATGATAATTGAATTGATTAACTTTGTCTCCTTCTTATCTTTTAAGTAGTGATGTTCTAAAGAGGGCTAGGTTAGGGAAAGATGTTTCTTGTGATTATTTAAGAAAATTTAGTTATAAGGCCTTTTTTTCATATCCTCAAAGATGAGAAGGGACAAGTTTGATGCTAATACTTAAGTTATACACATCTATAATTTGGTTATAAAGTGTGGTGTCTAACATTAAAGGTCACCAGAATCAGACAAGTGGTTTCTATAGAGAATTAAACCATCTCAAACATATAAAAGCATTGGGAAGCCTAAATCTTGAAATGACCATCCTGCTAATTTAGATCCACTTCCCATAACCAAAGCTCATAGTGATATGAGCAAGATGAGAAGCTTAAGCCTAACTCACAATCTAAGGTGTATAGCAAAATAAGTAAAATCGATATCTTTATAATTTTGGAGTTTTGTCTTTGAATGCAAGAAATAAAAGGATATAAACATAAATGACACTAGATATAATGTACTAGAATCAAATAAGAAATGGGCTTGTTGTCGAATCGATAGTTATTTTTACCTATGATTGCTAAAACTCATATGGGTTAGTAATAGGAACTAAGGTAAACACTCAATAATCATAAGTAAGATATTTCTTAAACTTAGAAAGAATGCATGATGAAAGGCAACCTAAAAATAAACCCCTAAGACCCCATTTAAGAATCTTACATGTTGAGTTGCATAATGACAAATAAAGTGGAAAGTTATAAAATCGAAATAAGTAAAATTTGCTCCATGATTCATCTACCAGGGTCTACGACTTAAATGGTAGCTAGATTGTCATCTAGATGGTAATATGGTACATTCAGTGAATAGAGTGCTTGAAGTTATGTTCAAATGGTAATTAAGCTATTGTTTCATAATAAGGCTAAAATTAGCCATATTTAGCTCAAATTCCATTCTAGTTTTGGCTCTTCTTGGTTCATTTCTTGGCTCTTAAATCGATAAAATTGAAGCATGATTCGCAAATTATTAGCTTTGGGTCTTAAGCACATCATACCTTCCTTTTCAAAGAAGATTCGACTTAAATCTTAAAGCTTTGAATAGTTTATTCACCTTTACAATCAAACATCATCTTACAAGAAACATAAACAAAAACACAATAGCAACTTAACCAACATGAAAAGATCAATAATCCTCGATATTCCTTCCATTAATCATCTACCTTTTCAACTAAGCTCATGAAAACAAATGGATTTTCACATAATCTTAATGGAGCTAAACAATGGTCCTCTTCCACGATATGTACACCAAACAAACATGATCTAACATTTGGCCTTACTTAAAACTTAGCCTCTATCTACACATCATGCATTAGATCAATTACACTCAATGGATATGGATGTTCAAGATATATTGGTAGTAGCACAAGACAAAAATTTTTATTCATATCATGTCCTAATGGGTCTTCTTAGGTTGAATCATCAAAATTTTCAATCTTCTTGATAGCAATGAGCGATCCTTTAACCAATTGGTCATCTTGATAACCTTGTTCGGATTCTCGAGAAATTTGAAGAAAGGAAATTGATTTCTCAATTTTAGTTTCCATGATTTCAATCTCTTGCATCTCATCCTTCGTATCCACAACCTCATAAGCTTTAAATCCTTCAACTTCATCCATGGTATCTACAACCTTATAAGCACCAAAGCCTCTAACTTCTTCTTTGAGGACTACCTTATACTTAACTCTTCAAAGGCTTTTTGAGGATGCTTTATGGTTTCATCCATGGCTGACCATGCCTCTTCCTAATTTCTATTCTTTTTCATATTAAGTCTCCAAAATATAATCTCTAATTTCATTATACATTCACTCTAACTAACCATTTCTTTCTAAAACATTATTACTAATCAGTTCCCCTCAGTAGTTTTTCTCTCCCTTTTTTATGAGGACAAAACTATTATATTTTAAATATTCCCCCTCAATCTAGTACTTCTCATAAATTAAGCATTCAGCTTTAAGATATTTAGCAATTAAAAATATTAATGGAATGCTTGCAAAAAGGAAGTATTGATATGCTAAGAAACTAAGTCTTACATCTTAATAATTCCACATATTGGCTATATCATTCTTTTAATGAATTAAGATATGCCAAAGTCATAAGATAAATATTATCTTTTGAGTGACCATTATCAATTCAACTTAATACACTTTTTGACATTATAACAACTTAAATATTTCTCCCCCTTTGGCCTCATTAAAAAGAGGAGAATCCAGGCAGTGAACAGGGAAGAGGATTTAAGTCAAAATGTCGCAAAATCCCGGCTTAAGCCTTAAGATATGCTACCTACAAAAGTGAAATCAAACAAGCTAAAAACCATACCAAATAAGATCTCCATAATGACTTTATCAAGATCAACTCATACCACATCAAATGTTCAAAAACATGATCTAACCATGGGGAGTATAATAACTCCATGAGATATATGAACCACAATTAGTAAATAATATAGATAAACAACATAAGCAACAAAAGCCAAGATAATAACCAGGGCAAGATAATAGAAAGCAACAATAGTAGTAGCTAATGGTTAAATTTATACCATAAGATAAACTTAATGAAGAGCATATATAAAATCGATTGGAAGTTGACAATTCATGCGACTGGTGGATCATCATCTTGAGTTAGAGGAGGAAAGGGGCAAAATGGGTAGTGATAGTTCATCTGGAAGTGACTATAGTTCATAAAGGTGGCGTTGTGATAGTGGATAGGGGTTTGGCATAGAGAGAAAGTTGCATGAGGGAGTAGAGGAGAGTGTGATTTGAAGAAGTGAGGGGATTAATGAGATATTATGTAGGTTTGGAGATGATTAATGAGGGAAAATTATGATTTTGCGAGTTTGGAGATGGTAGATTAAAAAGAGAGAAGGATTCTAGGGTTTAGGAGAAAAAGATGATTTGGGAAAGGAAGTAAGGAAAGAGAAAGATTGATGGTTTTGAAAGAAAATCGCCTAAAATTTTGATGCACCATCATGACAGTAATAGAAGGTATCGTCATGTCGGTTCATTAAACAGAATCACATAGAACTTTTTATATAAGAGGGTATACCGGTATGTCGGTAGTGGGGAATACTGTCATGCCAGTTTTGGAAACAGAACTGATTGAATCTTCTTATCTAATAAAGTATATCGGCATGCCAGTACTAATGGGTACCATCATGTTGGTATTTTGTAATTCTACAGAATCTTAGTTAAATTCACTTCATTTGCCTAAGTTGTCAACTTAAGTTTATTTTAAATGATTTAATGAGTATTCTAATATTTTAAGCAAGTTTATTTGTGTCCATTAAGGCCTAAGAAACTTAAATTTTAACTAGATACTAAGGATTTAGCCAAATCAAATTCATTAAACCATGTAATTCATGATAAAGTGAAAATGTGTATGTAAGAGCAAAATATGTACATAGGCATTAAGTTTTTGCATACCAACACTTCAAGCGAATTTCAAATATATGTTTGAGCATAGTAGAAATAAATTGTAGCTTTAAGGCTCTATAAATTGTAAAATCACTATTTGAGTTTCTTAAAGTCAAATGTTAAGAATAAATGTAGCTAGAGAGCAAGTATGGATTTTTCCTCAAATTGAAGACAAGTTTATGCTTCAAGCATGTTTGAAAGATGCCAAGAAGTATAAAAGATGTATGATTAAACAAAGCAACATCTATATTGGCATAAATAGGTATGAAATGCTCTACATAGCTTTTAGTGCCTAATAAGGGTCTAGAAAAATCAAATATGCTCAAAATTCAAATCAAGCTAGTTTGACCTCTCAAATATGATTTAGGGATGAAAATAAATATATAAGGCTTGGTTTTAGGTACGGAAACCAGTGCATGATAAATTTGTGCATATATGAACTTAGATAAGCATGAATGACTTTAAGTGTGCCCAAAACATGTTAAATGCTATGTTTTATGCATAAAATTTATATCAGCATGTTCCTTAAGTCCAATTGAGTATGAAAAGTTTATATCTTAGCAACATTAGCAAGATTTAATAAAATTAAGTTATTAATTGCTAGAAAGTTTGTTATTAATTACTAGAAAGTTCACATGAATGACCAATTTTGAGCAATGAGACTTAGTTATGACAGATCAATACTTCAAGTAAGTTTCAACATCATATTTAAGCATATTAGAAGGAAAATATTGCAACAAGGATTCAAAAAGTTCTAAAATCACCACTTGAAATCATCAAAATCAACTATTGAATACAAATTAAGCTTAATGACACACATGCACACTGAATTAAGTTTGTAATAATTTGACGCTCTAAATAAGTTTTAATAGTCCCTATAGATACAAGGGTGGTATGATCAAAACATATAGCATGCAAATGGGTAAAATGATCACATAACTTCCCAAACAACAATAAAAGCCTAATTTGAGTCTAGAAGAGTCAAATTTGCACAAAAATAAAAATAAGCCAAATTAATCATTCAACCATAATCTATGGACAAAATTAAACATTTGGGAATTGGATTTGAACACGAAAATCGAAACATAGCAAAATTGTGCACATATGATCCTAAACATACATAAAGAACTTCAAATGTGTACAAAATGTATGATACTTGCAGTTATCCATTCCAAGCAAGATGTAAATACGTATTATAATATGGTGAAAGTATAAGCATGGCTTAGAAAACAATTGATTGTGAAAACGTTAGGTGAGTTTCCAAGTGCTTATGAAAGCTCAAATGTAGTCGAAGAGAGGACAAATTTATATAGTTTCATAAATATATCAAATCAACCATTTAAGCATGAGATATTGGCACACTTAAACACACATAAACATGTGATTGACATGAAGATATGGCAAAAGTGTGCACATGAAAGCCTAATAAGCATAAAGAATTTCAAGTACACACAAGATATTTTAGTTATCTTATAAAGATTACTTAAATGAGTTTCTTAAATCAAATACCATGTTGAAAGCATTTTGAATTTTCTTTGAGCATTCTATATTCAAGTTTCTTGAGTTGCTTTCACTTGAACTTCCTACAAAAACATGTAATTCCTTTTTTGGAATCCATATGAGTTTGGGTCATTTGTGGTTAATAGCAATGATATATTCTTGTCCTTTTGGAATCTAAACCATCTTACCTTTATGATTCAAATTAGTATTGCGATATATTACACACGTATGTGCAATATGGTCATATCTATTGTAATAGTTATAAGTCTTAGTTGTTGCTTTTACAAAGTAACTTTTGTAAGACTTGTAAATATATTCCCTACTATACTATAGCTAATTTTGGTTTTGTTCAATCCTTGCCTTTGATAACCGAAGAGCTTATGGAAATTCTTTTCTCCATTCACGAAATTAGCTATAGTTTGTTTTGACTCATCTAGGCTAGACTTCAAGATAGCATTTTTAATTTGAAGCCCTCCTAGCTTATCGACCATATTATCCTCATTTTTCATGCTTTCAACTTTTGTTTCAAGGGAGTTACACTTTTCATTAAGTTGATCATTTTCCTTAGCCAACTTCTCATTCCTAATATTCAATTCTTCATTATTTCTATTTAATTTATCAACTTCTTATCTTAAGTACTCATTATCTTCCTCTAAACTTTCTTTGACATTATTCACTTTATTATATTCATTTTTAAAAAGATTAGATTCACTTCCTATTTTAATCATCATTTGTTTCATCATCTTATTCTTCTTTTGAACCTTAATACATTCATTAAGTAACTCATCATACATATTTTTGAGCTTATCAAATGAAGAGTCACTAGAAGTAGAACATACCTCATTGTTTATAGCCATGAAGCACATTTCCCTTCCAATTCACTTGAATCGTTATCACTCCAACTTGCCATCATAGTCTTTTTCCTTACTCCTTTCTCGGCTTTCTTAAGATCCTGGCAATATTATTGAATGTGACCCGGTTTTTGGTAATTATGGCATTTGATTACTTCCTTCTTATCCTTCTTTGATCGAGATATGTTTTTATCCTTATCTTTTGCTAATTTCCTATTGAACTTCATGAATTTCTTGAAATCTCTTGTAATCATGGCCACATCATCATTGTCTTCTCTTTCATCACTACTTGAGCTCTCTTTGGTTGCCTTTAAAGTAATTGTTTTCTTCTTAGATTCTTCTCCTTGCCTCTTAACCATCTTATGAGTTTTAAGAGTTCCAAAAATTTCTCTTTAGCATTGTGTTAAGATCATGAGCTTCTTTAATAGCGGTTCTTTTGGCTTCCCAATCTCTTGCCCAGGACCTAAGAATTTTGGAATTGATCTCAAGGTTAGTAAAGGATTTACCAAAAACACTTAAAGGATTGATAATGTTAATGAACTTATCATGCATCTCATCAATTATTTCATTAGAATTCATCTTGAAATTTTCAAATTGGCTATAAAGCAAGCTTATTTTTATGTCCCTTACATGGCTAGTTCCTTCAATATGTATTTTTTAACTCTTTCTAAATTTTCTTAGTACTCTTGCATATAGAAACTCTATTAAAGTCATTTTCATTAATAGCATAATGCAAAATATTCATTACTATTTCATTTAAGTCTAACAACTTCTAATCATTATCGGTGTAATCATTTTCTTCCTTGCCTTCTATCTTGAATGGTTCTTTATCCACTGCTTGCTACAATAATCTATTTAGTGCTTTTAAATATGTAGTGTTACACTTCGAAATGGCAGAGTCGTAACAGCCCCGCCGTGTAAACTATTTTAAGATATAAGTTGGCTTTACAACCACTATCTTAGACCTAATCTACACAAGGCGTCCACGACTAATCCGCTTTGAAGTAAACAATTTGTAATTTAAATAAGTCATTTACCTAATAAAGTAAGAAAATATATAGATACATTAGAATTTGGTTATTACAATTAACGTTTATAACGTTTCACCGTAATATATTTCCTAGTTAATACATTATTTAGAAATGAAAAATTCTAAAATAAAATCTTAAACCTCAAAAATATATATTTGTTCTTCAAATGTTTTTCTCTTTAAATGTTTTTCCTCACTCCCTAGGATCCAACATTACTAACTTTAGGGTGGTTGTAAGCCGCTTCTTAGCTAGCACCTGCAACGACGTCTATAAGGATGTAAGCAACCATAGCTTAATAAGTCAAGATGGAGGACTTAAAACTATATCACAAACACAAATAAGGTTATCAACCAACTTATTAGGTGCAATGCATATTCAAGCAAATGTCATCGCACGACGTTGTCCGGTCGGTCGTGAGATTAGAGAAATTGTGCCCGCTCTAATCTGGGTTGAAGAATTGCCATTAATACAACAGCTTATGACCAAACCCAAGCTTGTGCAATGAAGATACTGCTTCTCCCGTGACTACCTTCAAACCATTAACTTTACCTTTACCACGACCTCCTCACTTGTCATTTAGTTTGACTAAGGATGAAAAAGGGACCCATTAAGCTATCCAGCGCTATCTCTTTCGAAAGAATCGGTATTTGGCCGGAGAATCGGTATTTGGCCGGAGAATCCTAGGTTTCCCCTAATAGATTGTTATGCAGGTTCGATTTATATTTACAAGTCATATCTTTGTTAAGTTCATTTAAGGGTGATCAATCATTTCATACAAATCATACAATACAAGCTAAGTAGCAAATCAAAAATCATATCGTCAGCTTAGAACAAACACAATTAAGTACAATTTCAAGCCTCCAAAATACAACACTATATTAATCCTAACTTACCTAAACTTCTTGCTTACTCACTCGAGGTCCGACTCGCTAAGGCCATCGCCTATCATCCCTATAACACAAACGTGGTTTCAGTTTTTCATATAACTATTATAGGTCGGTTTTCTCCTATAACGCTTATTGTTATCTTTTGTTTAGGATTTAATATACCTAATTATCTAGGTCTTAAGTCTTTTACAATTATTTTAGGTTTGGGTTCAATTTCCGCATCGATTTCTAAATTAGGCTCTAATTCAATTTCTAAGTACTGTTTTATACCAGAACCCTAGAAACTCGTGTCAACTCATAATGTGAAATTAATCACATTACTTCCAAATATCCTAAATACCATAATTACTCCTAGTCAGTATTTTATTCCACCTAGTATACTTAAATCCTTATTAGTGTACCAAATTTACTCCTGATGTAGAAATTTTTATATAATATTCATATACAATTACATAAATTTAAGTTTTCTATCAGATTTATTATATATCCCTATTATTTATATAATATCAATTTTTATCCTAATATCTTCTATTTATTATATTTTCAATAATTGCATATTATGTACTATCACTTATTATATACATAATACATATATGTAATATTTCTATTACTCTAATTACCATCTCTCAACATCAATTATCATTTAAAAATGCCTAAATTCATTCTAAATAATATTTTACACCTAATTACCCTAATTTGCAAAATTAACTTAAAATTTACTATTTTTCCCTATTACTTATTTACTACATAATTAGCCTAATAATTACATCTAACAAAATAAATGCTACAAGTATCATACTTCATCAAATTTCAACATCTTAAAACATATAATGATTTACTAAATCGGTAATTATTTATTTAATTACCTAATTAACCTAAAATTACCCATTTTATGCCTCATTTTAAGGCCTAAAAATTATCTAAAATTTTTGAAAATTCATTTATGAAAAAAGTCTTCATGGCACTATTTTATATCACTTAAGTAGTCTATACAAAAATTTTGAGCTCAAAACTACATTTCTAAAGTCATTTATTTCTTAACTGAAACATGTTCGGTTTTGCATGATTTCTTAAGAGCCATACATCATGGGACATATTTTCATCAAAATAATATTTTTTCTAAAAACTACATACTAAAATATTCCATAATAAAAAAATTCATAATTTTTTAAGAATATTTACTATTTTTATAAAATTATACAAAATCAGGCTAGACATCAAACTCACTAGTTTGGGTGACTCCGACCATCGTCGGTGGCCATGGGTGTGTTGGCCCACCTGAGCATTACCACCATCTTGTGATGGTGGTGGTCGTCCACTCCTGGATGCTCGTCAGGTCTAGGTTCTCCTTAAAAGCCCCAACTGCATAGATTTTTGCTAAATTTTTGTAAAACCTTAATTTCCTCTCAATTTCGCCTCTCTCTAATTTTATAGGGTTTCAAACTGATCAAATGAGCTTCTAAAATATTTAGGATATTTATAGAGCTTTAGGGAAATTATTATGCATTAAATTAATTTGACAATTGCCTTATTTTCTTCTAATTGCCCTATCTTCTTCTAATTTGCCTTTTGTGTTGTTCTAATTTAATTGGATAATTTTTTTCTTATTATCCCCAGCTTCCATAACCCAAATTTGGATCATTCCTTATTTTTTATGATTTATTTTTATTTTTTCTTAATTAATTATGAATTTTCCTTAATTATTTAGTATTATTTTAGTACATTTTGCATATTTTAAATAATTACACGTTTTTCTATCTACATGTAAATTCATATATAGTACAAATAAATATTCCTAAATATTATTTAGGTCATTCTATGATTTTTAGTATATATATAATTTATCTCTAGCGATTCGTTAGTTATCGAAATGCATTTTACGCATTTTCAATAAAATAACGAGTTACATATTTAAAATTTGGAAATTTTATATTTTTTTATTTTATTGCTTATTTTCTTAAATTCGAACTTACGGGATCACTTTTACTAATATTTCTAAGTTTATTTGATAATTTAGGCTCAATTGGATTCTTTCACCAATCACCCTAAATTCTATAAGTCAAATTTTGGGTAATTGATTGTGGGTCTTACATATAGTTATCCTATATTTCCAATAAGGATAATTATTACTGATTAAGAGTAGTGGTCTATTTATGGCTTTTCCTTCCATGAAACCTAGTGTGTTCAATACCATGATCTTTACTCTAAATGCGGTTAAGTAATAGATTTAAAGACTAACTTTGATACTAATTTTAGAAAACTAGGCTAAACTAAAAAATGAGGGTGAATTGAGTTTAGAGAACAAATTGCAATTCTTTTCAAAATATAAGCACTGAATGCAACAATAAATATAATCAAGATAATGATAAAATAATAATAAGTGCAGAAATTAAAAGAGATAGGAATAAAGAAGATTAAGCCTAGATTTAACGTAGAGTTCGGATCACCCCTTACTCTCCACGGACACACAATGCCTCTAACCAAGGACTTCACACCACTTTTTTTATTTCTCAATCCAAGCTCCAAGAGCTACACAAACATAAATTTGATTGCACAAGTTTTACTCTCACAACTCTCAACACAATTCACAATCTTTACTCACAATACAAAAACTCAATCTAAAAAATTATTGGTGTAGTGCTTTTAACTCTCAATACTTTTCAACTAATAGCTCACAAGGACCACACTTCAAATCTCTCTAAATATTAACAAATTAGGGTACAAGAGATAATGGGAATAATACACAATAAGAATACAAGAGAATGTTGAAATATTATAGTAAAAGATCAACTCTCTCTTGTCCTTAGTTAGGTTGTTGAGTATTTATATCATCCCATTTAATTCTTCCCATTATCATACATTATATACTCCAATGGCTAGTTGAATCAGACTTATCGGGATGCCAGTACCTTACCCTTATCGACAAGCCGATAATAAATTGCATTGTCGACATGAACACCGGTAAGTGAACCGGTATGTCGACTCCTTAATATTAGTCAGCTTTTCTTTGTGTTTTTAAGGCTTTATACCTTCAACCTAATTCTTCCTTAAGCCGTCATGCTGGTAAGCCAAGTATTATCTAAAAAATTTTTTAACACACAACAAACAAATACACTTTGCAATTCAACTTCAAGATTATTTGATCACCACTCAAAAATTAAACATCTTGCAGAGATAATTGATACATTTAATAATTAAGCAAATTAATCGATTTTATTCAATTACCTCAATATAATTAAATAATACTTAGTTTAATCATCTACTTATTTTGTTATCTTAAAAAACAATATGTTTAGATATATACTTTTTATTTTGTTCTCATCAAAATCAACATGTTTAATTATACACTTTTTTTTTTGTTCTCATCAAAATCAAATAATGAACCGCAGGTTTAATAATACTTTTGTCTCATTTACATGTATATACATTACGTAAAGATCCATTCTCTTCATGAGCTCTAGATATCATGCAATGCTTATTATAATCGAAGTCCTAAATTGTACTCTATCCTCTAGAATTGTGATTCAAACCTAAAAGATACCAATTGCTATTCATTAATTTCTAAGTTATAGAATTATGTGTCTTATTAAAGGTGTGTGATATCTATGTTTTTATGTTTGTAATTTATTGTCACATATTATGATTTATATGTTTAAGAATAAAAGATCTAGAGTTAGGATTCTTGGAATGGCATTTAAGCTAAACCTTTTCTCTTTCTCTCTTGTTGTAGTAAGAAAATTTTCTTGTAGGAACGATAAATGAAAGAGACATATGGTTTTATTTATTGAGATTTGGATAAAAATTATGCAAATAGATCTTTTATGATCGAAGTTGTAAATTGTGCTCTACCTTCTAGAATTGTGATTCAAACCTAAAAAGATACCAATTGCTATTCATTAATTTCTAAGTTATAGAATTATGTGTCTTATTAAAGGTGTGTGATATCTATGTTTTTATGTTTGTAATTTATTGTCACATATTATGATTTATATGTTTAAGAATAAAAGATATAGAGTTAGGATTCTTGGAATGGCATTTAAGCTAAACCTTTTCTCTTTCTCTCTTACTATAGTAAGAAAATTTTCTTATAGGAACAATAAATGAAAGAGACTCATGGTCTTATTTATCAAGATTTGGACAAAATTTATGAAAATATATCTTAGGACAACTTTTGGATAGATTTCTAATCGTATAAGATATACTATGTATGCATATTTACAACCCCTTTACTTGGGGAAATGGCTATTTCATTCTCCTATTATTTCTTATAGAATACATATTATGCTATTCACTTGCATTACCTAGAATCACAATTACGGATGAAATTCTAATTCTTAAAATTGCTGAATAAGGATTCTTCGTCTCAACTTGTGAATCATAATTCTAAACTTTCTCCCTCCCCCCACCCGGCAGAAAATATCCTTATGCAAATTTGAAAATTACACCATTTTATTCCTAAACTAAAACATAAAACCAGAAAAATCAAAGAGCCCTAATTTCTCTATCATCTTCTTTGTTGGTCTCTCTCTCCTAACTCCTCCGATCTCTCTCTCTCTCTTCCTTTTCTCCATTAAAATCTCTCTCTTCATAAGTTCAATATTTGCCGAGTTCATCGAAATCTTCAATACTTGCTTTTCTCCAATAAAAGATACTTTAATGGTCAGAATTTAGATACTTCTTTGGTCCAATGCTTTTCTCCATCAAAGTCTTCCATACTTTTTTCCATCGAAGTTCAATTATTCAATAGTGCATTCATAAAGACCCTATCAAAGTCTTCATAGATTTAGGGTATCTGTTATGGTTTTTGCAATTAAATACTTCCTTCTTATTACTATTTCATTAAGTTGTGAAATGAATTCTCTTTACTGGTCTGATTGTCTATTCATTGAAGTTTTCCATGAAGATTTCTCTTTATTGTTTTTATTTTCCAATTTTATTACATTTTGTAGTGATTTTTCAATTTGATTAAGGTTTTCTATTTCGATTTGGGTTAGGTTTTCCAATTTGAATTAGGTTTTAATTTGGGTAAAAGGATTAGGGTTTTGATTTAGGTAGAATTTAGGGATATTTTTGTCTTTTTAATTATTATTTAAACTTTGTTTTTCCATTTGATGTTAACACTTATAAAGAAAACTAGACAATGTAATAAGCATTCACTATCTATTATAGCTCTATTCTATTCTCTAAGAATCTCTATTCCATTCATCCTTTATTATATTCAATGAAGTAAGTGGCCCTTTAATGTATATTTAGTGCAAGAGAATAGTTTCGGTTTTATTTCTCAGTTATTTACTTATTGGTATAAACACGAGATGTTTCAATATATGTATATGTGCGCATTTGTATCTTTGCATATTTATGCATGATTATATAGCTATAAAATCTAAAAGCATGCAACAATTATATTTGTTACACGACGTCAATTATATAAGCAATATTATAAATAAACAAAAGAAAATAGTAATTACGTATTAAATAGTAATGAAATGAAAATAATGATGTAAAAGTATTTAATAGAAGCCAAAAAAGCGATTCTCAATAGTATAATCATATATAATAATTGTACTATCTTGAAATAGAAATATATATATATATATATAATCATTTAAAAAAATTGGATATATCATATAAGTTTCAAAATTATTTAATTTTTACAACCATAAAAACATAATGAGTTAATATCTAGGAGAAGAAGATGTCTAAGTGTCTTATGTAAAATTATTGAATCAATTTATTCCCACAAAAACCAAAGAACAATTTTCATGCAAACGTTCCTTTTTATTAATAACCATTATGTTGTCATTTGCTAGACATGCTTATGTAGAAATGTCTCAAGTTAAGGTGATTTGCTATGCTTATGAGCATATTATTGATGGCGACTATGTGGTAGGTTATGATAAGCATTCGGTTGCAACAATTAAGATCTTAAGTAATGCAAATTATGAGCAGTTGGTTAGAATAATCTGCAATCAACTTCGAATTGATAGGATGATCTACTAGGTTGAGTTAATCTACAGGTGCCTGTGTGATGGAGGAAGTTAAGTATGTTATTCAGCTATGCCTGTAGGTGACGACGATGATGTATAGGTGATGTTATCTTTTGAAGTGAAGGGTAGCACGAGTTGCTTGGTGGAGGAGTTTATAAAGATACAGAAATTGGATGTTTGATAAGGAAATGATTATCCACATGACACTTATTATGGTGATCTAGTTGAATTTCAGTTGTATGAACACCAATAAAATACCATGACCCAAGAAGCAAGTGGTAGTCATTATGTGGAGACCAAAATATTCCCATGAATGAAGAAGCCACAAGTGAAGTTGAAAGGGGGAATGGGGACAGAGATGATGTAGATTATATAGCATAATGAGGACTCTTCGAAACAGTGATAGTGATGATGGTGAGGAAGGGGCATATTGGTTGCTAATATGCTTAGGGAGACAACTACTAGGCTACCAATAGTTAACTATCCAGTTAATTCCAATAATCCCATAATTCTAATGAAGAACTAAGGGTTTGGAGCAATTAAAAGGAAAACACAAAGATAAACAAGCCAAATTGAATAAGGATATGACTCACCATTAGAAAAGTACTTGCCACAATCCATTGGATTGATAAGAGTATGGAAGTAGAGAGTTAAGACTCGATACAAGGATTAAGGTTCATAATAATGTCCAAAAGAAGCAAATATAAACTACTAGCAAACTACTAGCCACAATTTGTTAGATTGATAAGAGCATGAAAGTGGAGAGTTAAGACTCAATACAAGGATTATGGTTCATAATAATGTCCAAAAGAAGCAAATATAGACTACTTAGTCTAAAGAAAATAAGGGCAATTAAGAAAATTATACCAAAAACAACAAATACATTTGGAATTGGGTAAAGCCATCAAGACAACAATTGTGATGGTGTTTAAGTTAGTAGAGATGTTGGAGCTGGCTTAACGGTAGCTATGGCAATTTTCAAGTCAATATGGAGGCTTTGTTAGAGAGTTTATCTAGCTTTTGTTTTAGGTACCGAACTGACAATGTAGTAGGGAATTGATTTGCTAGTATGAGGGCTTCATTAAAGGGTTTGTTGAGCTTCTATTTTGGATACCAGCTTGCTTGGACTGGTTCTTCTTAGTCAAATAATTCTAAATTCATGCTATAACACTTATTCTCTTTGCTTGATCCATGACAACATAGTAAAACAGAATGAACACAAACACTAGCATGTAAAATGGATGAATTAATAATATCTAACTCTTTGGGTTTGAGTTGGTTGCTGAGAATCCGATTGACCAAATTTTAGAGTCCTCTTACCTTAGCCTTTGTGATAAGTCATTCTACTCAATTCCCATTAGTTGTAGACACTTGAAGAGCCTCAAGGGTCGTAAAGGAAGAATGATCGGCGTTGCTATTTTCCAACCAATTTAGATGGTGTTAGGAGTTCATAGCTTGTTCAATTCTTTAATAAAAGCATAGATAGTGGATATGTAGGATTTATAGATGATAATTGTAAGCCCCAAAGTTCAGCCAAGTAACCGTAGGATTGAACTTAGAACCCAAGGTTTAGGGCGATCGGTTAAAAGATCCGATCAAACCCAAATTATAAACTATTTAACAAGATACCAGTAAAAATGACCTTGTAAACTTAAATTTAAGAAAATAAGTAGTAAAATAGGAGACTATAAAATTTTCAAATTTTAAGCATAATAACTGCTAATTACCGAAAAGGCAAAAAGTGTAATATAATAACTAATAAATTATTAGAGATAGATTATATGTATACTAAAAATTTTAGAATGACCAAAATAATATTTAGGAATGTTCACGTGCACCCTACATGTATTTACGTGTAGATAAAAATACGCGTAATTAGTGAAATAGGCTGAAAACTAAGTAAATAATTAAAGAAAAATACAAAATAATTATAGAAAAATCAGAAAAAAAAATCAGAAGTGGATAACTGAAGCAAGATCAGGTCGTGGCAGGTTCAAATCAGAAAAAGAAAAATTATCCAATAAGAATTGGACAAACAAAAAGCCAAAAATCAAGGAATTGGGGCAAAATCCCATCAAATTAATGCACAATAATTACACTAAAACCCTATAAATAGCAGGAAAAATCCAGGAACTCATTTGGACAGTTAGGAATCAGAGAAAATTAGGGAGAGTCGAAAATTGAGAGAAAAATTCGGTTTGGAAAAAAATTAGAAAAAAATCTATGCAATTAGGGCTTCTAAAGGGAACCCCCACCAGACGAGCAGCTGGAAGTGGATGGCCACCACCACCACACGGTGGTGGCAGCGCCCAGGCCGGCCGACAAGGCCACGGCGGCCCGCGGTAGCCGGAGCCACCCAAATCGGTGAGTCCGATTTCCAGCCCGATTTTGTGAAAATTTGTAAAAATAGTAATTATAATTAGAAAATTATGAATTTTGTTATTCTGAGATATTTTTGTATGTAGTTTGTAGGAAAAATATTATTTTGATGAAATTATGTTCCGTAGTATATGGTCTCTAAGAAATTGTGCAAAACCGAGCACATTTCGGTTTAGAAATAAATGACCTTAGGAGTGTAGTTTCAAGCCCAAAATTTTTCTATAGATTACTTAGATGATATAGAATAGTGTTATGAAGCCCGTTTCCAAAAATTAATTTTCAAAATTTTTAGATAATTTTTAGGCCCTAAAATGAGGCATAAAATGGGTAATTTAGGGCTAATTATGTAATTAAATGATTAATTTCTGATTTAGTGAATAATTACATGTTTTAGGATGTTAAAATCTGATGGAGTATGATACTTGTAGCAATTAGAGTGTTAGATGTAATTATTAGGTTAATTATGTAGTAAATAGGCAATATGGAAAAATAGTACATTTTAAGATAATTTTGTAAATTAGGGTAAATTGGAGTAAAATCTGATTTAGGATGAATTTATACATTTTGAAATGATAAATGATGTTTAGAGATGATAAATAGAGTAATAGAAATATTAGAAGTGTAATATATACATAAAAGGTAATAATACATAATAGGTAATTATTGAAAATATAATAAATAGGAAATATTATAATAAAAATTGATATTGTGTTAATAATAAAAATGTACAATAAATCTGATGGGAAACTTGAATTTATGTAATTATATGAAAAATGTAAAAATTTCTCACATTAGGAGTAAATTCAGTACACAAATAAGGATTTAAGTGTACTGAATGGAATAAAATACTAATTAGAGTTAATAATGGTATTTAAGAGATCGGGAAGTAATGTGATTAATTTCACATTATAGGTTGAAACGGATTTTTAGGGTTGGAATCTAAAACATTATTTAAAAATCGAACTAAAAACCTGGTTTAGAAATCGATGCGAAAACCAAACCTGAACCTAACCCCAAACCTAAAATAATTGTAAAAGACTTAATATCTAGATAATTAGGTATATTAAACCTTAAACAAAACCTAACAATAAGCATTATAGGATAAAACGAATCTATAACAGTTATATGAAAAGCTGAAACCACGTTCGTGTTATAGGGATAACCGGCGATGGCCTGAGCAAATCGGACCTCGAGTGAGTGAGCGAGGAGTCGAGGTAAGATGGGATTAATACGATGCTGTATTTTTGGAGGCTTAAGATTATGTTTGGTTGTGCTTGTTAGATAGTTGAATGTGTGCATGTGCTTGATTATGGGTGATGCTATGATTCTGTTTGTTGCTTTGGCACATGTTGTATGAATTGTATGTAATGATTGATCACCCTAAATTGGACTTAATCAAATATACGACCAGTAATCATAATCGAACATGCATGGCAACCCGTTAGGGGATTTAGGACTCTCCGGCCAAATACCAACCCCTTCGGAAGGGATAGCGCAGGATTGCAAAATGGTCCCTTCTTCATCCTCAGTCGAACTAAGTGACAGGAGAGGAGGTCACGGCAAGGGTGAAGGCAGTGGTTCGAAGGTAGTCGCGGGAGGAGCAAGGTCTCCATTACACAAGCCTGGGTTTGGTCGTAAGCTGTTGCATTAACGGCAACTCCTCAACCCGGATTAGAGCGGGCACAATTTCTCTAATCTCACGACGGGCTGGACAACGTCGTGCGATGGCATTTGCTTGCACATGCATTGCACCTAATAAGTGATTGAAAACCTTGTTGTGTGTATGGTATAGTTTTAAGTTCTCCGTCCTAACTTACTGAGCTGTGGTTGCTCACATCCCTATAGACGTCGTGCAGGTGTTGGCTAAGAAGCGGATACCAATTACTCTGAAGCCAACAACTGCTGGATCCTGGGGAGTGAGGAAAAACATGTGAAGAATAAATATATATTTTTAAGGTTTAAGCTTTTACTTTAGAACTTTTCATTTTTGAATAATGTAATAACTAGGAAATATATTACGGAGAAATCTTGTAAACCTTAATTGTAATAACTGTATTATAATATATATATCTTTCCTCACTTTCTTAGAGAAATGATTTATTTAAATTACAAACAGTTTCCTTCAAAGTGGATTAGTCGTGGACGCCTTGTGTAGATCAGGTCTAAGATAGCGGTTGTAAGGCCAACTTCTATCTTAGGATGGTTTACACGGTGGGGGCTGTTATGACTCTGCCGCTTCGGGGCGTGACAATAATAATGAGGGGTGGAGTTTTAGTGATAAATTTAAGGTTAGAATGTGATATGAGAAGAAGGCGTACCTAATTCTGGCAGTAATGACATGTTATGTGATTGACCATTGTAATTACATTGTAGTTGAGTTTGACTCGACGGTATGGTCCATAAGATGTTCTAAAAGCTATTTAGGATGTAAGTAGAGCTATGTGCATGTTGAGGAAACATGCAAGATGCTTTTAGACAACAAATTTTGATGGTCTACACACATATATAAACCCTATGATAAACTAATATCACCCTTGATTAGACTTAACCATGTTGGCCAAATCTATTAAAATGGAAGTTTGAAATTTGCTAAGTGTAAAGATAGGGGACTCCAAATAGTAATATGTAAGTAGTTTGATTACATTATTCATTGTCAAGCCAGGTTTTTTCCTCCCGATTCTTTTATAAATTAATTCTTCTTTAAATCAATCGATATTAAACTCTACCTGTTTAATACTAATCTTCAACTAAGGTTTAAAGAAAACCGGTTTTTTATAGCTTGAAAACGCTTTGGAATTGTTATGTGACTAGAGTTAAGAAAAAGAGAATTTAGTTACTGGTCTAATGATAAAACTAACTTTATAAAATGGTTTTTGAAAACTAAAGATTTGGATCTAGGAGCAAATTTTTTTAACCCTAAACAGGTACCACTTTTAATATTCCGAATTTAATTTTGCTTTTCAATAATATCCTTTTCTAATTTTTAAACAACTAATCATATTACATGCGACTAAATTAATTAATTTGAATAAATATTTACAAAGATGGAAAAAATAAAACTTGCCATATTTTAAGTCGTTTCGTACATACAAGTGCCTACGTATCCACTATTCGGGAATAAAATTATGTAATTCGTTTATCAAAAACATTAGCAGGTTGAATTGATTTTAGTTTTAAAAAAAAGTCAGGTTTACATTTTAACTTGGTTCAATTTATTTAAGGAAATTCTCCTAAAGGGTCATAATTAGGGTTTTATTTTTGAAAACTCTAAAGTAGTCCTAATTTGAAAACGGTCCATTTATTTTTGGAAAGTTGATTTTCTAAGTAATAAAATAACTTTAGTATTTTTATTGTTATTATTTATTTATTTACTTTTTATTTCTATTTTTTGGTTAAAACGTGAAAATAAATAAAAATAAAACTAGATAATTCTTCCTTTTTTTTTCTCTTTTTTTTTTCTTTCTCTTCTTTTTTTTCGGATTTTTTTTCTTTAGTTTATAATTACATATTACACTAATATATAATAGATAAGAAAAAAGAAATACAATCGAATAAATAAACCAAATAACAGGTGAAGGTTGGACCAAGCACTATTTTCGGATTAGGTTAGAGCAACTAAGCGTGGATTGTAGGTCAAGTTGAGTCAGATTTGGACTTTTAGGTCGGGTTACACAAAGAAGGGACAAAGGGTAGCTCCGATGTGCTAAAGGTGGATCTAAACACTAATTCGTCGGGGAAAGTGGATTTTCATGTGTTTTGGATTAGGATTTAGGGGGGTGGGGTAAGAGCCGTACTACGGCTTAACTCGGTCGTTGGTAGTGGTTAGTGGTGTTTATTGCGGTGGTAAGTCACACAAGAGAGAGTTTGTGGTAGAGAGAGAGAGAGAGAGCCAAATGTGGATTGATTGTGTTTACGTGTGAGTTTCCGAAAGGGGGTAAGTTGTATGTTCGATGGTGGAGAATGAAAGTGAGGGTCATGATTGAGTGCGAGAGAGAGAGAGAGTTGTATGTTCGGTAGTGTTTTATATAGGTTGATGGTGGAGCGAGAGAGTGCATGGAGCGTGAATTAGAGTGATTATGTGTAGGTTGGGTTGTATATAAGTGTGTTTTGTTGTGGATTCGAACAAAGGGGGTAAAGGTTAGAGATTAATGTCGTAGTTGCTTGCATAGTTGCGCCGTCATGGTTAGTCGTTGGTGTATCGGTCGTAGTCAAGAAATTAGGTTGAGCATAAAGATGATTTCGATGAGTTTTAGGTTACTTGGTCGAAAGAGAAGGTTATCTAGGTTACTGTTGTGTGTTTGGTGCTGCGCGTGGTTTGCTGTTGGGTTGTAAGCAAGGTATATGGTTAAGGTTGTTTTATGTAGACAATAGTAAGGATAGGGATCTACAGTGGTTGCTGGTGCATGTCAAGGATGTTTTGGGTTTTAGTCTTCGGTGTTGGCTTCTATATAGTGCACAAAAAGGGTTCTAATTTATGTGTTAATCCTCTTACGAGAGAGAGAGATCTGGTTTTTTTCTTTTAAGCGAGGGTCAAGAATTAAAAAATAATGACCCCCCAACCCCCCACTCGTCGATCTCCTCTTTTTTCCATTTTCAAATCCCAATTTGAATGAGTTAATAAATGAATCTAAACTCGGTTTTAGATTCAATTCATAGTAGGATATGCTTATTTTGAAATTTTACCGTTAATTTGGTGAAATTGCAACAATAAATTACCTAAAATTAATGTTGAAGTTGACCGACCAAGAAAGAAAGTATGAGAAAAATCTGGGGAAAATGCAAGAAATAGGGAGAAAAAGAAAATAGAGTGCTAACATGGCATTGACATAGTGCCACGTCAGCAATATTAACCAACGAGGAACTGCTACATGTCTTGAAAGACATGCAGCAATGACATGACGACACATGGCAACACATGTCGTGTGGTAGTGACATGTGCCCTATAGTAGACACACAACATGATGATGCCTTAATATGTAGCATCATGTGCCATAGATGGTATGGCAATGTGTACTTTGAAAAAAATAACAAAAGGTTTTCCATGTCTTTGCTAAGATTCGAACCCTTAACATCTAAGCCAAACCTAATTCAAGTCCAAGTGTTTATCCATTAGACTATTGGCTTATGTTTTATTTGTATATACAATTAAATTACACATATGGATAAAGTCAAAACTAAATTCAAATCTAAGCTTAGGTTCAAAAACCTTCTCCTTATTAAAAAAAATCTATTCTATTAAACTATTTATAAAAAAAAAATTATTATTTATAATTTCCTTAAATCTTCTTTCTTTTTCAATGTTTCTATTTTTTGTGACTTTTCAATTTTCTATATATTTTTCTAAATTTCTTATTTTTTGTGTTTTTTTTCCTATTTTTCTATTTTTTTGCATTTTCCTAAATTTTTTAGGTTTTCTTAATTTTCTATTTTTTATATTTTCCCTAATTTATGACCTTTTAACTTATTCTAAAAATTTTGAAAAATAAAAAAGGAGGGTAAAAATGGGATATCTACGTTCATTTGAGGAGAGTTCGAGAGGTGATGCATAAGGCCATCAAGATGGTATATGGCAATAGGGAAGAATTGTATAACATGCTACTATATATGTTGAATGTAATAAAAAAGGCCAATCTATGTACCCAAGTTGAATGGAGATGTATAGAGTCTAATATGTCAAGTCATGAGTTTCATCATAAAGTTTTTTTGGGCCTTCATACCATGCATCGTGGCATTCATTCACTGCAGGTATGGGTCTTAACATTTTTTAAGACCAATATTGATTAACTCATCATAGTTTCTGCATAAGATTAATCAAATTCCCTTTTTGTAGATTGGTAATCATAGTTAATGGGACCTTTTTGTATGAAAAATACAAACACAAAATTCTGATAGCAACCGGTATTGATGATGGAAACCATTTCATGCCTTAAACATTTGTGCTGGTTAATGAGGAGGTAAAGGACACTTAGTGTTGATTCTTGAGATAAGTGCTTGTTCATGTAAGGGATTATAAAGAGCTTGTCTATCTCATATCTAATTGGTATGGTAGCATAAAGAAAGCAATGTAAAGTGAGAAGCAGTGTGACCACATGGTTGGCCATGGCACTAATGCATCTGATATGTTGTGAGCAACTTTAACATACTTGTTAGGAAAATAGAAGCGACAGACTTAGACTTTAGTAGCCAAGCAAGTGTAACCCCATAAGTTTTATGAACATTACCAATCGATTAAGGGAATGACTCCTATTGTATGCAAGTATTTCAAAGAGCTTCACGCAAAAATGTAGACCCTTATATACGACGGAGGGGAGGGGGTTCAATTTGGCAATCGTACAACCAATATTGTAGAGAGTTATAACTCTACACTTAAAAATGGCAGGTGCTTACCTATACCTACACTTGTAAAGAAGACCTTCTACAATTGTAATGGTTTTTTTAATAAACATTTGGCTAAGGCATATGAAGCAATGATTAGTGGTAAAATGTTGACAGAGTATGTAGTAAAGAAGTATGACAAGTAGCGAAAAGCAGCCACTGGCTATGGAGTTATCTAATCTAATTATCGTGAATAGATTTTTAAGGTTATTATAGCACCACATCCAACAATACATGGCTAAAAGGGGGGCAATATACACGAAGTAGAGCTAAGAGTGCACAGATGCACATGTTAGAAGTAGCAGACATATAAAATCCTATGCTTACATGTAATTGTTGCTATAGGTAAGATGCACATGGATACTTTCCAATATGTCAGCATTTGGTACACTTACGTGCATTAGTTACTCATGTATGCCCATTCTTTCACACCCTATATTGACAAGACTTATTGAACCCACCTTGATATTCTACGGTAGTGGACAATCGGTTGCATTAGGAGAAAGCATTAGAGGCATTAGGAAAATACTTTCAAAACAAGATGGATATTAGGGAAGCTCCTAATAGGGTACATTGTAGCTTACGTAGCATAATAGGTGATGCATATCACGGGCAACGGAACTTGGAAGGAAGATGATGGAATCTAGGTTTGAGTGAGAACGGAAAATAGAGGGTAAGAACAGGCAGTTTTAAGTGTGAATGTGTGGATATCATACACCAAGACACCAACACAGTCAGGGGTCTGAGCTCGAAATAAGGTTTGATATAACTCACGAACACTAAATGTTGCTCGGGATTCAAATGAGGGCTAGATGCAACTCATTAACCAGCTCAAATGAGGGTTTACCACAATCTTAGGGTTAAGATTGATAAGAACATAAGAAAAATTAAATAGTTACTCGGCACTCAATAATCTGGCAAATGTAAGCTTTGATAGCTCAAAATAGCCTTGCTTGAAAGAGGAAAGTTTTACTGTAAAATATGATTGTCCCTATTCATCTATCTTTCCCTTTATGTTATTAGAAATGTTGCTATTTATAATAAATCCAAAACTCTAGTGGCAAAACTGTAATTAATGTATAAGGCTTTAAACCCTAAAAAATTGAGCCTATAAATAAAATAAAGAAAACATGTACAAGAATACAAAACTATGCATTTAACAGAAATTGGCATGCAGTCAATCGGCCTGTCCTGGAAGAAGTAGGATCCAAACTGGGTGGAGTCGACAGTTAAATATCTAGATTTAAGGAGGAGTCTTTATAGTCTCACATTAGTTGGCCGAGACACCAAAAAGGTCAACTCATAATTGCTGAGTACTAAAGTTAGTCGGTACTAGTCTCTTCGTACCGTACTAAGCGGTTCTTTGGTCTTAAGTATTCAGTCGTGTGGTCTCTCATTTTCTTAGCAAACGATAGACTTGATGCTGAGTAAACCCTTTTTTTCCTCTCGGTCTTCCATTATTTGCTCGACCTCAGCAAAAGCTGTTCGGCCTTGGGTTAGAATAAGGCTCCAGCTTCTGGAAGGTCAACTTCGGCTTGGAGATAGTCATAAGCTGATTCCTATCATTACCATGGGGTTAAAAGAAAGTCGTCCTCAACGTTAAACATTAGGTACGGGCTAGAATGTCGAACAAACTTCTCTTGTCTTTTTGTTTCACCATAGGTGCTGAGTATTTTTGGATTTCCTCAACGCTTATAGGGGTCAAGCAATAGCTCTTCCCATCCTTCTAAACTGTGTAAGTGTTGAGGAAGCCATCATGGATCACTTTTCGATCATACTCCCAAGGTTGGCCAAGAAGTAAATTCATGGCATTCAAAGGGACCACGTCAAAGTCAATCTCATCTCCATACTGCCCCATCATGAATATTATCCAAACCCTTTTATGCACATGGACTATACCTTTGTTGTTAAACCACTTTAATCCATAGGGTCGGGGGTACGAGTAGGTCGACAACTTCATCTTTTCTACTATTTTGGTAGAGACGATGTTAATACAGCTACCTCTATCAACAATTAGGGAACAGGTCTTCCCATTCACTAAGCAATGCTTATGAAATAAATTTTCCCTTTGTTCGAGCTCTGCTTGCAGGTCGGCTCGCTTGTTTGTCATGGCTATGAGGTTATCCAGGTTTTCGGCATAGACATCTTCTTTTATCAACTCGTCTTTCGAACTCCTGTCACTTTGACTCCCTACTTAAGAATTTGGTCCTTTGCCTTTCAAGACCATGAGCCTCTTATTCGGACATTGAGAAGCAATATGTCCATAGCCTAAGATTTGAAGCACTTCACTTCTTAGGCCTTACTATTGGGTGCCTTTTCTTTCTTGACAATATTTTTCTTGGCATGAACTAATCAGCTAGACTCTCCTTTCTCCATCTTCCTTTCTAGCCCTTTTCTCTTGGCATATCTCTCAGGCTCAAGGCTACCTTGTTGAGGTCGGCTATTCAACCTCTTATGCCTTTTTTTCCTTTGTCTCTCCACCCTTAATGCCAGATTGATCAATTTGTCCAAAGAGTTGAACGACTGCAATTCAACTATGTCAACAATGTCACCTCGAAGTTCACTCAGGAACCTAGTAATGGTGCAGTCCTGTGACTCGGCAATCTCACATCTCATCATTAAGGTCTCAAACTCTTGTAAGTACTCTTCAACAATGTTTTGACCTTGCCTTAGTTGTTGGAAGGCATGGAGCATCTATTGCTTAAAGTAAGTAGGCATAAAACACTGATTTATCAATTGCTTCATAAGGCTCCAAGTTCCGGTCGGCTTTTCTCCTTCGACATCTTACTTAGCAACCAACTTATCTTACCAAAGGCTTGCATATTCAACAAGGGATAATGAAGCCAACTTAACCTTTATTCGATCATCGTACTTGTAGCACTTGAACAACTTCTCGACTCGGGGAACCCAGTCAAGGAATTCTTTAGGTTGACTACTTCCACTAAAGGCCGATAGTTTAAAATTGATATTATTAAGTCCTTGGCCAGGTGCTTGAAGTTTATCCCTTACATTTCGAATTGGTTGGTTCACCTTGGATTGGCCACTTCTGTTGGAGCTCTGCTCAGCCATATTTCTTCTTGGCTTCAGCTCTCTTCTCTGGGCTTCTTGATTTGCTTCGGAGTCAATACTCCTTTCATTTCTTCTTCTTAACATAGGTTGGTTTTCTCCCCTTCTCGGCTCGGCAGCTCTTTCCAGCTCGGTAACTCTTCTCAGCTGTCGTTCATGGTTGTCAAGTTCATTGGAACCACTTTTACTATTGAGTGTTCGTTCCTTTCTTTCTTCTCATCCATCATGTCTGTGAGCTTTGACTAAACCAGTGAGTTCTTGGATAGAGTAAGTGAGATTTTGAATATGATATTCTAAGTTATCAACACATCGTCTCAAACTTCCACGGGGACTATCATCATTATTATTGACACTATCTTCTAATATTCTTGTTCGTACAGTAATCTCCAGAAAATTGAATAAACACGTCTTGTAATAAAACACTATAGCAACCCAGAAATAATTACTACTCGGCTTCTATAGCTACCAACAACTGACAAACACTTCCATGATAGATAGAATCAACTACTAAAATTACTATTACTTGACTCAGCATCACAATACTACGACTACTAAAATTACAAACACACTACATTACAGAATGATGACAAATAGATGTTCAAATGGTTAAACAAACTTTGAAGAACACTAGCACACGTGTCTCCCTAAAGCTTTGATACTAAGATGATGCGTATCGTAAGCAACGGAACTCAAAAGGAAGACGATGGAATCTGGGTTTGAGTGAGAATGGAAAATAGAGGGTGAGAACAGGGGGTTTTAAGTGTGAATGTGTGGATATCACGCACCAAGACACAAATACAATTAGGGGTTTGAGCACAAAATAGGGTCTGATGCAACTTACGAACACTAAATGTTGCTCAAGATTTAAATGAGGGCTAGATGCAACTTACTAACTGGCTCAAATGAGGGTTTACCATAATCTTAAGGTTAAGATTGATAAGAACACAAGAAAGATTAAAGAGTTACTTAACACTTAATAATCCAACAAATGTAAGCTCCGATAGCTCGAATATAAGCTTGCTCGAAAGAGGAAAGTTTTACTATAAAATATGATTGTCCCTATTCGTCTATCTCTCCCTTTATATTATTACAAATGTTGTTATTTATAACAAGTCCTAAACCTTAGTGATAAAACTGTAATTAATGTATAAGGCCTTAAACCCTCAAGAATTAGGCCCATAAATAAAATAAAGAAAACATATACAAGAATATAAAATTGTACATTTAATAGAAGTTAGCATGCAGTCACTCGGCCTATCTTGCTCCTTTTAGGATAGGCACTTGGAAAGAGCAGGATCTGAACTGGGCTGGGTCGGCCGTTGGATGTCTAAATTTGAGGAGGAGTCTTTGCAGTCTCACATTACTTGGCCGAGATACTAAAAAGGTTAGCCCATAATTGTTGAGTACTAAAGTTAGTCAACATTAATCTCTCCATACTGTACCGTGCCGAGTGGTTCTTTGGTCTCAAGTGCTTAACCGTATGGTCTCTCATCTTTTCAGCAGACAATAGAATTGATGCCGAGTAGCCCCTTTTCTTCCCCTCAGTCTTCTATTATTAGCTCGACCTTAGCAAAAGTTGTTCAGTCTCGACCTTGAACAATTCGGCTTCATGTTAGAACAAGGCTTCAGCTTCCAGAAGGTTAGCTTTAGCTTGGAGATAGTCATGGGTTGATTCCTATCAGTAGGCCATGGTAAGAGGAGATGTTAGAATAGAAATAGATCTCAAAATTGATATGGCATACTGGTACATAGTGTGTCTATATGTGCTCGCGCATGTATGTGTATGTCATGTCTTTTTTTTTTTTTTTTGCTTTATATACATCGTATATAAGTATGTCTTATCACTTTATAGTTGCATGTCTCCCATTGTAGACTCATGATTTGTCCTTTTCTTATTTTATCTTAGATGAATCTAGGACCATCAAACCATTCCCAATTATAGATGTAGCTAGTCCATAAGTCATTGAGCGTGTTTATGGCAGTCAAGGAAAAACTATAGCTCCATAGTTACTTAATATCTTCTTTTTATTTTATTTTATTTTATTTTGTTGGCTATAGCTTTAGACTAATAAGATAATGTATAGGTGAATCTTATGTTGACATGCCAACGATGAGAGGCATGTCTATGTCGAGAGGAGGGACATGTCGTTGAGGTGGATTAGTGGATTGTCCCTTACTTAGAGATGCCAAGTTTTTAGGGGTAAGTGGTATGCCGTTCATTTAGTTGGACTGGTATTTGATTATTGCCCTAGTTGAGCATGGAGGCTAGAGATGTATACTTTTCATTTCCTACTAGTGAGCTTGCAATTGTATTACAGGACATCTCATTACTCGTAGGCCTCCTAGTAGACAAAGATGTGGTGATAGGTAGCACTCCACACCTTTATCGAGATTGGGTAGGCATTTGCTTGATCTTCGTCCTTCGTCCTAACACTTAAATAACTCTTGCTTGAAATTGTCTTGGTTAAAGGATACTTTCAGCCATCTACTTGAGGATGTAGATGGGATGACTACGTAGCCATATGAGAGGGTATATATACTACAGTCGATAGGAGGAATGATATTAGTGGAGAAATCTTGTAACCTGATCCATTTGATGTTCTTCCTTCTCTTATTTGGCTTTACAATAACATTCGCTTTGTATGGAGTGCGACATGCTTAACTTGGCTTTATCGCTAATGTTGTCTTGTTGCACATGCTAATGCTATGGAGATTGGAGGCCTCCTTGTCATTCTTCAGGTGTGGGTATAGGATCACTACCCCCATATTGCCCCCTTGTAGCGTTAAATCATAGTAGTGGTTTGGGGTAAACCACTTATTTGTTGATGGGGAACTGATTTTAACGTCACTTAGCATCTATCCATGTGGCAACAGAATATCAAGGGGCTTTTGATCAACAACTCTCTAACCAAGTACTTCATTTACTCACTTTAGTAGTCTTTCATTGTAAACTTAGCAGCTTTTAACTACATATTATGTAACTTGTTATTCTTTAGGTCGTTTGGCAACCATACAGGCATGGGGATATTTCTATACTACCACCCCTATTATTGTGTTGGTAGTAAGGTTTGGCCTACATAGGTGCCTCTCATTTGCTTTTACCTCATAAAGCTTCATTTCTTCGACAACGTCACCCGGTAATTTGGGGACTATAGGGGATACCTAAGTTAGTAGACACCAGGAGGTATTTGTATGATGTCACCCTACAGGGTAGGAATGAGATAAATTGGGTCGATTGCTAATGCCTCTTAGTAGCTCGATAGGGTAATTATTGAGATTCTATTATTTAGCTTAAGCCACTTGTTAATGCTAGTTGTGATGACTCACTACTACCTCAGTAGCCTTAGAGAGGATGTCGTAGGGGTTGAGGGAGCTATCGTAAACATGGTCACGGGGAGATCGTAGATGAGCCATCCTCTCATCATTGGTTATCTACTCATACATCCCCTGCTACATCGTAGTTGAGCATTTTAAGGTCGGTCCATTTGTTATAGTCCTCAATCCATTCTAAATGCATATAAGTGAGAGCTTCGACACATATGTTTCGACTCCTTTAACTCTACTAAAGAGGCCAGATGGACTATATCTAAATGACATAGGTAAGGGGCTCAAGTAGATTGATCCGGATCTTATATCAATCACATGTCTCCTCTTCATCAATTACTTCATACAGGTTAGAGCGGCACTCAGGTTACTCAGTTGGATCCTGAGTAAATAGATCCACCATAGCTTGATCGTTATCTTAGTAAACAGTAGTTATGAAGATTTAGTCGATGTTGTTGACAACAAGCTTAGATTGTGAGTTATTACTGGACATACTTCTCCATCTAGTTTTACTGATGTAATCCTTTTAATTTCTATATTTGTACTTTTGGTTGTTATTGGAAACACTACTTTATTAATGCAATAGGTTATTATCTTTTTTGTTTAATTTTGAATTTATATCCATTTTCTATATTAATTTGAGGAGGTTCTAATGTTCACAGATTAATTAAAGACTTTGAGATTATGGTATATGTAGCTTGTGTACAGTTTATTAATTTTGAAGTGGTTGAGGAGTTTGACTTTTGGGCATGGAATTGAGGAGTTTGGGTTTTAAGCATCATTAAGAAGTTAGTTATGCTTAAGAATTGGTTATGTAAGTTGTTGGTTTGGTGTATATGTTGTATTTTGGTTTGAACGCAAGTGTATGTAATTTTGGTGTTAGTTGTAGTGCAATAGGACCGTAGAGGAGCTACTGCTATTTAACTTTTTCATTAAAACGGCATCTTCAAGAAGCGATTTTATTCAGAAGTGATTTTATCATGGGCTTATAAAATCACTTCTTGAATATGTGATTTTAGTTCGAAATAAAATTGCTTGTTTAAGGTGTAATTTCAACTACCATATTTTTGGAATTATTTTTTTTTATGGTGTATTTTTGGATTTATTTTTAAAAGCAATTTTTTTCCCTTTTCCCCATATAATCTATATAATAATTTTACTATATTAGCATTATGATGGCTAAACTAGTAGACTTTATCCATACATTAGCCTATGTTAGCGATTTTATGCTTTTGAAACCAAAACCTATCCACTGGCATTCTAAACTCACCTTATAGAGTAAATTTGGTAACTTCGAAACTTATACTCTTTAAAACTTATCATGCTCAAGTTATTTTGTGGAATTGAACCTATAAGTTTTTCTTATCCCTCCATAAATTTTAACTTCACTCTTTACAGTTTTTTTAATAACAAATTCTGGTCAACTTTTTATTTTTCTATATTAAATTTTTTTTTTTGCACTTGAATAGTTTTAAATATGCATTTACAAGATTCCTTGTTTATTTTTACCACATTGCTACTAAATTGTCACGATTTAAAACAAATTCTTTTTCCATCTGCCACCAGATAAAAAATATCATATCTATGAACAACTAAAAAAGAATAATATATGAATTGGGATTGGTCATAAAACTGAATAAAATTGCACCAAATTATAAAATGCGATTATTGGGACTTAGGAGATAAATGAGAGTGATAATTTTGGGTTTAAGGTTCTATCTTATAGGTTGAGCCTTTTCTTTTTCTTTCCCATAAAATATTTCTTCACAAAAAAAAAAAATAGTATTATTAAGATGGATATAAATACCTTAGAATTTATACTTTGTACACCTTAAAATCTAGTTTTGGCATTAGTATAAAGTATAACAACATCATACTCGTGACTTATCTTATAAAAGTAAATTTTAAAAAATTGTTATCCATAACAATTATAACCTTTATTATTGGGAAAAAGGAAAAAAAAAATGCAAAAAAATAAAAAGATTATAGAAATGTAGGTTCTGGGAAAATATTTTTAGAAATACTGCATTTGAAATTGGCTCTTAAAATACAGTATCAAAAACCACCTCTTTATTGAATATTTTTCCAAAAATAGTATTTTTAAGTTTTTTTTTTTTTTGTTTGCCATTCTTTCCCTTTCCCTTTATTATTGTCAATTGAGTAGGTTAAGTATGGATATCTTATATTATGGGTTACTTGTTATGGTATTAACAATATATGGTATTAAGGAGAAGAAGATGTTGTAAGATGCAAAATTATCAAATCAACTCATTTTGTAAAAGAAAAAAAAAAAGTTAAATATTCAACCTTTTAATGAACTTCGGTTGGAAAAAGAGTGAAAATAAATAAGAAATACAAAAGGGACAAAAGATGCCACCAAAATTTCAAATTTGGCGCCACCTCGTACTTGGTTGGCTCTCTGGAAGTGACTAGTGAAGCCCCCATACGGCTATACGAACCGCCCAATTCACCTTCCATTCCACACTTCACCTATATTTTCTGTCCAAATGAATTTTGGGAATGACTTCAAAGCAGAGACCAATTCGGGTGTTTGGCCAACGTTCAATCTCATCATCTCCCCTCTTTCGCTCAACCAATACGTAAGAACTTTTAACAATTTAAATATAAAAAAGCATTCGAAGTTTTCTTATCCCATTCGGTGTCTCAATCCGTGTCCCCTCGAATACAAGATGGTATGATTGGTTGAGATACGGCCGAGATGTAAAATGATGGAATGAGAAAAGTAACTTATTTAGTCCCGTAGGCATTTCAAAACCCTAATTTTCTTTCATTTTACTCGATTTCTCTGAGTATGTTCTGTCCGTGGTTCAAATCAGATGTAAGAGCTCATCCAATGAGGACAAACCCCGGAAACAAAGTTCGTCCGTTTCGCTATCCCAATTCCTTGACCAGAAGCTTCAGCAGACTTCGGTTCACCGAGGAACCGTTCAGGTAAAAAAGCAGCATGAAATGTAAAAAATATCTAGTTTATTTTTTAGTTAATTTTTTCCCCCTTTTAAGTTTCTACTCTCTTGTGTATGGCTTGATGCTATGTCTATAGCTAGTTGCTGGGAATTAGTGTATGTTTGGAAATTGCAATGGGGGAATGGGGTATTTGTGTTGCAGAAAGCGTTTTTTTCTTAAATGAAGAAGTTAGCGGTAGTGGTCGTTGGTGGCTGCTTTTGGTGGTTAATCATGTTCATATTAGAAATTAGAATTGACATACTTCAATGGTTGGCTCAGTGGTTAAGGACCAAAACACATTAATAAAAACTTACATGAGGTCTTGGTCCAAATTGCACCAACATTGTTTCTTAGGGTTACCTATATGGTGCATGTTATACTAAACCAATGTCCGGATCTCATGCAGTTATACTAAATCAAACACATTTTGCTGAAGTAAGTTGTTTCTTAAAGATTATCGTGATGAATTAATTTTATCTAGCTTGGAACATAAGTTTCATGATCAGTTTTGGGGTCAACACTGCAATAATCTTCTTTAAAAGTTTGATATGGTACTGAAGTAGGACATCCTTAATTCGAATCCCTACATCATCATTCCACCCTATTTATTTAAATCATTCACTAGATGGGTCTTGATCAGAGCTTTAAGTTACAAGTAAGGGGAAGCATTAAGTATTAAATGTAAGAGTACACGCCATATCCATAAATTTAAACTTTTGGATAATAATTGTTGTGTTGCTAACCCAGAAGCTAATGGAGCCATAACATCAGTTCACATCAGAAATTCAATTGGAGTTTAAATCTATGACTTTGAATTGGATGTTCTAATATGATGTTTTTAAGGAAAAAACCGAGTTTTCAATTACTTTCTAACTTTTCCTTGCTCCTTGTTCTTGTGAATGATGAGACCAGTTTTATTCATTGAAAGCTTATATTCTTATTGTAGTGTAAGGCAAGGCCGTTTTCAACATTGGTGGATCTAAACCCTAGAAATGGAAGAGATTCAGGTGATGGAACAAATCAGGTAAAGAAAGGAGTGGAAGATGAACAGAATAATGCCATCAAAAAGGTGGTCTTTGAGCAGTTCAAGCTTACTGATAAAGAAAAGGAGGAAACTGTAGTTTCCAGTGGCAAGGAGGCATTCACAGATTTTATAGCTCAGGATGAAGTACAAGAGCCGAGAAAGCGAAGAAATCCTTTTGCAGGTTTGTATGTTAGCTTTAGTTACAGGTGTTAACTAAAGTCCTATCAATTTTAACCTTAAAGTATGCCTGATCATGCATGTTCTTTTCAGCTTCTAGGCTAATACTTGAATTGTTGACTTTAGATTACCTAAAAGTAAAGTTCAAGGTGTGGTGTTTCATATTGAAGATCTGATAATTTTTCCATGGAATCCTACTTGGGATTTTTTGAAATCCGATATGACTTAAATGTGAACATTATTACAGACTAAATGTTTAGCAATTATCGTCGTTGACTTTAGTTGATCCATTTGTATCCATGGAATGAAATAAGTGAAGAAAACATTGTTAATTTGTAATGGATGTCTGATCCATTTCATTGACAGAACTCTCGCATTAATCCAGAGAGACATTTACTATTTGCTTAAGTTAGTCTAGCTTCTGACTTCTGGGTTTTGATGCTTGCACCAGTGAGCCCTTGATTACCAAGAATGAGTACACACACTAGTGATATTAACTCTATCCTGTTACTTTCTGATCCATTCTCGTCTTGTTCTTGCCCACTCATGATTCTATTCTTTCTTAATTTGGCGGAAAGCAATTGTTAACTGATCTCCAAAATGACTGTTTTTTGCAAGTTATTCTAGACTCAGGATAAACGTGGTGTGATCATGACATCACTGAAAACAGTTAGGTGTTTCTTGAAAAAAGGGTAAAGTCCATGGCTTTTGCATATTCCAAATGCATTGTAAATTCAGTGTTTCCACCATAGCGGCCATTGTAGTTATAATGTCACCACTGGGATGAGATTCCAGCTAAAATTGCATAAAATTGAGATGTTGCTCATATTAGTTGTTATCCACATAATATCCTCATGCTTATCAGCATGTTAATGTGTGCTGTCATGCATGTTAAGGCACAGGGATGCCTATTCAGATGACACTGTTGAATTTTCGATTGAATTTTGCTTTGGTTGTTGTCACTTTTGCAACTCAAACTGATCAACTAGGTCAAAAGAGTAAATCCATAGTAAACTTCAAAAACCATTAAATCTTCTGAATCTGATATGTACAGCAGGTTTGCTTTATATTAACTTCTCGATGACAGAATGTGGTGATGCAGTTTTTAGTGCATATACTTTTGCAAGTTACTTTTACTCTCTTATCTGAAATCTTGAATGTATTCTCAATACCCCTGTCCCTAATTTCTGCAGATGCATCTTATAGCATCAAAATGAAGATTGACTATTTTCATTAAATTATGTATGAAAATAGATGAAAGAAAGTACAGGGTATATGCCTCTCTAACAAGCTCTCTTGAGTTGGCTTATTTGCCCTTAAATGTCTCAATTTATTGATAACAAGTAGATAAATAGATTAGGTAATTTGGATCTGACACCATTGGCAATAACTTGCTTAAGTTTATAGCTTGCTCTTTCATTCTTCAACAGAATTTAGTTATTTTTATTTTTTCCTCCACCTTCCGAGCAGGACTATTAAGGATGGAAATTGGGATTGCAGGATGACATTTCAGTAGGAAAAAAATGATTCCTGAACGAAAATCTCTTCTAAATAAGGCCAAGGATGCAGTTTCCCAGTTTTACATGTGAATATGGGGATGTTTAGCAGCATATGTCACTTCTCTTGGTGATGATGAGAATTTATAGGGAACGTTTGTAGCCTTTTAGAGTATTATGAAGTATTTATTATGAAGTATTTAAACAAATCTTTCATAGAAAAGCTATGTCATGCAAAGATAAAACAATACATGAGAGGGTATACATGAGCTTAAACAATTGTGTATCAGACATCATGCTTGTGGTCTTTTTGTCACCTGTATTTCTTAATGAGATCCAGATTATGCAAGACTCTTGATAGCTTATCTGAGATAAAATCTCGTTCCTCCTTGTGCTCTATTTGCGATCATTGAACATCTGCATGAGGCCATCCTCCTCTATGTATTGCTATTGAAAGAGACTTTGACGTTCAACTTTGACAAACTTATCCTGCTTGGTGTGGTTGATTTCAAGGTGAAGAAAATGCAACTTATAAGAGTGTTGTAGTCCTGGGACGAGGTGCAGAGCCTAGGCCGAAAAGAAGGAATTACTTCATTAAAGATAGGAAAGCAAAGCCTCTATACAACCACTGTGAGTCTGGCTGCAAACTAGTACAAGCTGTTTGTTTTTGAATCCTCTTGATCCACAACCTTACCGTTCATGTTCTTAAATTTTCTTTGCTATCAGATGCAAATGGTGGTGGCTTTTGGGATGGTGATATGGAAGGTGTTGATAGTGAAGAAGTTGGATTCAGTGAAATATGGGAAGGGGTTGGTTCCACTACACTTGGTGGAATAGAGTGGCATTGATGAATGTATTCAGATAATATTGATCAAGGGCTTGGTAGTTCTCTACCATTTTTATCAGGTTTTCTCCTCTTGATCTGGAAGTTTCAAAAATGGAAATCAAGCACAAGTGCATATAAGAGCTTTAGTACTTGATATTCTCCAGAGAATGGGGAACTCTGTCAATTCTGTTCTAAGTTCTATAAATTTGCAGGGTAGGATAATACTCTGCACAGGGTTTGTGACAGCATCCAAGATAAATACAGTATCCTGATCAGTTCTTTGGGTTTTTATGGAATGATTTTGAAGAATTAGCCGCTAACTTTAGTCAGCAATGTCACGATCCGATCGATATGCTGCTTTAATTTTTGATGATGTAACATTGACTATTGAACTAACACGTGAAACCAAGTTTTCTCCAGATCAAACCTGGTGGCAACAAAAGGGAACAAATAGGCCTAAATGGGAGTGATTAATCAATGCAGTGAAGTTAGATGAAGCTGGTAGTAAAATTATGCATTCAGAGACTGTATTTGAAATATGAATTGTGGAATGATTTAAACAATTTATATGCTTTTTAGATTCAACAATCCATTGATACATTTTGTGATGTTTTGATATGAAAATATTAGAAAGAGATGGAAAAATGATAAACCATTTTCAATCATCTTTTCATTGTTGTTCCATCTTTTTATACTAATATATATACATTTTCTATATGGGTTCTTTAGCAGTTTTTTTTTCTTCTTTGAAAAACTAATATGCAATTGGGTCAAGGCTATTTAGGTAGACTTCAACTTGATCTGACTTTTAATGTTTCTTAATTTTTTATTTTCAAGAGTTGAAATAATTTGTTTATATACTTTAATTTTTAATTTTATGAAGACTTTTGTTCCTTTCTAATCTTTTCAATAGATTTAATGATTATGGAAACATTTATTTCAAATTTTTTTAGTGAATAAATAGGTTCAATTTGGATATGAAACATGTTTAACAGATGAATTAGATTATACATTTAGATTTTTAGACAGGATTACATCATGTTTGAGATTTTTAAACATATATTTCTTTAGATTTGGATAGGGCTTATAGACTCATTAGCATGAATTGCGAGCTCCATATCAATTACTTTGCCTTCAAAACAATGAAATGAAAAAAAAAAAGAAAAAAAGAGAGCAGGAAACATAACATAACAGTCAAACCCAAAATAAAAAAAAAAAAAATCCCTCTTTCATTTCTTGTAACTGAGAACCTTAATCCCAAAATTTGAAAACAAAAAAGTTCCTCTTTGATTTGCCCCAACTGAGAACCTAATCCTTAAATCAGTCGAACCTACCTCCTTATTCTTTTTTAAGGACTCATTCATAACATGTAAACTTAGCATATATCTGACTGACGAAGAAATACTGCAATTCTTTCCAAATAAAGGAGCTGACATTAGCCTATTAACTCATAATAAAATGTGAGAACCTTAAAGCGAGAGCGTGAATGGTGAGCACGGCAAACAACTCAAGGCGCATACAAAAGCATGTTCATCTAATCGAAGTTTTTCTTGAATGCCTAAATTGTTCATTTTATACAGATCTTAGATGAAATGCAATAGAATGTGAGAATCCTTTACATAATCTGCCTCTTTTGTTTTCTGTTTTATCTATTTTTTAGGAGTAAAGATGTAAGCATTTGAAGTGTTGCAAACGGAAATTATAGGTATAGAAAGTGATAGAAAGTAAAAAAAGTATGTATATAAAATGTAATTTACTTCAGTAATCTTCATGTTTCAAGAGTAAATTTTACTTTAAATACTTGTATTTTCACTTTTTTTATAGTTTTTATACCTATATTTATGCCAATTTCTTAATAATCTGCAATTGCTAATTTTTTTTTTTATTTTTAAGCACGGCAATTGCTAATTGAATGAAAATATAAAAGGTGCACCATTAGGAAAAGACCAACCACTTGGTTGGCAATATCTGAGGGGTAGTAGGCTAAAGTTATATAGAGTTTATAGGTCGTAATCCACCCACCATCCTTAAAATGCAAAAGAAGAAAGAAATGGAGAAAGAAATTTGCAATGACTCGACTTTAAATTAATTAGCTTTTTCTTATTTTATTATTATGAAATTTTCTTTCTCCTTTTCTTTTATTGTTAAGTAGGTTAAAGTTAATGAATTGTGATTCATCAGCCCTGCACAACCTTGGACATCGCCCCAAGGCCTAAGGGTTGCTTGACTACTATCTTAGAGAACTTGATAGCTTGCTTAGTTTGGAGTGGTTGTATAAATGGTTGAGGTTTCCAAATAATTTTTCAGTTTTTCCCTTTTTTTGAATTTGTGAATATCTTAATAATTCTATGACATTATTTTATTAAAGTATTTCTTTTCAAAATATGATAATGATAAAGAAAAAATACAAGTACCTAGAATGTTGAAACCATGCAAAATGTAAAATTAAGCAAAGTTGTATTTTCTTTAAAGATATGTAAAGGTGGCTGTGCAAATATATGGATGCTACTGTGTGAGTTATTATAGGGTTTTTTACTTGTCTAAACAATTAAAAACTCAATAAAGTTAGACCCTATAAGGTTTTGAGGTGGGTTTTGGAATTAATTTTTAAATTTTATAAGATTATGAGTTGGGTTTTGGAATTTAAAAAAAATTTGATGGAAAATCTGAACTTATTTTAAAATAATAATATGTATATATACAAAAACCCTTAATCTCATCCCTAAAGTTTATATGTTTACATTACAAGAAATCAATACTTCATGAAATATGAGTTACTAATATAGTAATATTTATAAATAATATAACAATAGAATATAAGTATTGATATAATATAAATAATAGAATAATACTTTTTGTCTCAGTTCGTTCAAGAAACTTCAAGCCGCATAATATTTGTTATAGACGTTGGTTTTATGTTTTACTTTTAGGTTTGCAATAAAGATTTATAATAGTGATTTATTTGAAAATTAAATTTTATAATAATGTGATTCATGGATATTTTGGCATACTTATATTTGTAAACATCTTATTTTATGAACAAGAGTGTTTATTTTTATTAAATATATATTTTAATAATTTTTTTAGCATGAACGGATTGGATTGGATTTTAATCAAGTTTTTGAAAATTTTGTAAATACAGATTATGAAAATAAAACAAAAATCCTATAAGATACCTTATAAGATTTTGAAAAACATTATAAAATATTAAATCAAATTCGAATTTTATAAAATCTATTTTAAATTCATTCTCATCGCATCGCTAGGCAGATGGCCCTTTTCCTTCGGGCTGCCGTATCGCCAAATAGTTGAATTTCGAGAAACTGGGACAATTGGACAACGATAACGGGCAAATGTAACAATGTCAACGGTACAGTGAAAGATTGAAGCCTACCCAATCCAAACTCGAAACCCCACCATTGCTTTTTTAATTCGTTAAAAGAGGAAAAAAAAAAAAAAAAAAAACACAAAGAAAAGTGAGAACCTAAGCAAACCCCAACAATTAAACACCACCTGTCGTTAAACCCTTGGCCTATCTAGGTATTAACAGTTACGTGTAGGTCAATGATATACAAGTAGATTCTAATACATAAGATTATGAACATAGTATTTTCGAAAGTACTATTATTATTAAAATTTATACATCATTTTATTTTTCTTATATTGGTATCCACTTGTCCTGCTGACTCAAACTGATCGTGTACTTTGCACTCCACAATAATACTATATTCTCCAAACCTCTCTGATTCAGTTACTTCCACCATCTTCTATATTCATCATCAAAACCCTTCTTTAGTAGTAGTTATTACTTGTTAGGACTTTCTTTCTGATTCATTCAACACTTTCTCTTTGTTATATTTAAATTAATTAATTATTTTTTTATTTTTTGGATTCTCCGTAAAGTCTAAGTTTTCTGTTGCTTAAAACACTTTTGCTTGTGTTGGACAGCTGCTCCTTCTCTAATATATATAATTATTTCAATGTTGCCACCATTCATGTAAAGAAATTTCAGAGAGAGGGAGATTTTAGTGTTTATTTTGAAATTCGGTGTCTTGAAGGAGAGAAAATTAAGAAAGGGAAGATGATGAGTGGGACTTTGTTTCAGCGGAGAAAGCAGTCATGGCCTCCTGATGAGTATGTTAGCAGATCAACTTTGCAGTTGGTGAGTTTGAATAAATAATTGGAAATTGATTTTTGTTTTCATTTTGAAAAAAAAAAAAATGTTGAAAATTTTGAATTTGATGCTGTTGGTGTAATCAAGTCCTAGTTGATCATAACCTTTATTTTTATGCCATTTATTTATGTAAATAGAATGAATTGATGAATTTGAAATTTCCTTTTGTTAGTTAATTGAATTGGTTATTTGATTACATGGCAAATCACCAAAAAAAAAAAAATAATAATAATAATTGGTATCGAGTATTTGAGTAATCCAAGTTGTGGTTAAATAAATAATTTGGTGTGTAATCGTATGTGATTGAAATTATTTTAGTGGGAATTGGTTTCTGAAACTCTTTGTTCTAGAAAGGTGCTGCTTTTTTTTTTTTTTTTCCCTTTCTTTCTCTTTTTAATGAATAATTCAGTGTTGGTACTGGGAAGTGGAAACTTAGCTTTATAGGGAGACCTTATTTTGGTTGTGAGAAAGTATTGTGGAATTTGATTTATCCTGTTGAGTTAGTTTACATCGTCAGTGGCTTCAGAAGTGAAATTTTGAATCGAACTAGTGTCTGCTTGCTGTTTAATGATAAAAAATATTTAGCGGTTTACCGTTACTTCAAGGTGATAAGGTGTTGTGAGCAAAGTTAAAGAATTGAGAAATGGATGGGAAATAGCAATTGGCAATAATGGAGCTTATAAAATGACATGATGTGCTTTTGCCAATTTTTTGGTTGTTATAGAATGGCATTGTTTGCACTATTTCTAACTTGTGTATTTTGATTCCTTTTTGTAGTTTGATTTTGATAGTGCTGCTCCACCTCAACAAGCATGGAGAAGACGGCTAAATAGTCATGCCAATGTTCTAAAAGAATTCAGTGTTACTTTTAAAGAGGCAATAAAGATGGTATGCGTTATGTGCAGCTTAGTTTATTCTAATTGCTCATGCACTTTTCTTTTACCTTGATAATTATTTCCATGTGATTTTAGGTTTGGTTAGGCATACGTCTATGGTCTTATATCAGGCGAGAGGCTGCAAATGGAAGGGTATTTCCTCGATTTGGCTGATACATCATATGTTTCTTATCCAAAGAACATGTGATATATTGTCAGTGTGCTGGATTATCACAATCAATCCAACATGCAATTACTGTTCTTACTTTTGGTTATAAATCGTACTTTCTATCTGACTCGAAATTGCTGCATTGCATTCAGAAAGCACCAATTGATCCTTTCTCTCGAGATAGCGGCAAGCCATCTGCATCGCTAGGTGTTCCTCTTGGAGGGATGGGGTAAGTACAGAAGTATTCGTGATCCTTTATTTTGAGCTAACAGCATCCTCAATAACCTCAATCTCTTGCATATTCACAGAAGTGGCAGTATATCTAGAGGATACAGAGGTGAGTTCAGGCAGTGGCAAATAATTCCTGGCATATGTGAATCTGCACCGATCATGGCGAATCAATTCTCTGTAAGTCTCTGCCTGCAAATAATCATCCATTTGCCAGGTCTCTTCCTAGAAAAGGACGTGTTTGGGTGTGGAATATTGCAAGGGGGGAGTCTCCCACTTTGAATAACTTCCAAGTAGAATGTAATCATCAACTAAGATAAATTGATGAGCTCCTTTAAGATAGATTATTTGTATGGAAAATTTCTTGCTGTTTAAATTATAAGCGGATGGTAGATAGTACTTATTTGTTTCATTTTAAAAAATTGAAGTACCAAAATGAAATAAAAAATAAAATTTGAGTGTTAAACTGAAAATAAAATGAAAGTTGATTTACTTATATTATTATTCTATCATTTTATAATAACAGCTGTTATAACGGAGATACGAACTTGTCTCGTTTAAAAAGTTGTGATATTAAAATGGACAAGTTTAAAGTTTAGGTATGAAAATGAAAAAATATAAAAGTTTAGGTATTTGTGCTGATTTTATCCTGATAATCTAGTATCTTTTTCTTGAGTTTATGATAAAAAAGTACTATGACTTGGGTACTAGAACTTCTTCTCTATTTTGACTTTGTCTATGGTTTTGTGATGTCAGATTTTTATATCTCGAGATGGAGGAAATAGAAGTTATGCATCGGTTTTGGCTCCCGGACAACATGAAGGATTAGGGTAAAGGAAAACATCTCATGATTTGAAGTTCTCCTCTTATGATGACAATGCTTTGTTGATAAATGTAACCTTGTTAATTTGAATTGTGTGGCACTTGAATCTGTTTGCTTCCTACCTTTGCATGTGATTGCGGTTGTGGTGGTTCTATTTGCATACACGTAACTGCTGAGTGTAAATGCAGCCATGAGCACTGTCCTTTACATTCCTGGTTCTTCCTTTGCTTCAGCTTCCCACTCTCCCTCAACCCCTTAGTTTGCTTGAACATGTAATCTATTTTTTCATAACATGATTTGTTATTTTGTAGTGAATAACTTTTGCGGATGTGCACCTGATAGGTATAACTAGTCATGCTACCATAAAAATATTATTTTCAAGAATAAATTAATACTTTGCTTTCGTTGACATATTGATATGGATTTCTCAGCTGTCTATACAGATCGTGATTCCAGCTATTACATTGCAGGAAACCCAGCGATCAAGGCATATCATCATGGGGTTGGAACCTCGGTGGCCAGTATTCCACATATCATGCCCTTTTTCCGAGGGCATGGACTATTTATGATGGTATTCTTAAATCTTAATGGAGTCTACAGTTAATCCTTCATGTTCTACTTGTACTGATGGTTCCAATTGTCAGGAGAACCAGACCCAGATTTAAAAATCTCTTGCCGCCAGATATCGCCGTTCATACCTCATAATTATCGTGATAGCAGCCTTCCTACAGCAGTGTTTGTATATACGGTATGCTTGCCCATTTCTTACCTTTAGCACCTGCACCATGGCATGGGGTTGTTGGATTTTGTTAGTTTCATAACATTTCCCTAAAAAATAATCATTTAATACTTGGCATGCATCGACCGAAAAATGAGCTATTATTATTTGTTAGAGTGGCTTACCTTGAAATGGACCAGCGAGAAATCAGTTTAAACATCACTTATTTGGAAAACAATATGCTGGCCTGCACAACATTTGGGTTCAATACCAACGTTAGTAAGTAGCAGAAAACCAATTGAATGGCCAAAATCTATAAACCTGAAATTACCAGCCTGTGGAATTCCTGGCAAATCGAAAAGTCTGCAGATATATATGGTCCTTTTCGTGTTAACACCAGAAAAACCAACGTTACTGTCTGGACCAAAGTGTTTTGCTGCCACTAGCCATGCAGTCTAAAGGTAGAGTGGTATTTTAGTTACTGGTTTAGGTTCAAACCTTAATTCCACTAGACCTTAACCTATACCACAACCCCCAACCCAAAGATTTTAGCCCTTTCCCGATGCCATTCTGAACGTTTAAAAAAAGAAAAAAAAGGAAAAAAAGAGACATGGTTAGATTGCATACTGCGGCAGCCTGATGTCAGCTTAGCAATGTCAACTTTAAAAAGAATTAATCTGCTAGATTCTTTTTGGTTGAGGCTTGAACAGATACTCAAATTTCAGATCACGGTAATTGTCTTTTATTTTGCAGATCCTTGCTATCATCCATATAGATTATAGAAACCTGTCTCAAAAGAGGAACTTTTGTGGGTTGATTGTTTGTCTGTCTCTTGCACTTCTAACTTGGTATTTTTACCATATTCATGAAGTAAAGCTTTTAAGCTAAGCTGAAGTTTGCCCAAATGAAACCTCAATCATCTATTCCAAAAGATATTGACTTATTAACCCTAATTTCAACTCCACAGACAAGCCTTATTTCATCGGGTGAGGTTGACTTTGACTATGTAGATCTTAGTTTATCACTGCACTTCATCACTGCACTTCATCACAGGTCATATTCCCTTCAATACCTAAATATGTCACATCACTCTTCTTGTCTTTTTTGGTGACTTGGTCTCCCCTCTCTACATTTTATGTGACTTTTCACTAAAGTGCCCCTCTTAATAGTTTCCCATGGCACACATCTCTTCACATGTTCAAACCATCTCAATTGTCCTTCCATCATTTTCTCACGAATGGGTATTACTCTTATCTCTCTCCAATATATTCTTTGTATGCATGCATGCATGTATGTATGTATGTACCTATGTATTGATTCTCCAATATATTAACCGTGTGTCCTCACATCCATCTCAGCATGATCCTCTCCTCTATTTGCATCTTCTGATCATGTACATCACTTATGTCCACCATTAAGACCAATAAAATATTGTTGTTTTTATAGCCATCCGGCAGAACTAATCTTTAAGCTTTATGAACATATTATGCTTGCATAGAATTTCTTTTTCACTTGTTCACTTCATCCACTGTATTTGTGTTTCTATGCATTCTTTTTCATATAGTGCTGACCTAGAATACTCAATACTCTCGCTTAATGTGGACTTCTTAAAAAAGAGGAAACAATATCGATATAATGAACTTTGTAAAAGAGAGTAGTCATTGCATATTATTATTTCAGTGTAGAGTACTTGCACAGAAGCTGCATCAATAACCTATCCTTTAAAAGGATAAAATGCTCACTCAGGTGGTTATGTAACTATGCTATGTGTTCAGTGGAACGACTAGGATTTGGATATCAATAAAACAACAAAATAAAAGAACAGATATCAATAAAACGACAAACTAAAAGAACAATTGGATGTAAATTGGACAATTGAGAAACAAAATCACCATTAATGGCACTTCCCAACTAGGATTGCTGAACACTCTAGAGGTAAGAGTACAATCCTTTCCCTATATCTTTCTTAACAAGACTTTAACAGAATAAACCCCCCTCCAACTACCTCTCTCTTACACTATTTATACTCTATTAGGATATTGACATTTCCTATCCTACCCTTCTCCTATTATTACAATTACAACACATAACACTACACTTCTGCTATTATTGCAATTACACCATTATCCCCTTTGGTTTGTTACAATTTCCTCCCCCATAACATTGTATTTGTCCCTGAGGACAGCCACAAGAATTTGCTGCGTAATATCCTCTACCATGATCATAATGATGCTGTAAACCACGATTTTGCTGGCCACAATAGCAAATACAATGCACGTCTTCATGTTTGACTTCTATCCACTCTTGCTCTTTGCTTTCCGCATCTTCTTGTAGTAACATCACTTGCAAGGCTTTGTTTGGGCACTTATGACCTGGACTAAATGATCGATCACACTTGAAGCACAAGCCCTTGTTTGCGTTTATCAACATACTCATGGTAAGTCGTTTGTTTAGGCATCTTCCTGTAGCTGCTATTTTGGGTTGAACCACTTCTATTAGCCGTTAAACCTCCTTCTGTACTGTTCAAATTCATCCTGGCATTAACATTGGAATGATTTTGCTGATACGCATTCATTCCATTACCAGAAATGTTTCTAGAGAATTGCCAAGGCAATGCAAGTTTATTATTGATTGCAGCGGAAGTATTGCTAGCACACACATAAGATGTTGCATGTCCGATGGTGTGCGAACGGGTAGGAGAACTTGTGTTCACCAAGCACTTCTGCCTTTGGCTTTTCGGACCGAAACAAGGATGCATGTTGTCTCCCGCCTCATGCTCTACCATTACCACTCGATCCGCAAACTCTTGTTCGATGCTTAAGTAAGTTCGATAGCTTCAGAAACGTCAATCGGATGCAATGTTTGGACCTTAACCCTAATTTCGTCCTTCAAGCTGCCGAGGAAATACCCTGAAATACCCTAACAATTGAAGCTCCGTCATCTCTGGCGCTTGAGACACCAATGTTTTGAAATCCTCTAGGTATCGTCCTACCAAAGACATCTGGCATAAAGTTGATAATTTGGCAAAAGGATTATTTACATACCGATCTCCATATCGACATAAGAGTTCTGATTTCATGTTTTTCCAATCTAAGCTAGGGTTCCAACGTTTGAGCATCTTCAGCCAGTACATCATCCTCCCTTTCAAGCTTGCCGTAGCTAACGCTACTTTATCTTCATCAGAAACCCTATGAATTTCGAACAATTGCTCAACAGCGGCTATCCACAATGATGAATCTTGTCCATCAAACTCAAGCAAAATCACATTGATTTGCGATTTGTCACCAAGTCGGTCGAACTGAACATTGATCTCCGAACCTCTCTCCTCCATTCGATTGGCTGAGTTATGGTTTTGAATTGTGGTTTCCATTTTCTCCGCTTATAGTTGATCCTCCCGCCTTCTCCTTTGCTCTCACTTCCTTTTGCTAATCCATCTACAAATCGTGTAACATAGTATTCGCTTATCAATTGCCCAAAGTCTAGAGGTTGCATTCTTTTCCACTTTCAAGATTTGGTCATGAACTTCCGATAGGCTTCCCTTCAAATCCTCTCCCAATTCTTTCATATTATTTTCTAAATTCTCAACATGTGACTCCATCCTAGTCATTTTCAAAAAAATTTCCCACAAATGGTGCCAATTGGAACAACTAGGATTTGGATATCAATAAAACGAAAAACTAAAAGAATATTTGGATGTAAATTGGACAATTGAGAAGCAAAATCACCATTAATGGCACTTCCCAAATAGCATTGCCAAACACTCTAGAGGTAGAGTACAATCCTTTTCCCTACGTCTTTCTTAACAAAACTTTAACAAAATAAACCCCTCTCTAACTACCTCTCTCTTACACTAGTTATACTCTATTAGTATATTGACATTTCTTATCCTACCCTTCTACTATTATTGCAATTACAACACGTAACTATGCTATGTGTTCAGTCTTACTCAAAACAAAAGAATGGTGCCAAACCCATTTCCATTTTGAGCCAATTGAATATTTTTTGCTTTCTGCCTTCTCTCTCTCTCTCTTTTTTTTTTGGTTTCTCTGTGTAGTTGGTGAATACTGGGAGAGAAAGGGCAAAAGTCAGCCTTCTGTTTACTTGGGCGGTAAAGCAATTTCCTCTCAATAATACATGGAATGTTGACCAGAACTCTTGGATATTTAGTCAGTATCAATTGCTTTTGCAGAATTCAATTGGTGGAATCTCACACTTGTCAGGAGACCATGTTAATGAACCATTCATGTAGGTGAAAGAGATAAAAGCTCCATCTGTTTTAATTAATCCATTTAAGTTACAATACCTTTTAATTAAAATGCTGCTTTCTGTTTTCTTTCATGATAGCGGTGAGGATGGAGTCTCGGGTGTACTTCTGCATCACAAGCAAGTGACCTAAACCTTGTAGCTTTGTATGACGGTTGGTTTGCATATTTCCCTTGGCCATGGTCAATTATATGTTTCAAGTGGTGAAAAGTGGAGGCATACAAATTTTCATTTAATATTACATACATAGAACAATGCTTGAAATCAAAATCCAAATTTAGCTGAATTTTTGAGAATAACCTGTCAAGTTCTTTGTATGTAGCAAAAATGTTATCTACCAAAGATGCTGTTAGTGTTATGTTTAGTGTCACAACCGTTTTATTTGGATTTTTAAGTAAGACTCACAAAATTTAATTAGATTAGGGATGACTGATGGTGTAGGGGTTTGAACTCAAGATCTCTTACTTTGATACCTTATTATAATTAGCACCACAATCGATGATGTGTACTAATTATATTTATTATATAGCATATGGCTTGGGTTTATATCTGTTGTTTAATATGTTTATGATAAGATTAAGTCTATGCAGGAGTTCTTCATTAATTGACTGATGTTCAAATAGGTCTGGTGGATTAAATTAGACTTTACTGGTGATTAAGTATTTGGTTGCTTCTCTTCCTTATCTTTGAAAAGGTGGTTGAGAAGTGAGCTTGCTTGTCTTATATTATTGTTGACAGAAAGGACGGAACAACAAAAGGAATAGAAACATGTCCATCAATTTGAATTATTAAGATTGTTTTCTTGATATCTAATATATAAATATTTCCTATTTGATCGAATAGACATGGGATGTAAGTTTACATTGCTGTTTTCTTCCTTAGGAAAATTCACATTGAAATTGTTAGTTAGATAATATTTATAACTAATCAAGTCACGAGTCAAATTGATTGCTGAATTCAAGTTATATTTTTTCTATATCTACAACTTGGATATTATCTCTCTATTCTTAGTTTATACGCAAACAGCAGCAGTCGATTGCCGTTAGTATCTTTTCTATGGAATTAGCAATCACGTGAATCCTTCCAAAGATAGCCGCCTACACAAACGGTGAAATCATAGGAGTCACTCGAGTGACGCAATTAGTAAGATTGAATCAACATCTTGTAGAAAGACCTTAATTAAAACTGTTTAATGTTTGATGAGATTGAGGTCCCTAGATGTGATTCGGTTGGCATATGATTGGAAATCATATTAAGGAATTTCAAGGGCTTTAAAGTTATGAATATAAACTTGCTGTTACCTCATTATAAACATTGTCATTTAGGTAGAGCTATATTGTTTTTCCTTTGTTTTGATTGGTTGTTACAACATCTTCAATGGAATACAATCAGCAAAGAATCAGACTTTTTTATTATTTAAGGTGAGGTCAGAATTTGTATATAATTGAAGGGAAAAAAATTCAGCTAGGAAGTACAAGAGAGACCAATTTGGTTATCTACAACTATAATAACAAAAAGATTGTGGATGACAAACTGTGCACACAAAACTATACTTCTAAATATAACAAAATGATCTTAGCTAAGGTGAAAGCTATAGATGGTTGAGCTCTAATGCATCTAGAGTTCCTTTCTTTTCATATGTGATAGATTACTATTGATGGAATCTTCACTTTAGCTACCCAAGTCTCTTGAAATTCTCCACCAATGATGACATAGATGTTAAAGAAAGATAACGCATAAGGGATGGAATGCAACACCATTGAATCTTAGCCCAAATTGCTTTAGTGAATTTACGTGCTATAAATAAGTGGTGGTGATCTTCTCCTTAGTGGAACAAAGGAGACAAAGGTTGTAGGTGACGATGCCCCATTGTAGCAATTTAGCTTGGGTAAGAAGTTTTTCTTTGATTGTTAACTACAAAATGAAGAAGTGCCGAAGGAGGTTAGCTTTGTTCCAAATAATGTTATGGCATGGTGTGATAGGGTGCTTTAGTCTCAAGAGTTCATAAGCTGATTTGATGGTGTAACCATTTCTAAACTCAACTAACCAAACAAATGAGTCTTCAACTCCCATCTTAGGGACTACATTAGGTGGTAGAGTTGATCTAATGGTATTGCAATGTTCCTTGCTTGGCCCTTGCCTTTCGTCTCCCTTAATGATCTTGCTCAGCTTTGCCTCCTTGGACCAGCCCATGTTATAGATGGATCTCTCCCTCATCAAATTTGCAATTGGACCATTAGGGTACCATGAGTCATACCGGAAAGAGATGTTATTCCCTTCCCCTATGCTCCATGTGAATAAAGGTCTTGCTTAGCTTCTTGCTTGAAGGATCTTGTGCCATCACCAAGGGCTTAGCGAAGGATTTGGAATGGCTTAAAAGTTCTTTCCCTTTAGGATTTTGTTGCTCACCTAACTTGGCCATAAGTTGTTGGAGTCCATGCATAAGTGCCATATGTGTTTCAACTGGGTTATCTTATTCCATAACGTGATGTCCATAATCCCCAAACCATCTTCCTTTTTAGGAAAACATATCTCTTCCTAAGAAACCTTAGCTTTGGCCTTTACTTCATTTGATCCATTCTAGAGAAAATGCTTCATCTTTGCATTTAGGTCCTTTAGAATTCTCTTAAGGAGGATGGATATGGATGCCCAATAGACCTATAAGGAGAAGAGCACACTTCTAATCAACTAAACATGAGCTACATAAGACAAATGTTTAGTAGACCAATTGTTAATTTTAGAGGCAAACCTTTCAACTAAGGAGCGGCAATGAGCTTGGGATAATCTTGTTGAAATGGGCAGAACTTCGAGATATTTAACTGGTAGTTGTCCTTCATTGAATCTAACCAAAGAAGTGATTTGGGAGTTCACCATTAGACTAATACCACTGCTGAATAGGAGACTCTTCGAACAACTTGCCTTTAAGCTTGAGAGTAAGAAGAAGTCCTCTAAGCATTGTTTGATCAGTGCAACCGAAGGTACATCCCCTTTTGAGAAAGTTAGCAAAGATGGTTGATCTTCTCTTTTTTGTAGTGCCAATGATGTTTGAACTCTTAATTAGAGTTTAGTCTTCTGAGGAGGCTAGATAAAGTCTCCATAACCAATATAAATAGGTATGAAGAGATGGGATCATCTTGCTTCAAACCACGAGAATTGATAAAAAAACCCATCAACTCCCCATTTAGACTCAGTGAGAATCTTAGAGGGGACACATATTCCATGATCCAACAGATGAACATAGGAGGGAAACTTAAAGCCATGAGAAGACGCTTTAGAAATGACTAATTTATATGGTCGTAAGCTTTTATGATATCAATCTTCATTGCACATCTAGCATGAAGATCTTTATGGTATTTTTACATAAGCTTTTGAGTAACTAGTATATTATTGACAATTCTTCACCTTTTAATGAAAGCAAATTGCTCTCTCTTGATAAGCCTTGGCAAGACTCTTAGAATGCGATTCGCTATAATTTTTAAAATGCACTTATAGAGGATGTTGCAACATGAAATAGGCTTAAAGTTTGTAAAGGATTCTAAGGTACTAACCTTGGGAATAAGGGTAAGGTAAGTAGGGTTAATTGATTTTAAGAGCTTTCTAGTGGCAAAGAAATCTTTGATAGCTAAGTTGACTTTCCCTAACGATGTGCTATGTCAACGTGAAGAAATTAGCATTATAACCATTCAAGCCTAGAGTTTTATCCTTTGCAAGAGACCACAATGTATCCTTGATTTCTTTATTGTCTACTGGTTTGGTGAGATGCGATCATTCCTCTGGCTTGATTGTCTTCTCCATTAATGATGAGATATTGTCTAGCCCCAAAGGTGTTGATGGTGGCGTAGACGACAGGCCCCTGAAGTATGCAATTGCTGCCTCATGTATTTGCTTCTTGTTGGAGGTTCTAGTACTATCTTCTAAAACTATTGAATGGATGCCTTTACGTGAATGCTTCTGCTTCAAGAAATGGTGGAAGGAGGAGGAGTTTCTATCCCTTAGCTTTAACCATGTTTATGTAAATTTTTGTCTTAAAAAGGACTCTTCAGCTGTTGCAAAATAATAATAGTTTTTGAATTTCTGCTTCCTTAACTCCCAATCTGCATTTAAAGGATCGGCTTGGTTTGAAAGTTACATGCTTTCTAGCAAATTGAGATTGAGGTTTACTCTTTTGGTGATATTCGAGTAGTGCTTCTTATTTAGATTTCTCAATTCCTTTTTGAGCAATCTGAGTTTTAAAACTACTCTAAACATGGCAATACCTTTTATCTTTGTACTCTAAATCCGCTCCACCATGGGAAGAAAAAGAGGGTCTTTGCTCCAAAAGTTGTAGTACTTGAACGGAATGTTCCTATTAAGCACTTCTAAATGGAGATTTATAACGAGTGGGTTGTGATCCGAGACACTTGGAGGACCTATCATTATTTCGATTCTCATAAAAGAATTCATCCACTCTTAAGTTGACCAAAACTCTGTCTAGCCTCCTCATGAAATGCCTTTTGGAACATTTGTTGGTCTAAGTATGGAGAAGACCACTAGTTTACACATTCTCAAGCTCGGCTTCAAAGCAAAACTTGTTGAGTTGCTTAATTCTAGAAGTTATTATCTCGTTCCCTCCATGTTTCTCCTCAATGCTACGACATTCATTAAAGTCACCCCCAAGTAACTATGGTCCTTGGATAGTAGATTTGTCTTGCAGCAAATCCGACCACAAGACCGGCTGTTCCGTAGTTGAATTTGCTCCATAAACACAAGTGAACCAAAATGAATTATCTTCTCCTATTTGTTGGCAACAGCAACGGATGTACTACCTAGAAGATGGTGTTATGGTTACTTGCTGTATTGGGGGATTCTAAGTAACCCAAACTTTATCACTTGGATGGCATTCCATGTTCCAAGATGTAAAAATTCTTGACCACACGGTTGGAGTTTTATTTGTTTTTACCTTTGTCTCTACTCAACCTAATAATGAAATTTTATTAAATTCACAAAATCTCTTCACTAACTTTACTTTTTAGGGGTCATTAAACCACTTAATATTCCAAACTGCTAACATAATAAAAAAGGAATAAAGAAAGAAAAGAAAACTAGGGCAAGCCTAAACTATGACTCGGAGAAATATATTGGATTCCTTTCCTTCTCTCTTCTTTCTAGTCTTCGTCTTTTGGGACTATGGACTTGGAGGAATCTATTGGATTCTGGTCGCTGTGAGTCACCTTCTTTTCTTAATGCAATCCGAGTATACTTTCAGAGGAACCATGTGAGAGGAGTCCCTTGCGTTCATTAGATAGCTGGATGAACGGCTATCTAAGGATAAGGTTTCAATAGTTGCATGTTTATCCTTTTTTTTATTGGGTGTTTTCGGTTTGAGAGCCTGAGCAAGATCCCCTTCCTTTATGACAATTCATTTGGAGTATTGTTGAGCTCCCTTTTCCTTTTTCCCCTGTTTGAAATTCATTGGCTCTTTCGATCTTTCTTTGTTGACATGCATGGGGTTATTAGAAACCACATCTTTGCATGCCTTGTCGCCACTACACTGATTAGAAGCATGTCCAAACACCTTCCAAGATGAGCGGTGAGGTGGGACATGTTGGTATTCCATGTTAACCATGGTAAGTTTACAATTCGCTCTCTTCACTGCAAACATAAATGGAAGCTTGGCATTAGCTTCTATCTCTATAGAGGCCTTCACAAATATAATTCTTTTATTTCTCGCTGTGACTGGATCCACCTTGAAGGAGACGACCTATAGCACTTGCTACATATCCAATGCCATCTTTATGTAGAAATTCTATCGATACTTCGCACAATTTAATCCAAATAGGGAGCTTCTTGGGTGTTATTTTGGCATAGTTTGCCTTTAAAGACCAACATTCCAAAATGATAGGTTGGTTTGCAAACAACCAAGGTTGCCTTAAGATCTTGGAAAGGGAGAACTCATCTTTAAACTTGAAGAAGAAGAAACCGTACCCATTTGCAAGGACCTCTACCAAACCCTAATTCTTCTAAAAGTTCAAAGCAATCTTTTGGATTGAGAGAAAGGATAAACCCCGACTAAGGAAGAACCCAACAATGGTGTTTCTCCATATCTTTTCTCCAAATTGTGAAACTGAAGAATGAGGTTCCACACATATAAGTTCACCATGCTTGGAAAGTGGATAGTAATCTAGGGACACATCCACTAAAGGAGAAGTTGGAGGAGAGGTGTTTTGGTTTACCACCTAGTGGTTTTCATGGTTCTGGTTTTCCTCTCTTCTCAGATTCCTTTTTGCTTTGGATGAATGAATTTTCTATTTCTTCTGCTAAATTGGTCATAGCTTTTAAAGTAGAGTTACTAGTGGAGCTTTGACTTTCATCTAAAACGGAAAAATTTCCAACTTGCTTTTTTTCCTTGGAGCTCGGTTCAGAACCGGGAATGGAAAGTTATACTGCATTTCCAGCTATCGTAGGTTGTCTTTTCTGTCATGTCAGATGCCTTTTCAACAGGAGTTTGCTAAGACATCTCAGTGACCTTGGTATCTGTGCTAGAAACCACTTTGGATTTCTTCCTCTTCTCACCAAAAATTACTCCACTACTAGTTCTTGGTGGATTTCCAGATGAAGTCGTAGAGGGAGACTTCTTCTTCTGTTGCTTTCCTTGACCAGACGTAGCTGCCGATCTTAATGCCATGGCTGTGGTTGCTGCAACGCTAAAGGAGACCTTCTTGTTCCAATGGACAAAAGTCCTCATGGGCGACAAAACCTCAAAAGACTCCTTTAAAACAACTCAAGAACGAAAAATTGCACCATAGAAACCTGACTTAAAAAACAGCCAACAAACAAGAATAAAACTAAGGGTGTTGGTTAAAGAGAGAGGGAGGGTAAAAGGATGGGGCGTTAGAGGAAAGGAGACAGAGGAAAAGGGTAGAAAGGGAGGAAGGTGGAGAACAGAAGGAGAAAGGAAGGAAGGGGAAAACAGATAAAAGCTAGGGAGAATTTTCTCTCTTTATATGATGAAGAGAGAGAAATTTTTTCCTAAGATTTTTTTTTTTTAATCAGTCTTTTTTATTTCACCTGCTATGATTCTATTTTTCCCTCTTAGATCCTAATTATCTCCCACCATAGCATTTGATACAAATTCAGATCGTGTGAATTAAAAATCTTTGAAACAGTAAGTTGTTCCTAAATATCTGTGGCCTGAACAAACATTGATCTACTTGTTTTGCCTCTGCAACTCAATTAATATTCTTTTCCCTTAAATCATTCACTTAACACTATGTTTGGGAAGAGGGAAAGAATTAGAAAGGAATGAAAGTGGGAGGAAAGAATTAGAGAGGAAAGAAATTGAGAGGAAAAAATATAAATTTCCTTATTTAGTTAAGGAAGGAATGAAAGTAAAAGGAAAGTTAGTGATAAAATTGTTTATTTTATTAAAATGTTAAAAAAGCCCCTTTGAATTATGTTATCCCTGCTTTCCTTCCTCCCAAATAAGGGAAATATATTTTTTTTCCCTTCCAAATCCTTCTCTCCTCTTTTCTTCCTTTAATCTAAACACAGTATAAGAGTAGTATGTGTATAAGCTGATAAGATCTCGAGAGAAACTCATTCTGTTCGTTATGTATATAGGCAGAGAAGTAGAGACACATAATAGTTGATTGAAGAAACTTGTTACACGTGTACATATGTTAGTTACATCTGTTAGTTAGAAGCTAGATTGGAGTATAAATAGGAGATGAGGTCAGTGGAAAAGGGGGATCGGATTATTGGACATATTTGGGAAACTGAGCGATTGGCTCGTGGATGCCGACTACTCTGAGGCTCTAAGCTCAGGTACAAAACCTTAAATTCTTCTAGATCTGAATTCAGAGAACCCATACCTATCATAAGCATTGTTCAGAATATGTGGCTTATGGGATTATCTGAAGAATGATTGAGAAGAAGCTCTACATAATGTTTGTTGAGATTATTTCACACCATTCTTTGATTCGTGCAGAGAACATTAGTTTCTTTTTTGTTCATTGTTGTGACATACATTTCTTCTACCTTAGTTTTCTGTCTGATTAAAGCTATGATTATTATCTGAAGTACTATTTTATCTTGCTGTTAGTGCTGCAGTGTCTTTTACTTCCTACTATAAATGCAAGGTGAAGTAAAGTGTTCCTAACGCTCATAGCTTAAATGCAGGACTGCCAAAGGGAATCCTCCAGTTACTTTTGCAATAGCTGCATGTGAAACTCAAAATGTAAATGTTACTGTTTTGCCATCCTTTGGACTTTCTGAGGGAAGTTCATTTACTGCAAAGGATATGTGGGACACAATGCTCCAAGTACAAATCAGTACCTTTTGGCTTTTTCTGCATTGGTTTTGGACACCATAACTTCCATACACATTTTATCCTTCCTCTTGATATGATAGTCAATCCAACTGTTGAATTTTACTTTCATGTGTAAAGGATGGTCAGTTTGAACGGAGAAACTTCAATTTAGGACCTACTGGGCCTTCACCTGTTGGAGAAACACTTTGTGCTGCAGTATCAGCTTCTGCATGGGTTGAAGCGCATGGAAAATGCACAGTAGCATTTGCACTTGCTTGGTCTTCTCCAAAGGTCAAATTCTCAAAGGGAAGTTCATATCATAGGTAATTTCCATTAAACAACCATTGTAGACTAAATATGTATGTGTCCAAGCTTGTAGATTCATCTGCTTTTGGTTATTGGGCTCTCTAAAGTCCATGATGTCCCTTTAAGAAACGAAGTATCTGATGTATGGCCTTTAACCATTGATGTGCATGTGTTTCTCTTTTCTCATAATTTTTTCATTTTCCCTTGTTCATCATTGTACAACTCATGTCTATGCTTCACATGTGTCATGGTTTGGGGCTTTCTCTAGCTTACAAATAAACTATGCAATACCTATTATCCTGACTCTATAGTAGTAAGCAAGTTTAACTTATACGTAGTACTAGCTAATAAGACTTAAACCTGTAAGTAACATGAACAAGATAAAAATCAACTATAAATATAAGTGATATAGATAAGAATCGTAAAATAAATAGCATACTTTTATTAAATCCGATGGTATTATAAAGTTATAATGTGTACGCGAGAGTTATGTGTATATAAGATGATGTTTTTGATCGTGATTAACTAAAGTGGTGAGTAAAAACTTCAATTCAGAAAAGTACTCACACTCTCATAAAGAAATTTATGAGTATTTTTAGGCTTAGTAGAAGGAGATATTAAAACTGGTGAAATAATACTATTACTAAAGTAGAAAGTTACTAAAAATATAAGTCCCCAGTTGAAATGAAAAAAAAGTCTCATTCTATATTACAATATAAACAAAAGAATAGGCCTTTACTAGTATAAATGCGTTACATAAATAAGACCCTGATGTCCTCCCCATATTGACATCATTAGCAATATGTACAGGAGCTTAGGTTTGGTAGCCAAAGTCTTCTAGTTGGCCTGGTTGACTCCTTTGGAAAAGGGTTTGAGGTCTTCTTTAATCTCCTAACTAGTATCTTTTTCTTTTTGATCTCTCCACGTGATTAAATACCTTATGTATTCTTCTCCAGTGGTAGCATTTTTGACTTTTCGCTCTGCAAGGATGTCTTCTATAGCTTAATTTAAGTTGAACTTGATCTTGAAGTATGATCGCTTGGATACATTGTGAGATGGGTTTTTCATGTCTAAATAAATAATATGGCTTTAAAACATTGATATGAAAAATTGAATGAACCGTCAACAACGTAAGAGGCTCCACTTTGTAGGTTGCTCTTTCAATTTTCGAGATGATAGGAATTAGACCAATGTACCTTAGGATAAACCTTCTACCCTTGTTTTATGATGATCTCTATTGTTTTGAAAAAGGTTTTATGAGGATCTAATCTCTAACATTGTACTCTTTGGGTCGGTAATTCTAATTTGCCCATGATGATCTTTATAAGGCTCTTGTTGGAGGAAGAGTTTTGTTGGATGTTGAAACAAAAGTGGAAAATATCCAACAAGTTAACCCAATTCTTTTGGTTGGCATTAATAAAGTGCTAAAGGTATTCCTCCAACAAATCATTAAATCTCTTTGTTTGTTTATCGCTCTACGAATGGTAGCTAAAAGTCATGTTTTGTTCGGAACCTAAGAAATGTAACAATTTTATCCAAAACTCCCCTATGAACCGGGCATCTCTATCACTTGCAATATTCTGGGGCACTCTCCAAAGCTTCACAAAATGTTTGAAGAAAAGTTAGGCTATCTCTTTTGCATTTAAACTTTTCGTAGCAAGAATAAAGGTGGCATATTTGGAGAACCTATCAACAACAATAAAAATAAACGAGTGCTCCTCCACTTTTGGTAGGAAAGTGATAAAATCCATGGAGACACTCTTCTATAGGTAGGAAGGTATTGAAAGTGGTTTTAACAACCCTGCAATTTTCCGCTTTTCTAACTTTATCTTGTCAGTAGGTTAAGCAAGTTTTTGTATGGCTTATCACATTTTCTTTCATATCCGACCAATAATACCCTTGCTTCAAGAAGTCAACATCCTCTGCTAGCTAAGGTGTCTTGCTTACAGAGTATCATGGCACTTGCTCATGAGCGCCTTTCTCAAGTTATTCGCCTTCGGGACATACAACTTTCTCAACCAACTACTTGAGATTTTTTATTAATAGGTTTTGGCTTATATGCTGCTTGATATGTTTTTGAATTGAAGTCGATATTTGACTCACCTTTTAGTGTATAATTTGTGCTAAGGAAGCTAAATTATCTTGCTTACTCAAAGCTACCGCTTGATTAGTTCGCTTATTGCGGTACTCAATATCTATATCAAACTTCGTAAGGAACTCTCGTCATTTGGCTTGCTTAGCCAAAAGCTTAGGTTGAGTCATATGTGACTAACAGTGGAATTGTTTATGTTTACTAGAAACTTTAATTCTTGTAAATAGTGTTTCTAAGTTCTTAGACAATAAACAATTGCAAGTAACTTTTTCTTAGGTTGAGTACTTGTGCTCTGTTTGATTTAGTTTCCTACTTTCGTATGCTATTGGATGACTCTTTTACATCAATACTTCACCCAATACAATGTTTAAGGCATCCGTGTGGATTTCGAAAGGCTTGGAAATATCAAGAAGTGCGAAGATTGGCTCTTTCATTGCTATACAATTCAACTCTTCAAAAGCACTCTTACATTCCTTATCTCATGACTATGCCCGATCTTTCTTCAGCAAATCTGTGAGGAGTGCAACTCGGCAAGAATATCCCTCAACAAATCTTGTGTAATAATTAGTGAATTTAAGGAAGGACTGTAACTCTGTTACACTTTTAGGCACTGGTTACTGCTTGATTGCTTCCACTTTAGTCATATTCATCCGAATCCGCCCTTCTTCAACTACATGGTCTAAGTAGTTGATGTACTTTTGGGCAAAGGTATATTTCTCGCGCTTTACATACAAACGATTCACTTATAGCTTTTGGAAAACCATCTGTAAGTGCTTTACATGGTCTTACAATGTCTTGTTATATACAACAATGTCATCCGGGAAGATGACTACAAATTTACCCAAGTATTCATGGAATACATAATTCATAAGTACAAAATGTTGTAGGAGCATTGGTGAGACTGAAGGGCATTATCAATAACTCATAAGTGCTATACAGGGTTACATACGTTGTTTTGGGCTTATCACTCTCAGCAATACGAACCTAGTGATATCCTGAGTGACGATTCATCTTTGTAAAATACTTGGCTCTTCTTAATTGATAAAAAAGATTAGCAATCAGAGGAATCGGGTAATGGTATTTCACTGTCAACTTGTTTAGAGCTCGGTAGTCAATATATAATCTTAAACTTTCATCTTGTATCTTCTGAAATAGAACAAGTGCACTGTACAGTGCTTTTGAGGATCAAATAAAGCCTGCCTTTAACAATTCATTTAACTGCTTCTTTAACTGAGTAAGTTCAAAAGGCGACATTTAGTAAGGAGCTCTAGTAGGTGGTTTAGCACCAGGAATAAACTCAATCTCGTGGTGTATTGATTGTTTACGAGGTAATCCTTTGAGGAACTTATCAAGCATTACAGAATTGTACTCCTTCAGGATGCTCTATTATCTCTAGGACCTCAGTCTTTCTTATTTTTGCTTTCTTTATAAGGACAATCAAGAAAGTCAACTCTTGATGTTCAAGCCCTCTTTTTAGTTGGAGTGCTGATAGCATCATAGGTCTAATATTCTTTTCTTCCTTGCTACGATTGCTAACCCTGTTCCTCTGAACTGTTACACAACATGACTTTTCACTTATGAATAATAAGCAATCTATTATAGGCATGGGAGTAACTCTAACCTATCTCAAGAAATCTATCCTAAAGACACTGTTGAAGTAATCCAATGGGACAATCGTAAAGTTAATTTCCACTCCAATCCCCAATCTTCACCTTCACCCATCTTACAACTTCTTGAACAGGGCAAACCTTGGAATCGACAGCTTTAATTTGGTTAGTGTCTTCAACAAATATCAGCCCTAATGTTTCTGCTTCGGGCAGATTAATTGATAGCATTGGAGTCTACCATGGCATTAGCACTCTTTCCATTGATATTCAATTGGACATACATCAATTTATTGTCATTCTTGGGTTTGCATCACACTAAGGAACTCTTTTTGATAGCTGACAACATGTATAATGCGCCTATTCGAGATTGTTTCTTATTATCACTCCTTGATTCTTTATCCTTGCATACACTTTCTACCTTTCGTGCCATAGCATTGAGCACAACTTTATGTAGATATTCGGCTACATTGTGCAAACTACTACACAAGAAGTATGAGAATGGAATGGGGGTTTCTTACCTTCATTGGTTGCCCTACTCTTTTCATATTAATGAGAGTTATTGGATTTCCTCCGACCCTCTGCAGTGTTACTACTGCTGCTACTTGAACTTGGGGCTGATTCTCTTTTAGGTTTGCTTGTCTTGGTTGACTTTCTATCCTCATGCCTTATCGTTACATTTTTCTCTTTATTGTCATGAGTGTAGTCAGTCAAGCACTTAGTTGCCACTTGCACTATAGCCAAATTCGTAGCTTGTTCCCCTAGCAACTTATTCCTAGTATAAGGTTTCAATCTTTTCAGGAAGTAAAATAGCTTATTATCTTCAGTTGTGCTTTTGATGCTCAGCATCAATGTTGAGAACCTACGGATATACTTTCTGATATTATCACTTTGTCGAAGTTCCCCTTACTTCTTTCGGGTATTATACTAGTCTTCAACTTTAGTCCTCTTATCTATATATGCATTACCATTCAAGATCTCTTCATACTTGGTGCGCCACCATAGCTTGGCATTACCAGTCAAGTACATTATAGTTATGATGACATTTATTCTCTCATCAATTTATCCTTACAGCAGCAAAATATTACCCCATATCAAATAGAAAATCCTTTAGCAACTTAGCATTCTTAATGCTAATGAATACCTTAAGCTCAAGTATCTTTAGATGTCCCGTATAGATAAGAACATGTATGGGGGTAGGGATAAGAGCATTCCCCATAGCTTGAGTTAAAGTAGCCATTTATGTCCTCAACTCTTCAACAGACTCGGTTGAGGCATGGGTATTAACATGTATTCTCAAGTCTTCTACTTAAGTTCCTAGTTATCGTCTTGCATCATCGGTTGTTGTGTACATTTCCTTTTTGAGTGTCTGCACTGTTACATCGAAATTCTTGACCATTTTGATCATCTTGGCATTCATATTTTGATGATTGACCTTAACTTCAACTACTCTTATTGCTAAGGCAACCAAATTATTTATTCGCTCGGTCAATCCCTTAAGAATTTCCTCTATTCAATTTAGCCTCTTGTTCACTTCTGCTTGTGTTACGATTGTTTTCGTTAGAATAAACCTAAGCTCTAATACTAAGTATCATGGTCCGGAGCTTTCTGAAGCACACAAATGGATCATGTGGCGTTTACTGTTCTGCTTGTGCAACAATAAGCAAGCTTAACTTGCATACATCGTTAGCCAATTAGGCTTAAGCAATACTAACAGATCAAAGCTAACAGTAAATATAAGGGATACGAATAAGAATTGTAAAGTGAATAGCACACTTTGATTTATTTTGATGGTATGTTAAGGCTATAATATGTGTTAACGGGAGTTATGTGTGTATAATAGGATGCTTTTGGTTGTGATTAACTAAAATAGTAAGAGTTTTAATCCAAAAGAGTATTCATACCATTTAAAAGAGTTTTACAAGCATTTTTAAGCCTAAGGGGAAAAGATATTAAAATCGGTGAAATAGCATTATTCCCAAAGTGGAAAATTACTAAAAATAGTAAGGCTATAATTAAAATGAAAGAAAAAAAAGTCTCTCTCTATGTTACAATATATACAAAAAAAATAGGCTCTAGCTAATACAATTGCATTACAAAAATGAGACTCTGACACATGCATGCCACCTCTCCCAATTATCGTACTTGTTTGGAACATGATTACTGCTTCCTCATGCTTAAGAGCATTTGCATTTCAGCCTTAACTTTTTTAGTTCTCTCATGCAGTTCTGGAGTCTTTGACATCTTTTACAAAATTATGGAGAGAAATGTAGGATTGCTTTACTAAATGTCTGACTTCCTGTGCATCATTTTATGTTATTACAGGAGGTACACAAAATTCTATGGTTCGTCTGAAAAGGCAGCTCTTGACTTGGTGCATGATGCTTTGACAAGTAAGCTTTCATTTCCTTCTGCAATTTGTATAAAATTTTTTCAGGGCTTTGCCATCACTGTTATTTACACATCAAAATTCAAGAAACTCATTTTAACTACTGTATGCTCCAGATAGGATGAACCCATACAAAGTAACGGGAAGTTTAGAAGTTCTCTGTTGCATACAGATGCTTCTCTGATGATAAAAGACTGCTTGTTTCTTCCAATCAAACGAAACATTGAAGTGTCTTAGACTAGTGATTGAAGTCTTCTCTTCTATCACTTTTATTTTTCTGTATGCTATTGATATGTTGAGTATACGGTCTTTACAAAGTCTCTATTATTCACTGATTCATATGATTTAACTCTAATATTCTCAAATCTTCATCAGATTATAAGAGATGGGAAGAAGATATTGAGAAGTGGCAGAGCACTATCCTTAGTGATGAAGCACTTGCTGAATGGTAATTTATACAGTTATTTCCTGAAATGCTTCAGGTTTTTTTTTTTTCTATGTTCGAGCTGGAATGCGTTGTTGCACTTGTTAGCTTGTTTGAAGTTTATGCGGTGTCATCACATCCATCCAAGGCTTCTGAAATTGTGAGACTGTTAGCTCATGAAATGGTGTTTTGCCATTGCCCAATCTACTGATTTTGCTTATGCCTAGAACAGCCTGTTTCTCATCCAAAAGAGCAAGGAGATCATGTGACCACATTGTTGCTATTACTTACGATTATTCCAGTCACAGTTTTCCCATTATAGATGGTATTATTCTATTAGATGAATTCTTTGGAGCCATGTTCATGAGTACATGAATCCAGATAAAGACATTGATGCCTGGTTGGTCCCTTTCTTAAAAAATGTCCATGATTTTATGAAAATATAATTTGCTCTTTTCTTTTAACATGCTTGGATGCTTTGCATATTATTTTCCTTATGATCTTTGAATGTTTAGCAATTAGCATATTGTTTTTCAGGTACAAGTTCACGTTATTCAATGAGCTCTACTTTTTGGTGGCTGGAGGAACTGTTTGGATTGGTAAGGCTTGCCTATCACACCACACGATATTAGAAAAATGGAGTGCTTACATACTTTTGTAAGTGCTGATTATACATCAGTCTAGTAGATATCTGTATCTTATGGCTTACCTTTTTTTTTTTTTTTCCCTCCTTTATTAGATTCACCATTACCTGATGAAACTGAGATGAGTTATCATCATGTCGTCAAGGCTGAAAAGAAAACTGTTAGAATCAACAATACAAGGCTGGATTATCATGTAGAAACAAATGAGAGTGACAGCAGAGGTTGTGCCAATTCACTACAGAAAGAGGAGTCCACGACTCCCATGGACGGGGATGATACTCAGCAATCTTCCCCTGTGGACATGCAAACTGAGGAAGATGATGTTGGCAGGTTCCTTTACTTGGAAGGAGTAGAATATATTATGTGGTGCACCTATGATGTCCACTTTTATGCGTCGTTTGCACTACTTGCCCTGTTTCCCAAAATAGAACTTAGTATTCAGCGTGACTTTGCAAAAGCTGTATTATGTGAAGATGGAAGAAAAATGAAGTTTTTGGCAGAGGGAGAATGGGGAATTCGGAAGGTTAGAGGAGCTATTCCCCATGATCTTGGAATCCACGATCCTTGGCATGAAATGAATGCATACAATATTCACGATACAAGCAAGTGGAAGGATCTTAATCCAAAATTTGTGCTTCAGGTTTTTCGGGATTTTTCGGCCACTGGTGATATGGCATTTGGAATTGACGTTTGGCCTTCTGTTCGCACAGCCATGGAGTACATGGAACAATTTGATAGGGATAATGATGGTCTAATAGAAAATGATGTCTTCCCAGACCAGACATATGATACTTGGACTGCTCATGGTGTAAGTGCATATTGTGGCTGCTTATGGCTTGCTGCACTTCAAGCTGCAGGTGCCATGGCCCATCAGATTGGCGACAGGGACTTTGCTGAATGGTGCAAAGCCACCTTTTTGAGGGCAAGACCTGTTTTTGAAGCAAAGTTGTGGAATGGATCTTATTTCAACTATGACAGTGGTTCTAGTAGTAACAGTAAATCCATTCAAGTAGATCAGCTTGCAGGGCAATGGTACACTGCATCATCTGGCTTGCCTGCTCTTTTCGAGGATTGCAAAATCAGAAGCTCTCTCCAAAAGATATACGATTTCAATGTAATGAAAGTAAAAGCTGGCAGGATGGGTGCTGTGAATGGAATGCATCCTAATGGAAAGGTTGATGAGACGTGCATGCAGTCCCGTGAAATATGGACTGGCGTAACTTATGCCGTGGCTGCAAACATGATACTTGCAGGAATGGAAGAACAGGCATTTAAAACTGCTGAGGGCATATTCCTAGCTGGATGGTCGGAAGAGGGACATGGGTAAGAAACTATGTCCATAGCACATTGATCTTCTCCTTGATTGTTCTTTTCTCAATCTTGTTTACCATCGATTTTGTAAAAGATGCTAGTTTCTCCCACATATGTGAAGTGGCTGAGAATCCATGCAATCAGAATCATGTCAATGCTTCATGAGGTTTCTAATTGATAGGAAAGAAATCATCACACTATTTGTCACTTTGATTTCCCTTTTCTGCTTACTAACTACCTCAGCATTTTTGCTTTCGATGCATCTATCATGCAATGTTGTAAAATGCTTGCATTTAATGTCAAAATCAATTTCTAAACATTTTCAATGTTTTCTTTTCTATTTTTACATCCTATATCTGAAGTTTCCAAATTTTATACTAAATTGAACCTCTTGCCTGTTAAATTCACTATCCACCTCTTATAATTTTATGCTTTTTGACCAATGGATATTTATTTGAGACAACTTCTTTCGGAAGGTAGTAGTTTTGACATCATCCCTTCTTATGAAGACTTAGCCTATAAACATATGGGCATTGTGCAAAGATGCTTTCCCCTTCTCTTTTATGAGGCTTGATTTTACTGCTCTTCTACATACAGATACTGGTTCCAGACCCCAGAGGCTTGGACAATTGATGGGCACTTCCGTTCCCTCTTATACATGAGACCGCTCTCAATCTGGGGTATGCAGTGGGCACTTTCCCAGCCCAGGGCAGTCCTTGAGGCCCCTAATATTAACACTATGGACAGGGAGAATGTATCACTATTTCATTCAGAACTCTCCTGGAAAGACATCAGTGTTAAAAAAATTAGCCCATCAAGGTGCCTTGGCAAGTCGATTTTCCATTGTAAATGCTGATGATAGTCACTTAAGTTCTTTGTTATGTAAATAAACGAATTAATGAAAAGAAAAAGGAAGAGAAACGAGAAAAAGAAACGCAGATTGTGAACTTGCTTTGCATTCTCTTCCAACATCACCAGCTAATGGGGTTGGCTACATGGACTCTGTTTAACCTGGGTTTGAATTCCCATTCGGTGTCCGGAAAAATTGTGTAGGGGGAGGACTTTCCTAGGAAATTGGCAACCAGGAGTGTGTATTGTATCACCATGGCTCAGAAAGTTCTATTATACAGTAAACCCTTTTCATAGGAAAATGCATGCTATTAGTATCATTACATCATTATTAGGCTTTAGCATCCAGGTGTATGGTTTGTGTATATAACATATGGTATGATGAGTTTGATGTGAATCTTGGAGTTACTTATTGATTTCAGCTTCCAACAATATCTTATGCAGGTTTGGAGCTTTGTGCAAATCAATAATCTGATTCTCTTATCATTTTTCTACCCATATACTGGAGAAAATTTTTATGGCTCGAGTGATCTATGGACCATGTGCTTTGAGATCATAGTTCTGCAGGGGCATATAAGAAAGCATCCTATTTGTGTGAAGCAGGTCTAGTCTAGCAAAGGAATGCCTTTTAATGCTTTTATTTTTGTTTTCCTTTATTTTTTTAAAAGGAAAAATCACATCAACTCAAATAGAGGATCGAAAATAAAACATCAATATTATGTAAAGTGTTTCGTATTTCAAATAGTGATTGAACTTTGAAGTGGCAAAATAGAAATCAAACCACTTAACACATTGTTACTCTTTTATTTGAACTATTTGAAATTTTGATTCTTTATTTGAATTTGATCCAAAATGTTGATATTTTCGTGTGCAATTTTCCCCTTTCTTTGAGTTTAGATGAGAATTTCTGCAGCTCACACATATAAATGGATAGGGAATGCTAATTTTTTATTTGGTTGTCCTAACTTAGAATTTTGAAATTAGGGAAAATTATGCAAATATTTCCTGTGTTTTGAGGTTTTTCCAATAAAGTGATGTGTGTTTTATCTATGCTCTATAACCATTTGTAAATTGAAGTAGGGACATCTCTTATTGATGTATTTAATCAATTAATGTGATAAAAATAATAAAAATTGAATAATAAAAAGAGTAGAAAAAAATTACTGACAATTTGTTCATTTCATTGAATGGAATGGGAAGAGAATGTAATAGAAATTCTTACGGAATATAATAAAGATTTAATATCTATTACTTTATTTAGTTGGATCAATATATAACTTGAGAATAAATATACAATAGAATTTTAATGACTAAATTACCTTTGATCTATTTTTTTTCTTAAGTAATTCTAGAGTAATAAGTGGTAGTGGTGGAAATCGGTTACAGAAGCAAAGGCGGTGGTAATAGTTGATGGCGGTTGTGAGTAGCGGTTATGGTGGTGGTGGCAGTGGCGGTGACGATGACGGTGGCAGGGATAGCGGCTTGGAGGAGAGATAGGGGTAGTTACGGCGATGGTAATGATGGAGTGATGATAGTAGTTATCAGAGATGGCAACAGTGTTGGGTGGTAGCGACAGCGGCAGCGATGGTGATGGGTGATGATGGTGGCAACAGGGTTGGCAACAGTAGCAATGGTAAAGGCGACGGTGATGATGATGGTCGATGGGTAGTAGCAGTAGTAATGGTGGTGGTTATTGTTAAATTAATATGAAGTTATTTTTGGAAAAAATATGAAATTTTGCGAAAAATCGTGAATTTTTAGTTGAATTGAAGAATATTTATTACTTAATTTCATGTAATAAGGATTCTTGAGAAATTGCAATTCGGAGATAAAAAATCAAGTAAATGCTGTAATAAAGAATAAGAGAGAGAATGAAATTCCAATTCTTTTCAAGTGAATGAGGTATTAGTGAAACTTGTAGTGCTATAGCAAAAGCAACCAAGTGAAAAGGAAAAAAAAAATTGATTGTATTAATATGCCACGTAAATAGATAAGTGATGTATACGTACCAATAAATATTTGACATGTGATAATAAAAGAAAATAATTTTTTTAGAAGATACCAATTATGTTTTTACGTGTTAAATTTTTATTAGTACTTATATATTACCTATTGATCCATGTGATGAGTTAGTATTATTAAATTTTTTTTCAAAAGTAACCACTTTCTTAGATTTTTATTAACCAATCTTTATGGGCTAATTGCATTAGCCCAAATAGTTGGCATAATGAACACTATGAAATTATCCTTTTATGTATTTACCATTTTTTTCTTAGTGTATAATTAATATGGAAAAACATAAGATGTTAATTTATTTTTTATTCTTAAAGGCACCCATTAACATAATTTGTATGGATTTGCCTTTTATTTATTTATTTTTTAAAGTAATATTACAAATCTTCAAACTGGGCAAGGTGTAAAATTTTTTGTGAATGCGTAAATTGGGGTCTCGTCTTATCGAATTTGTATTAAGCTAAAAAAACATGTATATGAAAACCTTCTTACAACTTCTAGACTTTTTTTTTTATTATAGAGGGGTAATATAAATGATATCCGGAGAAATATTAATTGATATCCCGTATACTTGTTAAACAGTAAAAGAAAGGAAAATTTTCACATTTCTATATATTTACGTCTTGTCTCTTATATTGAGGGAATTATATAAAGGATTCAATTCCACGTCTTAATATACAGTTTTAACATATTTTTTAACAGGCTTTTTTCCCAATTGTTTCGCTCGTTTAGTAACTAATTTAATTAACCGTCCAAACAAATTTATCAGTCTTACTTTTTCTACACGACATTGTCTCTTACACATGCTCTCTCTTCTCTCTACCCTTCGTACTTCCTTTACATATCAAGAGAAAATAGTTCATTTTTTAAATGGATAGCTGTTTATTTGTTATTATTAATTTTTTTTTTATATAGCTTTCATATATTCTACATCCCACTATGCTAAGTTATTATTATTATTATTATACACTTTTCTTTGATTCAATAATCATTTTATGCTTTTTTTTTCCCCTTATAACGCTCATTATTCTGTTTGCATGTTTACTGGTTTTTTATAAAATATATAATCTAATTTTTTGTAAAAAAAAAAAAATTTCTTTTATTAATGTCTTAACAAGTATCCCATGTATTGGTAGGCCAGCCCTACATCAAATGGAATGAATGCCTTCAGTTTGGGGAAATGCGGCATCCATCCCGTTACAATCTTCCAATTCAACGTTGAACGTGGCCAGGTTTTCGGCCGAGAACAATAACATAAAACCTGGCCGTGTTTATTTGTACAAGTCCTAACTCCTACGTAAGTGAATGTGGGTCCTACAGGGTGCACCGTAAATTTCTCTCTCAAAGGAATTCAATATTATCAAATATCAAAAGGGTTCTATTACAACTAAGAAAAAAAAAATACATATTTATATAGAAACCATGACAATCTTAGGGTAATTAGGTAATTAAACCTACTAAAATAAACTTTAGGATAATTATTTACACCTGTTAGCAATTAAAACTAAACAAATTTAAAATATATAAGGTAATTTTGTAATGACAATAATACAAGAAGAACTTGAGGAAATATATACACATGTACATGTCACGGTTGTTGTTTTGAAAGGATGTGAACGTGTTCAACTTAAAACTTAATGTGATGTAAGTAGCATTAGTAGACGGTTTGTTTGTGATTTAAGATAGTCTTTTAAGATAGGGTAGATCTCTGATAAGCAAATCGGTCGACAACTGATGTGGTTCTCTTAATGATGGTCATGGTAGGTTAAAATCAGTTGGAAAATTGGATGTCTTCGTTATATGAGAGACGATGATAATATCGGATAATGGTTTTAAAGCTAGAGGATTTGTAATAGTTCTAAGTAGACAGGAAGAGTAAAAGTTGCCTCACTGTTTTTAAAACGATAAAATACATGAGGCAAAAAAGGATTGAGTGTCGCACGAGTACTTGTAGAGAAAACGAACCTTCCATCCTATGACATACATAGCGTGTACATTTCCTCTGGCTTCAACACATAACTGTGTAAGGGATTTGCCATGCAAATACATAGTTTGTATAAGCTCTAATATGAAGATAGATGGCATCATCTGTCCTAGTTTTAGCCATGGCGTGTGTTATTTTGGCTTAGATCGAATATCGTTCATGCATCGTTGATCGTCATGTTGAATCCAGCGAAATGGTGTCATCCAAGGAGGAGAATTGGCTTGTGAGCATTGAAATGGAGGATTTCAAGCTCATCGAATTCTATTGGAACTCGTTCATCTTAATCAAACCACAACCATGTTTGCAGTATGTCATGGCCATAGTAGTTTTCTTGGGTCGAAGCATTGTAATGACTACATTTGGGAATTGGGGTTAGTATTTTTTTCACTCATTTTTTAAAACTAATGGTATTTCTGCTAACAAATGTCGGTGAGATGTTGATTTTCCTAATTTTGTAAAACATAAGTACCCTAAGTACCCCCTAAGTGAAATTTATCCTAAAATAAAAACAAAAAATGACGTCAATACTGACATGCTACAATATTAATACATGACATAATAATTAAAAGATCATAATAAAAAATGTTTTCAATTTGGGGTAAGAAAATTAATATGTGTGTATTAAATCTTATTTTATAATTTTATACCAACATTTTTAAATAATTACATGAAACAATAAAAGTACTTAAAATATTTAAAAATAACATTAATGTTTCACATGAAAATATGCCTACTATATTAATTAGGAAAACTACACACAAGAGGGTCAACAAATGAGTCAAGTTTAAATAAAAGATCAAACTTTTAATTAATTAAAATAAAGGATTAATATCATGATAAATAGTTCAAATAGAAGATTGAACCCTCAAGTAGTTAAAATAAAGATCAACATTATAAAATGTAGCTCAAATAGAAGATTAAAACTCTAGTAATATTTTAATTTTAGTTTTTTTTTTAAACAACTTATTATAACTTTGATATTTATTTTAATCATTTGAAAGTTCAATCTTTTTTTTAAACTACTTAATATAAAGTTGATCTTCTATATGAAACACTCAAATGGTCAACTCTCTATTTAAACTTGAGTACAAACGTTAATCCTCTCGAAATCTCTTAGATATAAATGTCCCTTAACATTAATTAATTAAATAAATAATAATTTGTTTTTTTTTTTTTTTGTGGGTAAAAGAACTATTCAATCAGAAGCAGAATTCGTACATCAGGAGTTTGACTAACTCAAGACAAAAGCGAGGTATCTGATCTTTGGAAGTTTGGTCCATCAAAATTACAACAACCCATAGATTCTTTTGAAACAACATCAAAGAATAAAGGTAGAGCATTGTTAAAAGAAATATCAGTTTCTGCTTGCATTCTACGCTTTGCCAACATATTCACTGCCTCATTCTTCTCATCCCAGACCCTGAATAAAAGAATAGCATCAAAATGTGAGAAAAGAGATAAACCCTCAGCTAGAGCTGAGTGACAAATATTAGTATCAACATCTCGTTGACTTAGCCAATCAACTTTGATAATAACTCTTGCGTGTCCCAAAGATTTGACTAGATTTAAACCCTCCTTCACCGCTCATGATTCAGCTTTTAGGGGTGAGGCTTGGTTTGTAAAAACCACCTAAAACTTACCCATCCTTATCTCTACAGAGTGCTCCAATACCTGCCTTTCATCCCATTTTTAATGTGAGCACCATCACAATTGATTTTAACCTACCCTTCATTTGGTTTCTCCCAATGTCCTTAAAGCCGCTCACTATTTGCTTTCAATTTATTAGCTTTGTTGACAAGCCACCATTTATTTGCCTTTGCTTGAATGAGTTCCAAGCAGTCTCCAGCTTCTTTATTTGGTTGAAAAATCCTTTTGTTATCCTCTCTCCAAATAAGAGCATGATGACTTCAGGTGCTGTGTCTATTCTATTCCATCTTCTATGCTTTCCCTTGGGAGTGTTTTGGACACACCACTTGAATGTTCAAAGTTGCCATTTGAATGGGTTACGTTAACTCGTATTGTTTTCCACAAATTCCGACTCTATTGCCAATTTTTGAACCGATGCTGGACAGATTCATCTTCCTCATTGCATAAGGGACATAAACTTGCTAGTTCATTCCTCTTTTGATCATATTATCTTATGTTGTAAGTCCATTATGCATCATTTTCCAAATAAACATTGGGATACGTGGCAAATAATTTGTTATACTTATATGAGCCTGCAAGTTCATCATTTGTAATATGTCACAAAAAAGTATTGAATTGAAAAGAAAACAAATGGAACTACAGACTAAACTTACGTAATTTGAGAACCAAATTTAATGTAAATTAAAAGGTGTCTTACAGAAAGAAAACCAAACTAACTAAACAGAACTTGTTTTTGTTTTTTTCTTTTCTTTTTCCTCTTTTGCCAAAACTCAACATATCTAAAAAGGTAAGAATATGAAGTATAAATTACCCATTATCGAAGGATTTAAATAGAGGTGAAAAATCAAGGGACGTTGACTAGTTACTCGCCAGGTAAGATCAGCTGTAAAGAGACGAGGGACCAACAAAGCATCAATATAAGCTGGAGAATTTAGGCGTTTTTATTTGGTGTGCTGATGTAAATGACAATGGTTGATAGGAGTAAAGCTAAAAACCGTAAAAAGAAAGTTAAATTACAATTCTACCACCATCGTCTCTAATAATGTTCCATGCCATAGCTCTAGTGTGTTTTGACATAGAATTGATAGTTTATTGATATACCGGTTATATGTTGGATGACATTCGTGTTCGATATATTATAAGGCCTTCTATACATCATAGAATCAAACCCACGGAATTGTTGGTTCAGTCTGAAGTTCTAAGTGCTTAAGAGTCAGAGAGATAGTGGTTAGGGCTAAGGTTTGATAAAGATTAGATCTAGAGTTCCAAAATAGCAAGAGTACTTTTGATCTATTTCGATTTACTCTTCTTGGTTCAATTGACCAAATAAGTAATAGTTGCCATTTTGATATATTGTTCCTTAAGGATTATAATTATATTCTTACTTATTCCATTCAGTTAATATTTTATTATAATGTAGCGGATACTAAATTGCTAATGTTTGTAATTACTGTTATTAATATATACTGTTTTTGTAATAAGATAAATCTTTAAACAAAATAACGAAAAATGTTGATGGCTATCCAAGATACTTGTTGTGGGATGAAATGAGAAACTTGTACACACTTCTTTGTACTTACTTTTATTGAAAAGGATATAATTAATATTGAGTGAAGTTTTATAAAGTATTACACACCATAGATATATATAAGTGTGGTTACATACCAATAATATTTGTATTAATGGTTGTAGTAATGGGTAACTTTTAAGAAATCTAACATCCATATGTTACACATACCAACCACGTGTTCAAATTTTATTTGTCTACCTATATAGATATACTTTATATGTAATATTTGTGGGTATGAATGCTAGAGTCACATGTGTGCTACGTGACAATCGCACACGTGACTAGGAGAATGACTTGAGTTGCACTTATGTGATGATTAGAAGAGAAGCATATAGAGGAGGAGTTGAAGATTTTAATAAGGCTTTAACATATATATTGATAAGTGGAGGAGCTCAATAGCATTAAACTTTATAATCAATGAAGAATGAGGTTGCACTCTTGAAATATTTGAACGATTGATCCTTCGTGGTGAGAATCCAATAAAGTAATTGATAAGGCAATGCCAAGGGCAGATAAGGTCAGTTATATTAGGGGTGGGTCAAAACTTACCGAAAGCTCGAAAGAGAAGATGAAAATGCATAGAACAGAAAGTAAAGAAGTAAAACCAACGATTAGCTCCAAGGATATGACGCACTAAAGAACTACCAAAGACTCATGAGTAAGCTTGATATGACGCACTATCATCCCCTTTGAGTTCATTTGGATTTAGGATCAAATATGGCAGGTCTCTGTTCTATTTACCTTCAATTGGGTAAGAACTGAAGTCAGCAACACTGAATGTATCAAAAGCTCCATAGTCTTCAGGTAATTCCAATTGGTAGGCATTGCCAATGATCCTCTAGAGTATTCTAAAAGGGCCTTTGGCTAGGGTAGACAACTTACCTTTCCTCTTGTTTGGAAATCTTTCTTTGTTTAAGTGCATCCAAACCATGTCCTTGGGCTAAAGTTGTACTGTCTTCCTTCCTTTACATCTTTTCTTTAACTTCTTAGCAGCTTGATCAATTTGTCAGGCTACCTTCTGATAGATTTGTTGAAAGGAATGTACTTAGGCTCTTATATTAGAGTCTTCTTGCTCAAACATAGGTATTGGGGCATAATCAAGTGATAGCTTTAGGTTGAAGCCATAGACGACTTTGAAGGGTGTTTTTTTGGTGGTGTTATGTACTGTTTGGTTGTAAGCAAATTCTACCACAAGCAAATAGACGTCCCAATCAATTAAGTTCTTCCCTACTACAGCTCGGAGTAACGAACCCAAGGTGTGATTGATAGCTTTTGTATGGCCATCAGTTTGAGGGTAGCAGGAAGTGCTAAAAGGAGTTTGGTTCCCATTTAACACTAGAGAGTCCCCCATAAAGGGCTTAAAAACTTTGAGTCCCCATTTGACCCTATACTCCTTAGTATACCATGCAAACAAATAATTTCTTGCAAAAACAATAAAGTAATAACCGAAGCATTATTAGTTTTGAAGCAGGGCACAAAATATACCATCTTACTAAATTTGTCCATGATGACCATAAGAAAGTATTTGCTTCGAGTAGTTTACGGTAATATGAGTACGAAATCCATGCTTAACTTAGTTTAGGGTTTGGTTGGGATAGGCAAAAGCATTGTTTTCTCTTGTTTAGCTTGACTTTTGGCCTTCTTGCAAATAGTACAGTTTTTAACAACCTGATGTACATCTCATTACATCTTAGGCTAAAAGAATCTATTATTCAACAACTCATTCATTTTTCTTTCTCTAAAATGTCTAGAATACCCATCGGAATGAGCTTCTCTCATTAGCAATTCTTTTACGAAACAGGTTGGCACACATAACTTGCTTCCTCGAAATAGATATTCATCTTCCACGTGGTAGTCATCTATTGTTCTTCCCTCTATACATGGTCCAAATATGGGACCAAAATAGGGGCCTTGAGGATTTTGTTTCTTAATGCTCACAAATCTTAAGAGTCTAGTTTGAAGCTTAGTAAGAAGGACATGTCTTATTGACAGGGTATTGGCAACCACATTAGTTTTGTCTTGTTTGTATTTAATTACAAAATTGAAATCTTTTAAGAATTCAACCCATCGTACTTGTCTCTTGGATTGCTTGGTCTGAATTCTTAGATGCCTTAAGGAATCATAATCTATATAAATGGCAAACTCTCTTGGCAATAGATAATATTGCTATACTTAGGGTGCTCGAGTAAGTGCTAGGAGATCTTTGTCATATACAAAATAATTTAACTAAGGTCTTCATAGCTTTTTATTATAGTAAGCAATAGGTTGGCTTTTTTGCATTAGCATAGCTCTAATGCCAATACTTGACGCGTCATATTGAAGCTCAAATATTTTCTCAAAGTCGGGGTAAGGCTAACATTAGTGCAAAGGTTAATCTCTCCTTTACCTCAGCAAAACTTCTCTCTTTTTTCTCTGCCCACTTAAAGTCAATATTCTTCTTTATCAGCTCGGTAAGGGATGTAACAATAGTGTTGAAACTTGTAAACACTCGATTTTTGCCCTCTAGTAGTTATAATTTTTGTTTTTAGGGTCGTAATTTAGAAAATAATAAAAAAATTGAAAAATGATAAAAAGACAAAAAAAAATAGAAAATTGTTAAAAAAAAGAGAGAAAAAAAAAACTAAAAAAGAAAAAATTCGAAAAGATTAATTAGATAGAATCTTAACTAAATAGTTGTTGAAAAAAAAGTAAATTTGATACAACTATATTAAATCCAATAAAATCAAAATTTATAAAATTCGAATCTATTTTGAATCTTTATTAATTATAAATTCGATTCGATTTGATTCAAAAGATTTGTTTTTGAGTCTTATAAAAAGGGATTGCGCAATGTGAGCCAAAAGCAATTACACATTTGTTAAAAACACGTTTGAACCCACTCTTCAGACCAATTCCATGGTTGTGCACGTGACAGGACTGGGGATCCAATCCGTTCATTTTCATCAGCTTTGTGTGTTTTATCTTCCAATTATATAATAGTAGTTTTTAATTATTGTCTATAGCCTATTTTATTTATTTATTTTTAGCTCACTTAGTGTATGCATAGTTATTTTTAAGACTTGTACTAATTTCTTTATTTTCGTCACGTCTTTAATTGTTAGTAATTAATTATAGTGTTAGTGTCTAGTAAACACGTATTAGGTTAAATTTTAGTATTTTTTTTTAGATTTCATATTTTCAAAACGATATTTTTATAAAATCTCATATTTTACAAAATCTTGTTCTTTACATATTGTATTAATTTAGAAAAATTGCATTAGGCATATTAAGGTTTTCTAGATAAAAAAATCATTTTGATTTTCATAAAATAAAAAAAATCTTTAATTGGCTTCTTTTCTACGGCTAGATATCTTTTCCATAGTTTAGATATCTTTTTTATAGTTTAGATGTCTTTTTCATAATTTAGATTTTTTTTTTATATGGATTACACATCTTTTCTATAATTTAGATTTTTTTCTATGGTTTAGACATATTTTTTATAGTTTAGACATCTTTTCTATGATTTAGATATTTTTCGTATAGTTAGGCATTTTTTCCATGGTTTAGATATATTTCCTATAGTTAGGCATTTTTCCTATAATTTAGGCATATTTTATAGTTAGGCTTTTTTTTTTCCCTATGATTTAGATATCTTTTCTAAAGTCAAACATCTTTTTTATGATTTAGACATCTTTCGTATAATTAGGCATTTTTTCCATGATTTAAATATCTTTCCTATAGTTAAATATCTTTCCTTTAATTATGCATCTTTCATATTATTTAGACATATTTTATAGTTAGGTTTTTTTTTTCCCTATGGTTTAAACATATTTTCTATAATTTAGATATTTTTTCTATAGTTAGATATCTTTGCTATGATTTAGGTAGTAATTTTTTCTTTTTTACGTTTTAAGTATCTTTTCTATATAAAAGATTCATCATGTAAAACATTGTATATTTCATAAAAATTGCATTTTTAAGTATTTAGGGTTTTTCTTGAAAATAAAAAAATTTATCACTTAGTTTTTTTTTAAATAAAAATCTTAATTTGGGACTTTTCAAAAATTAGGTTTTTAGTTTTTTTTTTTAAATTGAGAATAAAAATTAGGCTTTTACGGATTTTTATTAATAAAAATAAAACGGTTAATAAAAACATAAATCCAGCCGATTATTTTTTTTATAAAAGAACCAATACACTAAAGTTTTCGAAAAGAACTACGATTGTTGATCCTGGCTAGCGAGTACGTAAGCACCTTTAGGGTAACGATAAAATATATAGAAACTTAGGTTCTCTTTTCTTTTTTAGTTTTTATTTTTTCTTAAAAATATTAAAAAATAATATAATTTGAAGAATAAACCTAATTTCAGTAAATAGATAGCGGTATCTGTCAGGGTTTAATAGGTTAGCTCTTGAATTCAGAACCCTCTGATTTTTTTTTATTTAAATTGAAATCAAAGATAGGTAGTTAAATCGTAGTCAATCCACCCAATTGATTACAGTTTCTTTTTTTTTTTCCCAACTTCGATTAGGTGGCAACTCTAAAAATTTTTTATAAATAAAAAATCAGAATTTCTTAATTTCTTTAGTCGAGGATTAATATTAAATAGGTTAGGATTTAGTATTAATCAAAAATTGGGAAATCAAATTAAATAAAAGAAACTGAAAAATCAAACTCGACAAAACCCTTAATGAATCGTCGGTAAAATGACATTAGTCCATGGAAACTTCTCACTTCGACACAAGTGGTTGGGTTGGCTACTTGATAATTGTAAGCCTTTAAAATTGAGTTTAGGACAATCGAGCCTAGATTTAAGATCCTCAGGAAAAATTATCCGATTAAGTTCAAACTTTATGACTAAAATAAAAAAGTTAGATGAAGTGACATAGTGAAGTTAGATTTTGGAAATAATGACCAAAAATCCTAATTTTGCCCTTAGAAGCAAGATTATTCAATATAGTACTAAAATGCTCGAAACCTCCTAAAATTGAGCTTGGATTGTGACGAAAACTTAGAAATAAGTTAATTATGCTCTAAAATGAGATAATATAATATAATTTATTATATGAATATATACGTATTTTTATGAATATACTTTGTATAAATAATAATTATACTTGTAAATTAACTATAAAATACTTAATTATATATATTGTGTTGAACTCATGAAATTAATTAAGAGAACGTATCCTAAAAATTAAAGATATGTTATTAATTATATGAGTATAATTGTATATTACGCGTAATATATATATTCCTATATTACTAAATAACTAAATGTTAATAAAATATACCTAAAATACTAAAATAATTAAAAATCCTATCCTAATAACTCAATTTGTGACTGAAAATTCTAGAGAATCACCGTGGCAAGCCTTGGAGACAAATAATTTCTGATTCAAGAGCAAATGAACCTATATAGGACACCTCCTACTTTAATTATGGGGAGAAAATAAAAGAAAAAAATTTAAAAAATTCCTAGGTAGTGGAAAACTCCTATAAATACTAAACCCTTAGCAAACTAGCAATAGTTTAGCAATTAGGAACTGAGAATTAAGAGAAAAAAAAATTTGGAAAATAGAACAATTTAAGAAAAATATACAAAAACAGGGGAACCCGCTGTGCCACCACCGTACCAGACCTAGACGATCACTTGACAACAAGCCCAACTGTCCACCACCAATCTATGCTGCGTTTAAGCCGTCCAACACACCCCTACTACCCCACGGTTGCTGGAACTACCAAGTATAGCAAGATCAAATTCTTGCCATGTTTTTCAATAATTTGTAAAAAATATCAAATCCACCTAGAAAATTATGAAAAAAATTGTACTTAGGTTATTTTAAACATACTTTTATGTGATATTTTTATTTTTGAAAAATTCGTAATATTTAATATACTTTCTTAAGAAATCTAATGTTTATTCGAATTTGAAATTGTAAAATAAATGTACTAAATAATGTTGTTTTTAGTTGAAAATTTTTGTATAGGATGTGTATGATATATAGATAATTTCTATGTACCTTGAATTTTGATTTGAATATTTTAAATATTTATTGCATTTTTTTGGCTTGAAAATAGCCTGAAATTATGAATTTAATAGAAAATTATGAAATTAACTGATGAAATGGACATATACTGATCTATAGTGAATAATAATAGTACTGGGTCAAATTGAAATTAATTTTGTTTAAAAAGAATCATACTCGAGTAATTTAGGATAATTTAAGAGTAAAATTGTAAATACGAGTATATAGGCAATAGGTCAAAAACTTAAAACCAAGTGATAACTAAATTCCCTATATTTTTATGAGTTTATGGAAATTTTCGGAGAATTATTTAGTAACCTAAACTATTTATTACGAATTTACCTAGTAAAATGACTTAAATTATAAGTCGGGGTGTATTTTTAATATTAATAAGCTAAAATGAGTTAAATAGTTAAATAAAAACCATATACATGATTACTGATCAGTTGAGATTAAATGAGTATTTTTATTATATTTATGGATATTTTCTGATCGGAATACCCTATAAGTGTATTAGGGTTAGATAATACTCATATTGTAACATTATATGGAAAAATTAGATAAAATACAATTTAATAACGTAAACTATGTATAATACAATAATATCTAGATAGATACATATAACTGTATTAAAAATTTGAATTACCCGTTAAAAGTCGTCTCTAGGAACAGGACTAGTGAAATGTATTATTAGGTTTATAAGAACCCAACAACACTAATTTTGTTAAAATTGAATAACCTTAAGTAATATAAACTATAACTTTATCGTATTCTAGAATATACGTATTTCGGTAACCCTATTGGAATTAAAACATGATTTAATAAATTAAAAATACGTTTCGATATAATCAAAATGATATATAATACGTAATAGTATAGGTGAAGTACAGTATCAACAATTAATAGCTTAATTCGATATATAATGATAATACGACTATATATTATGGAAATAATAACATATATATAACCATTTTAGATTAAACTCTAATGTATTATGAAAACATTACAAAAACTGAATTTGGATCTTTTGTGCAAATAGGATCTTCTAGTACAAAAACAGTTGACAACTTGAGTTAGCAGTAGTAAACGTCTAAACAAGTAAGTTGGGATTGTGACTTCACCGCCTGTTGGGATACTGTTTTAAAGTATCCGGAGACCTAAGAGTACTTCTGGCTGTGTTTGTAGTTAGTTAACTGTGTGCATGCTGTGTATGTGTATGATACTCAGTTGTGACAAGAGTTGAATTCTTTGGTGTGTTATTTTGCATGTTTGCATTATTTCTATATTGTATGAACTTGTTTAATCGTCCTTAATTAAAACTAACGTCTATTCGACTAAAACAAAACTAGACATACATAACACCCACTAAGGGAAACGATTAAGTGTGTCAGGCCAAATACCGACTTCCTTCTATGAGGATAGCTGAAATGGTTATTTTCCCATCCTTAGTCGAATTAGGTGGCAGGTAAGGAGGTCACGGCAAGGGTAAGAGCTGTGGTTTGAAGGCGGTTATGGGAGGAGGGTGTTCTCTATTGTATAAGTCATGATGAAACTCCACAATCCGAGTTAGAGCGGATGTAATTTCTTTAACCTCACAATGGATTAAATAACATTGTGCGATGTTTCATTTGATTGATTACCTTGCATCTCATCATCATTAATAACCATGCTTGTGATTGTATGGTACACTTCTAACTCCGTCCCATTTATTGAGCTAGTTGTGCTCACATCCTTATAGACTCTTTTGTAGGTGTTGAATAAGATCAAGATGTTCCGATACCACCGTTCCTAAGTTAGTGTGCTGTTGTTTAGGAAAGTGAGGAACGAGAAATCAACTGAACCTGAGCTTTTGATTTTTTTTTTTTTTTAGTTTTTGAGGAAACTAACTAGGAATTCCTTAGGACGTCCACTAGTTTCTTAACTTATTATATATACACACTGCAAAACTTGTGGTTTTTAATAAACTCTAATTGTAAACTTTAACTTTAGATGTGAAACGTTTGTATAATATTGTTGTGGCACGAGATAATAGATTGTATAGAACACGTATTTTGTAAAGTTACCATAGGTTTAATTATTAACAGGTATCAGAATGGACGTTTCAAGTTGGTTGAGTTGTGTACACCTTGTGTGAACTATATTTACGATAGCAACTGTAAGGTCAACTTCTATCTTAAGATAGTTTACACGACGGGACTGTTATGACTTTTTCTAATTCGGGGTGTAACAACAATTGCTCAAATCTTCTCATCATCAACTTGAAAGCCTCATTTACCAACTACATATATAGGAAAAATCACTTCCCCTTGGCAAAAACACACTTCTCAAGTTGGTGAATAGTCGCTCACGGAGTACATCAAATATAGCTTGAAGATGATCTAAGTAGCTCAGCAAGTCAGTACTGTATACAAGAATGTCATCAAAGTAGACCACGACATACTTTCCGATCAAATTTCTCAACACATAATTCCTCAATCGCATGAAAGTACTTAATTCATTTGATAAGCCAAAAGGCATTACCATCCATTCATAAGGACCATGTTAAGTCTTAAACATAGTTTTCCATTCATCTCCTTGCCACATCTGAATCTAATGATAGCTAGACTTCAGGTTGATTTTACTAAAGATTTTAGCTCCATTCAGTTCATTAAGCATGTCATCTAGCCTCGGAATAGGGTACCCGTACTTAATTGTAATATTGTTCATAGCTCTACTATTTACTTACATTAACCAAGTACCATCGTTCTCTAACACTGGTAACGCGGGCACAGCATAAGGGCTGAAATTCCCTCTTATGTGTTTCTTCTTTAACAATTCATTGACTTGTCTTTAGAGCTCAACAGCTTGTTGGGATTCATTCGATAAGTAAGTTTGTTTTGCAGAGCAGTATTGGGTATCGAGTCAATGCAGTGTTCAATGCCTCAAAAAGGGGATAATCCCTCAAGTAACTGCTCAAGAAACAAGTCAGCATATTCATCCAATAGCTCTCGGATCTCTTTAGGTAACTTAGCTTAATCCTTCAATTCTAACAATCGTCTAACCAATAAGAAGGTTGGTACACTAGACTTAATAGCTTCTCGGAGCTATGATCGACTTAGAATTAGTTCCTTCTTGGATCCTCGGGCGAAGTTAACTTGTAGCTTGATTACTTTACTTAGGGTCAATGGGTTTAGGGTGATTTTTCTCCCATCTTTCTCAAACACATACGTGTTCTTAAAACTATCACGAATGACCCTTCAATCAAATAGCCATAATTGGCCTAGCAATACATGTGATGTGCACATAGGTAGTACATTACAAGAAATTTTATCATAATAATTCTCAATTGAGATCGGCAATAATACTTGTTAGGTGATGTATAAGGCTCTTTTCTCGTTAGCTAATGCAACTTATATGACCTCGAATGTAAGATGGTTGTAGCTTGAGCCCCATAACTAGCTCGATAGATGCTACATTAGTGTAACTCCCACTATCTACTATGAGTGCACATACTTGCTTGTTTACCATGCAGGTGATGTGAAACAAGTTCTTGCATTGCTTTTCTTCAACTAATGGTTCAATGTTCATTGCTTGTCTAACGACTTACGGTCAGTTTGTCCAAATCCTTAGAAGACACATCTTCCTTAACTCTAACTCTCTTTTCTCCTCTGGTTCCTCATCTATGTTGTTTACTTTAATCTTTCAGGCATCTCCCTAAATGATCATAGTTCTTCTATTCGGATACTGGGCAACCATGTACCCAAACTGGTACGGGTACATGGGTAAACAAACCGCGATATTATGGTTAACCAGAGGTTGGGTCCGAACCTTAAGACGATTTGAAGGATAAATGATAGTCAAAAGTTGAGCAAGAGTCTTCGTGTACCGGCAGTGGATATAATGTACCAATGCCTCACACGAGCTTAGGTCGCATTTAATATTACGTATAAGTATGGCCAGAGTTCACTCGTTACTAGTCCATGCTTAATGGGCTAGATAAGAATAGTCAAGAGTAAGTAAGGGCACTTTGCTCATGAAGGAAGAATATGTTTGAATATCTTTGATTAACTGTTGCAATTGTTGCAACTATTACAATTTTATAAGTATTTATATGACCAAATTAGGATAAATTTTAGGTTAGTATAAATTACAAAAAGATTCTTACTGGAAAAGAAAAAAGAATGATTTATAAGGGTAGAGTTGTAATAAGACAAAAAGAGGAATATTTGGTTATAAAGGACAGTATAGATTTCAAAAAAATAAGGTACGTGTTAGCTGTCCATTTTGTGGTCCCTATGATGCTATTTGTTGATTGGAGTAGGTTTTAAACAGGTTAGGTCAAGGTCGGTAGCCCGAATGTTCCAAGTTGAGGATGGGTTGGTTCAGGAGATGATCCATTGTTAAGTCGGCCTCGGCTAGTTGGCTCGGGATCAGGGTTAACTCAGCTTTAGCCATGTATCGAGTTGGTAATATGCGAGTTTGATGCTTAGACTGACGTATTATAAAGGGGTCGGCTTGATAACAAGTCGGTCACCTCGATAACAAGTCGATCACCTTAACAGTCTCTTAGATGAGGTGGAGAGTAAATTAAATGCATTACTCTTTAGAGTTAAAATCCCCTCGAATAGCTCGACGAACCATGTAAGTGAGTCCTCAATTTCGAGAGTGAGGGATTGGTTTGTGATCCTTATCACAAACCCTTAACACTTAAAGCACTTAATTTGGCTTGTCTTTCATCCAGATTCTTATCTTTTCTCAAATGTTCTTAGCGGCACTTCACCATCACTTGGTCGGCTCCTTTGTTTAGTTTTAACGCCTGTCTTCTTGTTTGACTTGGTATTATATTGAGCTCGATGATTACTTTGATTAGGTCATTGGATAAGACAGGCCGGCTTACTGGAGGTCGATTCAACCTATTCCTCCTTTGTCTTTCCATACGCTAGGCTATTCTTATAGCCTTATCTAACGTAGTAAACTGTTGAAGCTCCACTACATCTTGGATATCATTCCTCAACCTAGTAAGAAACTTTGACACTGTTCGAGCTAATGGCTCGTTAACTTCATAATAGAATATGAGCATCTAAAATTCTTGAACATATTCATCAACAGTTCAGGTTCCTTACTTTAGCTTTTGAAGTTGAGCAAAGGTGTCCTTCAAATAGGTATCTAGTATAAACTTGTTTCTAAGGATCCTCTTCATCTCGAGCTAAGTGCTGACTTCCCCACATCCCTCTCATCTCCTTATGGTCTAAAATTCTTCCACTATGATGCAGCATAGCTTGAGAATTGCATAGAAGTAATCTTCACTTTCTCATGGTCTTCATATTGATAGTAACCAAAGACCCTCTCTACTTTCTCTTCCTAGTTGAGATAATCATTTGCATCTCTCGAATCATTAAAGCTTGGCATCTAAAGCTTTAAATGGTCGATAGCTAAGGGTGCACGAGCTCGCTCTTCCACCTCAACATACCTTTCTTCTTCTTCATCCTTTTCATCTATTTCGCCCAAGTTAATCTTCCCCGCATATGTCCTCTTACTTCTCTACCTTGATCTTGTCGAGCTAGGATTTATCCTCTCATGGGTTGAGTAACTTAGGGAGTATTCTAAACGGCACTAACAGGCCAAAAGGCTAAGACATGAACAACTCGGGTTAGCTTAGCTATCACGTTGCCCATTTCATTAAATTGCTCATCAATGCTTCTAAGAGTATTTTGGGGTCGTTAGCTAATGTGGACAACATTGTTGTTATCTGTTATGCCCCGAAGTCGTAGAGTCGCAACAGTCCTGCCGTGTAAACCATTCTATGATAGTAACTGACCTCACAGTGCCTACCATAGACATGATCTACATAAGGCGTCGACGACTCCTCGCTTTGAGGTAAATAGTTTGATTAACAGTTAAATTACAATTATGATAAATATTACAAATTTCTCATAAACATGTATAATTATATGTAAGTCTACAGAACTGCCCAAGAAGTTTTACATAAACACAACAGTTCACTAAATTAATAATAACTATCAGTCTTTTATCCCTAATTACAAGGATACTCTAGTTACACACCATTACTAAGTAGATTGATCCTCACACCTCCGGCTTCAAAAGGACTAACCTCTGGGTAATTGTAAGGCGGCATATTACTTGAAGAGTTCAGAAATCAGAACCTGCAAAAGGATCTATAAGGGTATGAGCAACTACAGCTCAGTAAGTTGAATTAGAGACTTATGAATGCATACAAACACAAACAGATTATCAATCAATTATTTTCATGCAATGCAGCAATCAAGTGTCATCGCACAACGTAGTTCGGTCCGCTGTGAAATTAGAAAAATTTCGCCCGCTCTAATCCAGGTTGAGGAGTTCCATGTTATGCAGCAGTTCACAACCAAACCCAGGCTTGTGCAATGGAGACCTCGCTCCTCCCGCGACTACCTTCGAACCATTGACTTCACCCTCGCTGCGACCTCCTCTCCTATCACTTAGTTCGATTGAGGATGAAGACGGGACCATTATGCAATCCTACGCTATCCCTTTCGAAGGGGTCAGTATTTGGTTGGAGAATCCTAATGATCTCCTAACGGGTTGCAATGCATGGTATTTTTGGTCATTAAAGTCGAATAAGATTAATTTCATTTAGGGTTTTCAAACAATTCACACCAATTCAATCATATCACAAAATCCATCATATCACAATTTCAGTACGAATTCAGATACGTTAAACACATGCGTAAACTACTTACAATCACAATCATATACAGTCCTAAGTCTTTGAGTACCATACAAATAATGCTTTATTACAATAAGTAATAACCCAACTTACTTGGAATTTCTCAATTGCTCGATCCCTTAGTTGCAAGCCGATTTGTCTCTGGGTGTCCTATAATACAAATAGGTCTTTTTAGTACTTATACTTTAAGGATTCATATTCTAAGTTATAATTTAACTCCTTTTTCCATGTATACCTATTATATACTGATAATTCTTTCTACTCTATTTCGAGGTTCAGACCTTAAATTAGATTCTAGTTTTGATTTCTAAGTCTTAAATATGCTCGAATCCTAATGTGAAATTAATCACATTAAGCTCGAGTATTCAAATATCCTATTGGGTCTTAATTTAGTATTCTAAATTATTCGATACATGCTAACCCTAATTGGAGTATCGGTTTTATTCCCGATGTGAGAAAATCTTATATTTTTATACATTTACTTAAAATTAAATTTTATTTCAGATTTAGTATTACTTTGATTTTTATTATAATATTATCTAAATAATCCTAATTTTTTAGATTTATTAATTTTCAATTTCACATATTACTAATTTCTTACAATAATTACCTAATTTCCTAAATTAACTATACTTAATACTCTAAAGGCTAGGATTAGGTTTCTATATCATAGATTAACATTCCTAAACATTTAATCACTATCTAAATCAGTAATTAGTATCTTAATCACCTAATTAACCTAAAATTACCCAATTTTTCCATCATTTTAGGGCTAAAAATTAACTTAAAAATTTTAAAAATTAATTTTAATAAAATGGTTTCATAGCACTGTTCTTTATCACACGAGCATCTTACAGAAAAAAATTAAGCTCCAAACTACACTCTTAAGCCTATTTATTTCTAGTTCTAATCATACTCGGTTTTGTTCAATTTGTTAGGAACTCTATATTTTTAGACGTGATTAAACTAAATTACTATTTTTCCCTAAATCTACATACAATAAAACCTCAGAATAACAAGTTTTATAATTTTCTGGGCAAAATAACTAATTTTACGAAATTATACAAAATCAGGGCAATTAAGGAACTCACCCGGTTCGATACTTTTTGGCCGTCCAAACTCGGTCCAAGTTTGTCGGCCGACCTAGACGGTGGGTTTAGAGTGGGGTGGTGGTGGCAGCTCGGTCCCAGGTGGTGGTGGCTCGGTTCTAGGTGGTGGTGAGGTGTGGGTTTAACTTAGTAGTCCTATCTGCATAGTTTTCTTTTTTTTTTTTTGTTTTCTGGATTTTCTCTTGAATTTTCGAGTCTCTCTATTTTTCTCTAATTCCTCATTGCCCAAATGAGTTCTGTGAAATTTTCCCCTATTTATAGACTTTTTGGTAATTAATATGCATTAATTAGATATGACATTGCCTCATTTCCTTGATTTTTGGTTTTTGTGTTGCCTAATTCTAATTGGGTAATTTTTATTTTGCAGATCCTGACTTGCCACGACCAGATTTGGATCATTCTATACTCTTTTAATTTTTTTCTGATTTTTCCACAATTAATTAATAATTTTCTTTAATTATTTATTAAGTTTTTGGCCAATTTAGGTAATTTCATGTATTTTTATCTACACGTAAATACATGTAGGGTACATGTGAATATTTCTAATTATTATTTAGGCCATTCTATAATTTTTAGTATACATATAATCTATCTCTAGTAATTTATTAGTTATTGGATTACACTTTTCGCTTTTTCGGTAATTAGCAATTATTATACTTAAAATTTGAAAATTTTATAGTTTCCTATTTTATTACTTATTTTCTTAAATTTAAGTTTACGAGGTCATTTTTACTAATATTTCTCTCAATAGTTTATAATTTGGGTTTGATTGGATCCTTTAACCGATCGCCCAAAACTTTATATTCTAAGTTCAATCCTACGGTCACTTGGCTTAGCTTTAGGGCTTATATTATCATCTCCAACACTAGCATTTACACTCGAATCAATCATTCTTTTACAAAACTTCAATGACACTCAAAACTTCAATACTTGAGAAATAACTAACATTATCTTCAAATCAACCAACTTATACACTTACTTCCCTACTGGAATATTCAAATCCAAGTACACTTATACCATAAACATAGCAATGACAACAAAACCTAGTTGAAACTTACTCTGTTTCTTAATGCGCAAAACAAGGTACAATAGGGTATATACATAACAACAAACTAACACGTTTCCTACTTACTTAAACACTCAAAGCTAACTCTTATATGACCACTACATACTAGGATAATTAGTATGACTCATAGGACAGGAATAACAAGCTCAAATGCAACTTACCCAAATGAACTTCCTCTTTGATACTAAGATGATAAGGTCGCACAAAGGGTAGATAAGGTCAGTAGTATCGAGAGTGAATCCAAGCTTATTGAAAGCTTAAAGACGAAGATAAAAATGCACAGAACAAAAAGTAAAGAAGCAAAACCCATGATTAAGCTCCAAGGATATGACCCACTAAGGAACTATCAAAGACTTACAAATAAGCTCTATATGATGCACAAGCTAATCCAATGAGAGTACTCACTATCTATCTTTACTTAAGGGTTATGATAAAAGTGAAGTAAGTAAGTAAACAATAGAACCTTTACAGGTAAGAAAAAGAGATTTAGAATTTTTTGTAATAAAGTTTTAGAGATTGTTGTGGCTATAATGTATAGAAAGGGTATTTATATTTGAAATATTAGGGTAACCTATCTAAACTGGAAAGACAAAAAGAGGTATTGTACTAAATAATTAAGGCACAAGGAATATAAAAGGATACGAAAGAGAAATCAAGGAAAGCATCCAATTTGTATGGTAGATTCCGTTACGTGATGGCTGGACATGTGGTTGGTGGTCATTGGCAACACTTTTGACAAAGTAGACAGAACTGTACAACTAGTCTGGTTGTTGCCAAGTAGAGGTGCTCAACAGAATTGAAGATTCTCCCGAGGTGATGTTTGCTTAGACATGCTTAAGAGTTTTCGGCACAAGTATTATTGAGCTGCTTGTTGGTGTAGGCATGGTTGAGTAGACGTGTAAATGGGCCGAGCTGTTAGTGGACCGTAACTTAGGCCGACATTTGATTACAGACAGTTATGAAGTTGCTCGACTAAGCATTCTTAGCAAGTTGGTAGTCAAGATTAGCTCGGCTTCTTCAGCTATAGATTGGGATGTGAGAATCCGCTACGTTAGTCTTTCAAGGCCTTGGGCTCAAGTTCGGGTCAGGAGTCCAGTTGCTTGATTCTTATCGATAATGTTGTTTGTGCTAAAATTACCTCTTATTCAAGTGAGAGGAGTGAGAGGTATTAATAAGAGATAACCATTGATCTCATCCGTTGGAAATGATCTCTTCCTTTAATAGATCTTAAATTCCTTTATGAGCTTAAACCCAATAAGGTTATATTTGATGTGTAAGCCAAATTAAGAAAGGATGACATTGGTTAAATTAATACAACGAATTCTGTCGAAATTTCTTTTATCATCTCGAGTTTTATAAGCTTAACTCCTTAGACATTATTACCTTTAAATCATAGAGTTAAATCTATTTTGATTATTGGTTCAATGCTTAAAGCCAAATTTAGCATTTTATACTATTTAATAAAATAAATTTTAGTTTTTAATTTTTGATGGTGTGCACGATTGACCACAACTTACAAGTACAATTTTCCTGAATGATTGGCCATCCATTTGTTTTGTCCTCACTCCATATCTCTTCTGTCCTTGTCAAAGTTGCCTTTTGCGAAAGTCATATATCCGAACGACAAAAGGAAATACGATTCCAGACGTCGCTTTTGAGACTTACCAATTTTATTTTCTTTGCACCAACTTGCAAAGATATGTATAATATCGAAACTTTTTTCTTTTTCAACAATCCATAATCACAAAATAAATTAAAATAATAAAAAAAGTTACGTGCTGACCTTGGATTTTTTTTTTAAAATTTTATTCAACAAAAGTTCCATCCAGAGAACAGAACATCCAAAACAAAGTTAAATAAATATTCTTGTAATGCATTTCAATTTTGAAAATAATTTTCTATATTAATATATCATTATTTAAGATAGTGTTCGGTTAATGAATTGCTTCTAACTTGTGGATACTTAGATTAAAGGAAAAAAAATAATTCATATTTTTTAAAATAAAAAAGGGTTGCTGTCACAGGCTCCCTAGTGAAAACTTGCCGAGGTGCTGTATGTTATGCAGGTGACAATATTACCTTATTAAAATGTTAAAGGCAAGTGCCAATTATTGGTGGTAAGATTATTCGGCTCGATTTCAGACTGGGAAATTCAGTCCATGTATGATATTTCTTTTAAAATTGTTTAGATACTTTATAAATAAAATACATGAATAAAAATGTGAAAAACCTTGTTTTTTTACCCTTAACATGTGACACATAACTAGATCAGTTCACGAGTCAAACCAATCTGGAACTATTGCTTCATGGGTCAAATGAAGCTTAAATTGTAACCAATCTGATTAGTCACGGTTCATGACCGATTTCTAGCCTTTAAACAGGTGTTTTTTCTATATTTAATTTTTTATTAATTTTCAACTTGACGTGTTTGTGTATTTTTTTTTTCCAAATGTGGCCTCCTTTCTCTCTTTTTTTTTTTTAAATTACATTAATTTATTAATAATTTCTGATTTTTTTTATTAATTTCCAATTTAATATGGTTTCAACCTTTTTATTATTTTTCCTACCAAATTTTATTTTTTTTTCTTATACTCAAGTTTTTAACATTTAATAAGTTTTACAAAAAGGACTTATATTAACTTAAATTAAAATTTTCATCCATCCTTAACACATACTCAATTTATGATTAGTTTTTTATCATTAGTTTGATGACGTTATATTTAGAAAATTATCATTCACAATCACAAGAAGGAAACTTTAATATATCATAATCTAATGAATATCATTTAATTATTTTTTTTATTTAATGACTTCTTTTCTCTCTCTCTCTCTCTTTTTCTTTTTCTTTTTTTTTTCTAAGGGGATGAATCGGTTGGGCCAACTTACCGGTCTAATGGCAGGTTGACATGTCAATTCAATGGCAGACCAGCTCATTGGCTTAGGGGGCGGTTTAAACCCGATCACTTTCAGGTCGAGTTAATTTACAGTTCAAAACCAACTCTTGTATGGGTCTACACATAACTACCAACATTATAAAGAGATATTTTAGTGATTAGACTAGTGAAACCGGACCTAATTGAAAGATATCTTAAAAAGATTTGACTTGATAGGTTTGAGACATGAATTCTCGGACTGGCTTTCCACTCTCAACCTTAACTATCTTGTGAGAAAAACTTAGATTTAGAAAATGCATTTTTAAGCTAATTTGAGTTTCTTTTAACCTTAATAGATCTTTAAGTTTGAAATGGACTTTTTTTTATATAACAAATAGGCTAAGTCTTATAAAGATCGAAAGGAGTAAGGTCTAGCCAAGCGCATTATCTAAGTTGAAGCCTATGGAACCATAAGGAATAGACTTGAATTTGGATTGTTTATCATCAAGATTTAATCCAACGACTCATCTGGTCTATCCATTTCAAAATCATCTTACAATCGCGACTTAGGAGCAAATTATATAAATATGAGCCTTCTTCTCCTCATTTGATATTGTGAAGTTGGGTGCAAGTTTTACAAAAGTGTTAGCACTCTCTCGAAATGACTTCACAAAAGATTAAATAAGAACGAACTAAAAGAACATCAAGAACATTTGATTCTATTTGCTGTTACACGTATATTTCGAGAATTCAAGTTTGCTTATTTTTCTTCCCATGCCTTTCTCTACCATATCCTTTCATGTGATATGGACTTGAGACTTCTTTAAGACAAAGACATACCTGTCGTAGATGGTCAGCTAATTATAGTAACCTTATATAAATATTTTCATCATAACAATTAAAACCAATATAAAATGAGACTTTTCCACTTATTTCTAGCAATATTTTTAAAAGATTTATGTGGATCAAGTGTTTACATTTTCATTTATGGGACCAGCACAAAAAATTGGTATAAAAATTTCATAAGTTAAAAAATGAAAAAAGAAAGATTGAGTCTACAATTTTTTATTTGAATCTTTAAATTCTATTTTTTTTTTCTTATATAGCCAAGAGAAATATAAAAATTTTAATAAAAAATAAATATGGAGTCATAGCCGGTCATGTGACTTGATTATGTCGCCACATTCTTTTTGCTCATTTGTTTTTTTTTTTTGTTTCTTCAATTCTAGAGGGTTGAGTGCATAGCATAATCTACCTTGTTTTAACCGCCTTAGCTAGCCATTGCATCGTTATATTATGCTTGACAATTTTATGGAGAGTGGGAATTTGTGAGAATAGGTGGAAAGAAAGAAAATGAAATATATTTTTTTTGTTTTTCTTTTAGATTTATAAAATGAAAATGGAATGAGATCTATCCTTCTCATATTGTTTGATTGATATGACAAAGGAAATAAATAGAACAAAAATATTTGATCTACTAAGATATATATTACTTTATATCTTTAACTTTGCTTTTATATTTATATAATTTCATAATATTTCCTCTAGTTTCTATCATTTTCTCTTTGCAAAAGCAAAAAGAAATTAAGTGAGATTTGTAGATATAGGGATTTGATTCAGTGATTATGTGAGTACAACATATAACGCTATACGTGACCTTACAATAATATTGTAGAATGATAAGGGAGAAATGACTTAGAGAAGGACAGGTAAGAGGAAGCATAGGTAGTCTCAGAGAGCTCAAACGCGCTATTGATAAATGGAGAAGTTATAGAGATTAGAGCCTCAACTTCATAGTTCTTGAAAAGAGGTAGCGTGTGTTCTTCATTGTAAACTCTGTTTGATCTTTTAAGATGTTAATTTGACAGCACAGTGCCATTTTCGAGAATATCTAAATGTCCCAAATGAGGTGGAGCTTTTGAATTTTCATAGAGTGTCAACGACGTCTATTGGATTGTGTTCACCGATCAATAGTAGAGACGAGTCTTCATGTTGTGGATTCCTTTATGTACTCTTGTTGAGTCCAATGATAGCTTCTTTGAGTGTATGAGCGCCTTAGAAAAAGTTGATAATGAACGAGTTAGTCTAGCAGTCCCTTCTTGAAGCTCATAATGCTTGAAAATATCAGTTAACCCAAAAAATAAAACCCGAGTACTTATTGAGCTAAAAGCCTAAATTGCTTTTGAGCCCTCTACAGGATTAAAAGTGGATATACTCGTACTGATTTCTCTCAAATGTTGCCCTTTTCTACTTTCATTTCAAATATCCATACAGAACATTTCCATTTTTTTTTTTCATTACATTCCATTGACTTCATGGTCGTCAATCATAGTTAGAATGGTTAGCTAGGGCCTTGTGGCTTGAAATTATTTTTTTGAGCTTTTTTTCTTTTTAATTTTTTTTTTATGATGTTATTAAGTTGATGATTATGAATCTATAAAAGTCGACATGTGTCGAGGCTTGATGGAAAATTTAATCGACTTAATAGAATTGATCTTTTGTGAAACTAAAAAAGATAGATAACTCAACTAAAAAAAAAGATTCAAGGAGAAAAAATAGATAAACATTTTGGATTGAATATTTAATATCATATATGTATGTGTTCTTACGGTATATAGTGGACCAGAGCTCAAAATGATCCTTGTGATGGGGGACTCATGAGTCATGACAACTTAAGCTTCGTAGTGGGTCCGGCAGATTTTTGAAAAAAAAATATGATTTATGATTAACGTGAATGTAGACACAAGTACGTGAAATAAGGCTTGACATTCCTTTCCACCCCAGTTTTCAAAACACACTTTAACAAAGTTGCCGGAAATTCATGTGGGCATTGGAATACAATGTGGCAAGGTTTCTTCTTCTTTTTCTTTCTTTTTTTTTTTTCCTCTTAATTATTACATATATATTTCAACGACTTTGGAAAGAATGGAATTGAACCTAATTCATTCGGTTGAAAACTAATACTTGTGCCATTAAAATAAAACGATTCTGACAATGTCCTAAGTTAGCTGTTCTTCTAAAATTTAGAGGTGATATTACTAATATCACTATTTTTCCCAATAAAGTGATGGCTTCCCTATCTTGGATTAAGTCATGCTAATTGCTTACTGGGTCGGGGAGCCTAAGTCCAATACTGTTTGGACCGCTCTAGCTTTTATCCTTATAAGGCAAAAGAATAATATAAAAGTCAATTTTTGAAATGTCCATGTTTTTTCAATTTCACATGTGAAGTTTAAAATCACTAAATATCACATCTAATCAAATTTTTACTTGTAAAATTAAATATATAAAGTTTGAAATTGTTAAATTTTATACCCAGATGAAAACTCACTATAACTAATTTTAAATGATGCATAGACACAAGTGTGATTACTCTCGAGGGATTAATTTTGTTTTGCCAGAATTTAGGGCTTGCACTTGCGTAAAACAAAAATTTGATAGTTAGGTTTGAAATTCTATATCAACGTGGTGATATGGTATAATCCAATATTGTCAAACTCAATTTTATTATACAGTTTAACTCGGTTCAATCTAACCTAATCATGAAACTGATCCGGTTCAATCTTAGTTTTATTTCTAGGTAAATTTAGTCTATCCCTTTAACCCTTCACCCTCTTCCATGTCTGGGTCCACAACCGGCAGCAAGGTTAACAACAATAGTATAATCGGTTGATAAATGATACAAAGGTTGCCTTTGATACTTGTAGAGAATTGGGAGATGCATGCTAATATAAACATAATGTTTGGGAGAAAAGGGGGGAAAAAAGAGAAGAAGACTAGTATAATGTGTTAGTTAAAACCTTTATTCGTAGTTTTGTCATTACCCATCAACATGCCTAGTAACTATTTGAGTAAAGCTCGAAGTGCATCCACAGAATCCATTAATCGAATGAGAAGCACTATCTTCCATTGCAACGTTGGTTTTCATTCCCTTGAAACTCCATGACACACACCTCAACCCCAAGTTTAGGGAATCCTGCATGATTAGATGGATTCCAAGATGTTATTAGATCTTATAGGTTAGATTATGATTACAAATTTTTAAAATTTAAAAATAGGACAAAGGATATCATTACGAACCACATATATTATATGTTAAGGGGTATTTTGTATTTTTCAATTTAAGTACCGCTACTCCCCAAAAAGAAGAAAACTGGATCAAAGAAGATACATGGACAAATTCTACCACATCATAACACTTTGTAGAGAAAACATGTAGCCAACTAATTCTAAAATATCCTAAGAAAAATATATATAACAAAGGCATAGAAAAATAAAATTTTCCATAATAAAATAAAATAAAACTAATAATCATATCATAGGTAAAGAAATTCAATAAAACAAGAAGTAAAAGATTCTAGTCAATAAGTGACTTTCCATAGAAATAGGAGATAGGTTTGGAAATGGCACTTCTTGCTTCTTCTTATAAATAGACCTTCGTCCTTGCCTCATAAATCATTTTAGGAAGTTTTTCTTGTTATGATAATAGGAAGGAGAAGGATGAAAATACTCCTAAACAAGTAAGTGTCTAAAATTTAAATTCTTTTTGAATAATAAAATTATAAATTCAATAAAGATTTAGAAACACAATGCATAAAGAAGAAATAACAATACAATAATTAATTTCATCTTTATTACGCAAGAATAAAAATGGAATGGAATTGTGATTTTGGGTTCTAATACCCTTTTCTTATATTTAGAAATATTTTCAAAAATAACAATCGAGATTTTTCGAAATTTGTGATTTTGCATTAAGAGAAAATCTAATTACTCTTATCAAAGCATGGAATCGTGATTCTATTTCACTTTTATTAATTATCATTAATTTAAAATAACTTATTTAACATTCAAACTATTAATAGTATCCAATCATTAAGGGCTTTTTTGGTAAATACTACCATATAAACATTTCATTCTATTTAATGGCATTTGCACACATAAGAAATGATTTATAATTTTAATCCTCAATCCATTCTATTTTCTTGCATATGAAGGCTAATGTAGGTTTTGTAAAAGAAATTGAAATTAATGAATCAGAGTTACATAGAACAAATTAATAGCTTATAATGTTGATAATAAAAATTTGTGAATCACAAACAGAAACCTAAAATAATTTATCAATAACAATTATAAATATCAAATTGGAAAAATCAATTATTAAAAAAATATTTTATATTCCATATATCTGCGTTTTATAAAAAGCATGTACTACATACAAAACCTTAATGTTAGAAAAGATAATTATGAATGATAGGTTATAGAAACTAAACCATTTTTTTAATTACAAGAGCAATCCTCTTTACATCTAAAGATTAGGATTTCATATAAACTATTCTCTTTATTAGCTAATCTATAAACTAAACCCTAAAAAACAAAATATAGATTAAAAAGGGAAAAACAAAAACTAAAGGAGACACTAGAAAAAAGAGAAGTCAACCTTTTAATATAACATAATCAATTACCCACTACCTTGGATGACTAACCAATACTCTTAAATGGATCTCTCCATCTTTAGTCAACCATCTTAGTCTTAATAACTATGGAAAATCTTTAGCTGTTTAGTAAAAATAAGGCATTATTAAGATCAATTAAAAATTATAAATTCTCATGAATAAGAAAAATAAATTGAGGATTTAAATTATTTAATTTATTATATAATGATAATAAGACAATGAGGAAACAAAGAATATCGTTTAGGAAATGAAGCTGGGTAGCTATGATGTTACTTGTTGTATTTGGTTGTTGCTTTAGAAAGAAAGCATACTAATAACAATTTTGCTATTAAAGTGCTTATGCTTAGTTGTGTTGAGAAATGCCAATAGCAATCCTAAATCGGGTTTTTATGGCCTTAGGATGGACGAATTCTTAGGATAATAAGGTAGTTAAGCAATTAAACTATAATTATAGCTTTTTGAGTAGTCGATATGGAGGTCTTACGGCTAACACAATTTAATGAACCGGGAGGAAGTTGCAACTAAGTGAATTAGTGATTCTGGGATATCGGTTTAAACATTGTATATGGACTACACTCTTGATCGCATGATATTGGTAACAGACCTAGGATGAGACCATGTTTATCGTTGTTGTAGGCGAGGCAGTATAGACTTTGATTTTTCCTTAAATATATTGACATATCATTGTCGTTTTAAGTTTTAGCCTATGCAATAGAGAGTCATAAACTACTTTAAGACTTGGACGCCAAGACTATTTTCCTTGATGTGTGACACATGTATGTGTTTGTGTAGTATAGTTATTTGTTAAGTTTTCACCTATCCCCCACCTTATTTAAGGAAATTATTTCTCAAATACTTGTATTTGGACTTAAGGAAGTCAAGAGCATAAAAAACATTATTTATTTTAATAGATGCCGCATCAAACTTTCTCATAATTTCCTTTATGATTTCCTTTAACATTATCAACTTATTGTCTTATGCCACATACTTCCTCTAGTATCTCCTCTTCTTTCTTCTCATTAATCTCATTTCTTTTCCTCTCTATTTTCTTCTTATCATATGGCCTTTTTGCTTACCAGATCTTTTAAACTTTCTATATACTCCTACCCTTCCTCTTTAGCTATGGGCCTAAAAGCAATTCCTTTTCCTCCTTTCCCAATCCAATATTCATTCTCCAAATCTAAATGTACAACTTGGTGGTATGACTGCCTATTTCTTCTTAAATTAATATGACAATCATTTATAAGAGTGATGATAGGAATCAAGCTACTAAATTCTTAATTCATAGCCAAGCCTAAGGTCTCGAAGGTTTGATTTGACTATTTCTCTTGCTCCAACGGACCTCAGCTGAGGTTGAGCTAATTTTCCAAATAAACAAATGCTCTACTTACAGTCTAACCCTTTATACGCCTTTGCCCAATTATGGCTGAGCCGACCACAAATTTGACAACATTGATGCCGATAAGCCGAGAGATCCTGCATGAGCCCTTAGCCACTCCTTCTCGAACGAGTCCACATTTGCCCAGCACTCTTGCTCGACACCCCTGTTCAGCTACCTATTCTGATTATACTGATTTGTTAGCATCTTCTAAGGGCATTGCTAATACATTGCTACCACGTGTCCTAAGCCCACTTGGAGAATCTATTACGCTTAATCGTTACTTTTCCTTGAATATTCATTTTTGCCTTTTTATATTCATTGTACATTACTTCTTTAGGATAACACCCTTTTTATCTTTTCCATCTATAGGCAAGTTAAACTAATTTCTCGGGTATAAATTTCCACTATATATGTAGTTACACAAGACATCTTATATTAATTAATTTATTGAATTTACTCCTTTTGGTGAACATTGCTTTCGTTAACTTTTTTGCTCTTTCTTTACTCTTATCCTAACCTTTAAGCAAGATTAGATGGTGAGTAATCTCCCTGGATCAACTCATACGTTATATCTAGCTGTGTCGAAAGTTCTTAGAAGTTCCACTGATATATCATATCCTTTGAAATTGTTTGTAGGTTTGCTTATCTTCTTTCTTTTCTATTCTCTTGCATGTTTCCCATCATTCATTTCAAGCTTTCGGCAAGCTTGGACCCATCCTTGCAACTGGCCTTATTTGCTCTTGGCTTCTGTCTACATTAAGTGACATCTCACAAAACCTCCTCATCATAACCTTTACCTTTAAGGTATGTAATCCATACCCACTTTATTACTCGGAACATCTTTTTGCTACGAATTAATTCATATGGATTGAGTTAATCGAGAGTTTCTAATCTTAATATTTCTAGTGCACACTCTGAAGCAAATTTTTAGGAACAATTATCGATCAACATATTACGAACATGACCATGAACCATGACTGCTATGATAAAATCTTTAAAATAATTTTGTGCATCTTTTACACTAATCTACTCATAATAATAGGTTAGTCAATACCAACAATCACCATAAATACAATGATCGTTCAACTCTATGAAGCAACTTGTTCAAGGAGACAAGTAAAAGAATAAACATGACTCAATAGGTCGACTAAAAGATAGAGATTCTACAGTTTTTTGTATATACAAAATAAAAAAATAACCTAAGGACTCTTAAAACAACTAAAGATGGAGCTTTTATGTACAAATTCTTGAATTGGAACAAAACAAGCTGACAGGTTGAAAAAGATTCTAGAAAGAGGATTTTTTTTTTTAATTTTATGTTATAAATTGAAAAACAAAGGGTATGGATGAGTTGAAAAATGGATATAACTCTCCCAATCCCTAAACAAACCAAATATAAACCTGATTTTGGACCTCACATCTCTGATACCAAATGATGGGGGCTAGAAACCCTAAAATACTAAAATTAAGTTGAAAGAGGTCATTGACCCAATGAGAAATCTAACCTAAAATTAAAGGCATTGCATAACATGACCTTGAGATTGAGAATCACATGAACCACAATATAAATCAATCAGTTGATCTTGACTTGGTCATTAAATAAGTTTAAGAATGTTAATATGAATATCGTAACCAATTTGTATTACCTAATCAAGAACCTTAGTACATGAATGAACTCCGTAAGAATTAAATTAAAGTTTCTTGATTAGTTTGAAGAAAGGGGAAGATAACACATGATATCCTATAAACTAAGAAACAAAATAAGTTCTTAAATAATGTACTAACCACTATCAAAAGATATTATAAAATAAAAGAAAATTGAAATACTAGGAAACTAAACAAATTTAATAAGTAATACATGAAAATTATTGAATATAGTGCTTCTTTAACTCAGACTCTATTAGATTCATATCACGAATGCATCATTATGCCATCATTTTCATTGTTGCTTGTATATAGCTACTGTCTATCATTACCATTGTTATTATCAATGAACTAATACATCGTAACGATGCTACATCGTAACAAGGAGTCGACAATAATGGGTATCATAGTAGTGTTGTTGGCAATGGTGCAATGGTGACAGTTGTGGTAATGAGACAATGATGGAGTAAGGGACGTAATTAAAATAAGTACATAATAACATAAATAATATAATGAAAATTAATAAATGATAACATAAATAATAAAAAACTACTGTAAAGGACTAAATTAGTTTCATTAGAATAGTAGGCTAAGCCCAATATTAATTTAGAAAAACACAAAAGAGCCCTTAATTTTTATCTTTTTTTTTTCTATTTAAGTCCTTATCTTTTATTTTTTTTATTATTTTGGTTATCAGTATTTTAGATTTTTTTCAAATTAATCCTTCTATTACTTCTGTTAGTTTTTTCTGTTAATGAGGATACGTGACAGCATACAAGTGTAATTATTAAATAAATAAGCTATTATAATATCGGAGAAATAATTAAAAAACAATATAAAAACTACGAAAAAACATAACAATACTTAAAAATAATGAAAATTTATAAAAAATCAAAAAACAAAAAAAAACTTACAAAAATAAAGATACCAAGATAATATATATGATTATATATATAAATAAATATTAAAATTAAAAAAAAAGAAAAGTATTTTTTAAAAAAGAAAAATTCTAGAAAAAATAAAGAAAAATAGAAATCTAATTACCTATAAGTAGGGAGTGGCCATCGATAATCAAGGAGGGGTTACATGACCCCCCAAAGGTTATTGCCGGCCACCCCTATCCTTGGGTGGTCGAATTTTGGTTGACTATGAGATTGAGTCATGACCCATTATATTAAGTGGGTTGTTTGACACTTAGAGCGTTTGTGGGTAGTCGCCCTAAGTTAAAAAAAAAAAAAAAAGGAAAAGAAAAACACAATTCAATTATCGTTGGGTTGTGTAATCCAATTGGGTTTTTCAATATTTCTTTCTTTCTTTTTTAACGGGGAGTTGAATGACCCACTTAATAAAGTGGGTAACGCCCCAGAACCCGAGGGCCTTACAACCTGCTACATGTCTCTACCTGTTAGGAACATGTTAAGGTTCTGAAACTAACTATAATATCTAAAATCACTTATAATAATTGCTTAATAGGTACAAAATAATAAATATTCAAATATATCAATTCGAGTGACTCACATGCGAATCACTTTAACCTAAACATGCTAAAGAACTAGAACTTGATCTTTTACAACGTACGAAAACAACCGCCACTATTTCCCAACCTAATGATAGAAATTTTCATAGTTGTCATAAACTTATTAAATTAACTTGCAGTTGTAAAAATAGAAAAGTAAACTAAAGCCTAGTACGAGTGTACAATACATACGGATGCCAAGCTCAGAGCATACACATGCATATAATGCAATTGTAATAGAATATAAGTATACGATAATTTGATCTTCAATTTATGCTAGCATACAATATAGGAATACTCATGACCCCGTCATATGTTGATCTTTATCCATATACATAAGTGGATATAATATAAATTTTCTTTTTAAGTTCTTTATACCTAAAGTTCAAAGTTCAGAGACCAAAAACTTAATATTTTAATTATGACTAGTGGTTATTTCTCTAGAAAACTATCATTGTAAGCCTCTAGAGTAAGTGGGTCAAACACAATCAACAACTATTCCTTTAAATCGAATATAAATTAGTCCGATTACATTTTAAGTCCTAATAGGCACAATTATACAAACAAGCACCACATACTTAGAAAGCCGAATCAGAACTAAAAACAAAGTTTGAACCAACCATGAAACCCTAGTCTAACAACCTGATAGTTAACTGAAATCCGTAACTTTTAGTCCTGTACTAATTAGTTTTAACTACCCATTCAAGGAGAACTTGAACTCAATAACCAGCATGAATATATATGAAAAACAAGCATACACATTAACTTTTAATATTCAGTAACTGACTTCTACCTAAGTTTACTTGTGAACCTATTTATCTATTATTTGGTAATACCTTAACTTATCACTTTAAAGGTTTTAAATGAAAATAACCAAATCAAATCATAAATCAAGAATGGATATTAAAGATAATATAAATATGTAACACAATAAAGCCAAAAGTTAACATATTTATATATAATATTATTTATTTACTTTAAATTGCAAGTACAATATATATATATATCTATAAAAAAAAAATATAAAGCGGACTCATGATTAAAATGTTAAAATATATACTATCTTACTAATCGATATAGTAATAAAAAAATACATACTTTAATCGGATAATATTATAATTTATAAAAATAAGTAAGGAATGACATATTAATAATTGAAATCCAAATTGGACATAGTTTACAAATAATATAATATACTATATAATCATAATAACTAATGTAATAGAAATACTTAAATCATAATGCCATCAATATTAATAATGAGGCACAATCATAATAAAATAGTATCGTCGTAAACCAAATTGATACTTAAAATACATATATGATACGATATTAATGTACCAAATATCAAGTTAGAAAATAGTGATCGAATACCAAATATAAAAAGAAATAGAAATCCGACTTCATAAACTGACATATACATTTAATATGATAAAGTAAAAAGAAATTGATTTATTACTTAATTATTCATATAGTAAGTATATCACATATAAAAAGAGAATATAAATTAAACATATAATGATATGTTAAAGTATAAGCTTATGAGCTAAAATACTAAAAGGATACGTATATTAGTAAATAATACTTAAGTTCGTAGAAATACAGGAAATGGACTTACTAACAATTACTTTCATATGCTTTATAATAATAATAATCGGATTAGGAGTAAAATAATAATAATGTTATCAATAATACATTTAAGATATAACATAAAAGAATGAAGTCATTACAAACCAATTTAATAATTAAAGTAATACGTATACAATACAAGTATCAACATAACTCCATATTCATAAATTAATAATCCAACTCCACAAATAGAAGAAAATAGCAACCCAACTTCTAACTACACATTTGGTATGTGGCACAATTTATAATAATAAATTTTATATAAAATGATAATATAATATATAAGGCACTTTAATTTATGTGAGAAATCTATTTCCTAAAAGGATAATTACTTTTTACGTTAATCTAAGAAATTAAAGATAATATATTATATACACTATACCAAAAATGACATTGAGTCGACTCGTGAAATAAAATGCTGGAATGGAAGCATGGGATGGATATGAATCAATGTCCAATACAATCTATTAAAAACAAAATATGGAAATTATATTTCATATTATAGTATACTTAAATAATTAAAAAAAAACTAAATTACCTAAGTGGCTCTAAACGTGTTGAAACGGGACAAAAGCAAAATAATCAGTAGAGAGAATTGCTTTTGGATGTCGAGATCTTGAACATAGAAGAGTATTGAGGGCGAATGAAATTGGAGTTGGGGTCCAGCTTGAAATCCAATGTCAGCGAGAAAGTGACAGGCGTGTGGGGATTTGGTAGATACGAGCAAGAAGAATAAGAAATTGAGGGGGAGAGTGAGATTGGGAAGAAGTGAAGGGGTAGGGGACGGTGAGAGTTCGAGAAAAAAAAAAAAATAGCGAGAATGAGAGATTGAGATTAGGGCCGACGTCGGGGAAACAAAAAGGCGAGCGAAGTGAGGTTCAGACGAGAGAGAGGATTGAAATGGAGGGGAAGAGAGAGAAGAAAAAGAATGGGGAATTAATGGAAGTGAAGGGGTAGAGAGAGGTCTACGAGAGTAAGAGAGAAAAGAAAAAAGAAATATGAGTCAAGAGAAAATGATTGACGATCGGAGAAAATAGTAGGGTTTTAGGGGAAGTTTTTAAGATAGAACAAGGTGTGTCTCAATAGATTGAAAAAGAAAATATTAAATATAATTAATTAACATAAAAGAAATAAGAATATTAGAAAAATAGGGTAAGGGTTAAAATATAAAAAAAAGATATAGTATGCTAATAAAATATATATTTTATTTGAAAATAATATTAATTTATTTAATGCGTATATAAAATAAAAGTTTCAAAAAAAAATTTTGAAACCTTAAATTAGACACCTATTCTATTAGATACGCTTTAGAATGAATCTAAAATTACGCGAAGTTTAATAAATTGAGAAAATTTTTATTAGAAAGCGGTTTCTAACGTTACGAGTTTAAAAAATTTTACGATTTAATTAAATTACTGACTATACTAAGGTGTTTCAATCATGATCCATTCACTTGGTCAACCAAAATTTGACAATTGAAAGATAAGGGGTGGTCAGATTTCTATTTTTCAATTTTTTAAAACTTTTTTTAATTTTCAATTTTTATATATAAATTACTAATGTATAAATATATATAAGTATATACATATATTATATACATACATGTTTATTAATTTTGTAGGATTTTTCTAACTTGTCTATATATTTTTATATATTATTTATTATTTTTTATTTAAAAATTATACATAGATCAATTATATACTATAATGTGTCTTTATTACCAAAAAAATCTAATAAAACTTAGGCCAATGACTCATTTGACAAAAATTTAAAATGTTGAGGATTAAAATGAAACTTTTAAAAGATTAAGGACTAAAATAGAAAAGTGATAAACGCTAAGGACTTTTTTTGTATTTTTTCCATATTAATTTAGGTTTAACTCTTTAGATTAGTAATAAGGTTAGTCTATATCTCGAGATGGCTAAGAAAAAGTTAACTTAATTAGTTTGAAATATGGATTGTTAAATTTGTCCACCAACTTTCAATCTCTCTCGAATAGGCTCATGCGCTCAATAAGGATTGCTAAAAGCTTTAGGCCCATAACACAAACTCATCAAAATAACTCTTGATTTAGTAAACTTCATTTCATCCATTAATTACTAAGGCAATCTATTGAATGTAATTGAACCCAAGAATTTATAAACATTTAGCAATGTTTTCTCATTTTACAATTCAGAGAAAGGAGAAATGGTGTTGTAAAGTTTCTAGTCCTTAAGATCAAACAAGGTCTAGATGAAAAAACAAGTAACTTCTCCTCAAGACAGTAGAGTGGATATTCTTAAACTTCATTTATATCATTTACACGTTTAGATCCTTGAAGCAATTCGTTCCTTTCTTCCTACCTCTATCTCTCTAAATCATCTCTTCATGTTGTAATCTTAATATCACTTTCCTCTACTAAAGTTAAAGTTCATGCTGCATACATCTAACACAATCAATCAACTCCCATATATCCATCTATAGCCGTAGAATAAAGCGAACAGCACCAAATCTTTCTATGGATTGCTTCTTTCTTTCTTTCGTCTCTTTCACTGTAAAAGCGCAGTTCATATTTAGTTAGCCGAAGCTCATGCAAAGGCATCTACGGCATGATCAGTAGTTATAATGATGATTGAATCCAACAAAATCGCTGATTATATTCTAGCTAGATTAGTGGACCTTGCACGATCCGGTAGGCTATGCAACGAATTATCATTCCATCTAATGATCTCGGGACATGACATAAAGTTTTGAAAGTAACTAGATATTATCCCTATTTTTAAATGTCTACCAATTATAAATCCATAATTTGCAAGGGGAAATATCCTGCTTTATTGCTTTTAGCCTTTCTTATGCAAGACCAATTTCAAAATTAGTTATTATCACCAATTTTATAAATACAGATGAGACATTGATGTGCTCCATTTGTTTCTTGCCGTAACCAAATTGTTGTTGACCCTTTTTCTTTTCTTTTTTTTTTTTTTTTCATTCCCTATTTGCTATTCCCTCTCCTCACGAAATCTCTCCAATTGACCGTCTCGTTAAAAATTAAATCACAGGCAATGACAAGGTATTTCTTAGAATACTCAAAAACCATTTGAGATTTCCTAAACATAATTCTATAATTTTATAAAACCATTTGGCTCCTTATGTTGTTATATATAATTTCCCACTTAGGAAAGTCAACTGGCTTGCTTGCTTTTTTTTCACCACAAGTATAGACACTTGCTTAAAAAACAATGGCACCAAAATGATAAATTATATAAAATATTGACTTTTAGTTATATCCAATCCATGACTATTTTCTATAAATATGGTTTATCAGGTAAATCACAAATATATCCTCTTTGTATATTTACTTTACAATCTATATGCATTTAACTTTCATAGTTTTAGAGTTAAATGCTCGAAACTCAAATATAGTGTTTGGTTACTAAAACTGAATATAACAAGAAAAATTAAATAGTATAAGTATAAAGAATACACGATAGTATACCATTATTATACTATATTTAATTTATATAGCATTTGATACAAATTTTTTGTGACGCCCCTCATTTGATATACACAAGTACGGAATGATCATAATTTTTCTTGAATCTTATTGACCGGTCAAAGCTAGCTAGCTTTGAAGGAATAAGAATTATTGAATTTAATTTTATATTTTGATATTTATACACTTAATATTATCTAATATTTATTTAATTACATTTATATTCTTAGTATTTGTATGTTTATCGAGTGAAGTTAACTTTTGTATAATATTTCATGTGAGATAAATTTTGAGTATTTTATCTAGTCCTTTGGATCCTTTTTTGTCAAGTAACCAAGTTTAAATTGCAAACCAAACATTACATATATTACACAAAAAATTTTGGTCAATCCAGTCTCATAAATTTTACATAACCAAATTAAATTTAAGTATTAAAAATATATACTTTGAGACTTCTTACATGGTTATTCTGGCCTTAATAAAGATAAAAAAAGAAGAAGATAATTTTACTAGATTACAAAATATTTAGAACTAAAAATAAAAATGGTAGCTTCTTCATATAATTATTTAATTTCAAAAAATCTTTTTATTATTTTTGTCAAGGTAAAATGATCAACATAAGAATCTAAAAGCATGTTTATCAAAGATTTAGAGATTTAGAAACTCAAGTATAATGATAAAGACACTTAATGCATATGAAGTAGATATAAAACGGTTTTTTTTTTTCATTAAATAATTTATCCTAAATCATTCTAATAGTAGCATTCACGTCGCAAGATAAAGAGTTATAGGTCCTCGAGCAAAATCTAAAGAAAATTACCGCATTTTTTAATCACATGTTGCAAAAAGAAGTAAAAGAAGCAAAAAGTTAAAGTGTGGTTATATATTCAATTGACGAGCATAGAATGAGTCTAGATTTCTTTTTTTTCCCCGATTACTATATATATTGTAGTATTATATTATTATATTATAAAATATTTAAGTCTTAGTAGGCTTTTGACCTCTTTTTTATATTTCTATCAATTGCCTCTAAATTATATTGAGAAAGCCTATTAAAATATATGCTATAGTAATCTAACTTAATAATATAAAAAATAAAAGTGTAATTTTATAAAATCATTCTCTTTCTCTCTTTTACTTATACCACATATATTATCTTAAATATTTCAATTCTTAAAAGAAAATTTTACAAAATCATTCTCTTTCTCTCTCTCACTTATGCCACACTTATTGTCTCAAATCTTTTTATTTCTTAAAAATAAGTAAATGTATTAATTGTTAAGAGAACTAATTAGTACTTTAATTATTATATGCTTTAAGTTGCGAAATTGTGAATTTCAAGCTCGAGTTTGAGCTTACTAAGGAAAGTGAAACTTGAGCCTTAGCTTGTTTACTTAAATGAGAGCTCCTTTAGCTAAACGAGCTCAAGCTCGAACTCAAGATTAGATTAAGGTTCAAAATTAATTCAAAATTTTTATAATATACCATTTTTGATAATTTTCTAATTATATTATGCTTATTTTTACATTCTTATGTTATATATATTTCATATAATATGACTTTTAATATAATATAATGGCTTACAAGCTTGCTCACAAGCTTATTCATGAGCTGGCTCATTAATAATATAAATGAATCTATTTGAAAGCCAGTTTGTGAACCTAAACATAAGCTCTAGTTTAGTTCGTTTACATAAACGAACTTTATTTTGAAGTTAAGCTCAACTCGATTAAAAATCGAGTTCGAGCCAAATCGAGCTTGAAGCAAGTTAAACTTAAGTAGATTATGAGTAGCTCGGCTCATTTACAGCCCTACACGTATTTGATATTTTTATATAGATACATAGTGCGTAGGTGTGTTTTTTGCTAGTAACTATTATAAAAAATGAGAATTAAATTTGATTCATTTTGTTAAGAGAATTCTATATGATTTGAAATTAGTATGTTGAGTTTCTACTACCTTAATTAGGTGTACTAATATTCAAGTATTATACATATAAAATTCTTGGATTTAAGTAAAGTGATATAATTTTTATTTTTTTAACTTCTTTATAACCTTTGAATCTTTTATCCTACTTATAACAATCAAGTTGGATTTGATTGTATATAAATAAATGCATATTTCCAATAGCTATGTTATAAAATGGACTAAAAAAAAAATTTATCTTAGGTTTAAATAATTTTAATTTATAATCTAAAATTTAGTTTATTTTTATTTTTTAAATTAATTTTTTTTAAAAAGAGAATTGATTCATGATTACTTCAATTATCAGTTGAATTGGTGAGTCTAAGGAACTAGTTCATTAACTGGTCCTACAAGTTTGGGTCCAGTTCCCTACTGGCGAGTCTAGGTTCTGCTCTGGATTCGATGGGAACTATGCCCTAATCTATTAATGCTCGTGTGTTGGAGATAGAGAAACCACACCAAAAATAGAATTTTCGGAGCGTTTTATGGTAGGATTATCGTGGTTTGCTATCTTATCCTTTTTCTTTTCCTTTCATTCCTAATCCATTTACTAGTGGCGTTTCAAAACGATACGAATCCTCTTTTAATTTTTTTTTTCCTCAGTTTCTCTCCATTAATTTATTTCTTTCCATTTATTTAGTGCTATCCATCCCTCCTGCCATATTATATTACAACTACTTAATAATTTTATATACTTGCAATTTTCAAATCCGTAAGAGGTTCTCCAAGTTGCATTCCAATAGCCTGTACGATCGTAAATAAGCGTAGTCGAATAGATGTAATGCTGTGTAGATCTTAGGTTCAATTAGACTAATTTATAAACTGAAACTCTGACTCAGACTCAAATAATTTATACTAAAATTTTTTGAATTACATTGTAATATCCTTGTTCCTATTTTTTGATGCTAGCCTGAAAATAAAAAGGACAAAGCTTTAATATTTATGATTTCTTTTCTTTTTTTTTTTTTTCAAAGGTGGGTTTAGGTTTTTTATCTCAACATTTTTGGTAAAGCTACAATTTAAGGGGAAAGATCCTTCAAATTTACTTCGTGATAGGATTTTGTTAACTGCCAGCCGTATTAGCTTATCTTATGCTTGAATTTCGCCGAGAAAATCTGAAATAATTTAGATCGAGATAAATAAGGAGCCGTATAAATTTTCATATTTTCAAACTCTATTTTGTGTGTTGGTTAAAAAAAAAAAAACCTCTATTTTGGGCAAAATATTTATAATATTAGTGTAGAGTATTTCATAATTCACACGATACTAAAGCTGAACTTTTATTTTGATCAACGAATACGTTAGAATTATCAAAAGTCTAAGTTTACCACTCCAATGTCCTTTTGATATCACGTCAGCGGGAATTCCTATCAGACATATCTTTTTTTCAATGTACGTGCTGACATATAAACTTTTTTTAAGGTGTATGTATTTATATATATATATATATATATATCAACATATTTAGTTTCTTAAAAAGTAGAAAACCAAATTAATAAATAAAATTAGTTCGTAATATTGAGCTTTTCTTCTTTTTCTAAAAAAAAAAATCAATAATTTTAGCAGCTAAAATGGTGATTAGCAAGGTACTTTTTCAAAAATACGGACAGATTTTACCCGCAAATCCATTAAAAAAAAAAATCAATACGGAACATTTTCCTTAAAAACCCTAACCTAAATGTCAACATCACCCTTGCATCTTAAATTCCACAAATCCCCATTTTTATGATATCCATCCAAAATCGTGGGTCAAACTCGCTAACATAACACAACTCGACTTTTATTTGATTTTCTTAATTTCGACAACAATTAATATTAGGAAAAGAAAGAAAGAAATGTACAAGAAAAGCGCGACTTTGCCTCCTCGTCTTCTTAACCCCTTTCCCATAGAAAGAATAACAGCTCTGCTTCTTCTCTTCCGTCTCATTAATACCGCGATCACACCTCACCTATATTACTCTCACTTCTCTCTTTCTCCCCCTTCCACTGCATTCCCAAACCCTAACCTCTCTCTCTCTTACTCTCTAGCTTTTTTTCTCTCTCAGGTAATCGAGGAAGCTCAATCTAATTTCAAGCTACCGTGCATGGTCGATGCACGTTGTTTTCGATTTCTTATTCTTTGATGTTGTTCATTTTGAGTTGCTTTACGTGCTTCATTAGTTGTTTAAGAAGCTTGTTTATGTATATGATTTCAATAGGATTCGAGAAATTTGTTTCGCGGAAAACGTTTTTCCTGTTTTGAATAGACAAATAGAGTAGCGTTAGATTAAATACAGAACGAAAGAAGAAAAATGAAAATCATTTCATTTTATTCTCTCTCTCTCTCATTTTTTTCTTTCATTTTTTTTTTTTCTGGGAATGAATATTCTGCTGTGAGTCACTACCATTGCCTTCCTCCGTCGAAAGCACGAATTTTAGTTGCTAGTAGTTAGTACTACCATTTTAATTAGAGTTGTAGCAAATATTAGGAAAAAGTGTGGAAAACATTTTCCGCGAAACAAAATCATCTTGTGGAAAATGCTTTCTGAATATTTATTTTGCCGGTTGTTAATGATCGATGTTACTGATAGCTTTTAGTGGTACGTGCTGATGGCTGATTGTCTTAATGGGTAGTGTCTGTATGGAAAATGTCAATGTAAATTGAGGAAAATGTATTTTTTGTTGTATGTTTTGATTGGATTTGAGTGTTTACCCGCCTGATATTTGTTAATTTAATATTGATAGAAAGTTTGTTAATTGTGTACTTTTGTTCAGTTTATATAGCACATATTGGCAATGGCAAGAAAGATGCTTATTGATGGGGAACTAAGTGAGCCTAATGGTGAGGATGTTCACTATGATTTCGATCTATTTGTTATTGGTGCCGGAAGTGGGGGTGTTCGGGCTGCAAGGTTTTCGGCTAATTATGGAGCTAAGGTTGGGATCTGTGAACTTCCCTTTCATCCAATCAGCTCAGAAGTAATTGGGGGTGTTGGTGGGACTTGTGTGATTCGTGGTTGTGTTCCAAAAAAGATATTGGTATACGGTGCAGCTCTTGGAGGTGAATTGGAAGTAAGTTTTTATCTGCGCAAAGTTGGAAGATTTTGTTTGGCTATTTATAAACTAAAAATAAAGTTAATTCTTTTTTCTGTTTTGCTGAGCTGCCAGTTATATGGAAATCGACATTTTGAAAATCTTGTTATTCTGCTCGCTATAAGTTTTAGAGCATGCATTTTTATCGATGATTTGAACTTGGTGCAATTGCTTTGAACTTTTCTAGACTTTAGATGCATGATTAGATGGAAAGAGAGAATAATATATTTGAGATCTATGTTGTCTGGTTCTTGGTTTGAAAATGCACCTTCTTTTGGGGGCTGGTGATGAATTGCAGGAATTTATGGCATTATGAAGGAAATTAATTATGATGAAAAGAAATTTCCAGATTGAGTCTTGCTGGAGCTTTATTTTTCCTTTCTCTTCCTTCTTCTTTTGAGAACAGCATGTTTGTAGAAGTTTACATATTATACTTCAATGTTCTTCTCTATGTTCCAATAACCTTAATTGAGCTTTTCTGCAGGATGCCAGGAACTATGGCTGGGAATTGAGTGAAAAAGTTGATTTCAACTGGAAGAAACTTTTGGAAAAGAAGGTAAAGTTCCATCTGCTATTTGCTGCAACCTTTGCTCTCTATTATAGTACTTCAACTTTGCTGTTGCAGTTTTGCGGAAGGCAAAGTTTCTTTGTCTAAGTTTGAATATCTACTTTATCTCTTTTCCTTCGTAGTTAATTCCTGTTATGTCATACTTGTCTATCATTTAATATATGGTTTGAAAGATTTTGCACCTTTAACAGTGCTTTACCAGGCAAGGAACTTGATCAATATTTTTGTGTGAAGTTTCATTGTTTCTTCAGTTGTGTTTGGATTTTGAGATGATTTGACTTGTCTTCCATGCTGCTTATGAAATTCCTTTTTTCAATCTAAATTTTCCCTTGATATATATTGTTTCTTATAGTGTGAAAATATCCAGGTGAATGGAATTATTTATTTTGTTTGAGAATCAGTTTATGAATATTTGTCAAAAGAACATGTAAAAATCAACGTATCACCAAAATTATGTGTGACTTTCTGTTATCAAATCTGTTGCAGTTCAAATGCCATATGTTGTAAATCTTTTGTACATCTAGGTGCTACTTGTCCTCATTTACTGATATATTGGGTCTGGTTGCTGCTTTGCTTGCGATCTTCTTTCTTTTTTTTTTGGATAATTTTGCAATCTTCTTTCCTTCACTCAATCTATTGATTTGGAGAAAGATATGTCCAACTTTTTAAAGCTTCCTCTTTTTTTCCTTTTACTCTTGCAGACAAATGAAATCAACAGATTAAGTGGAATTTACAAGCGTTTATTGTCAAATGCTGGGGTCAAATTGTTTGAAGGAGAAGGAAAGCTAGTTGGTCCAAATGAAGTTGAGGTGATACAGCTTGATGGAACTAAGCTGTGCTTCTCAGCAAAACATATATTAATTGCAACTGGCAGTAGGGCTCAGCGTCCAAATATTCCTGGGAAGGTAATTTGTGCTTCATATAACCACTCAACAATTTTTAAGGAGATTGTATGGTATCTGTTGGGAAATCATTTTTTACTTTGACTGCTAGCTATATATTTTTTCTTCTTTCTTTTTCATATTTTTCCCCTTTATCTTCTTATGCTGATTTGTAATTGCATAGATGGTATATTTAGGCATGATATTCTCTTTTCTTAGTTCCTAAAGATGCTAACTGGTTAATCTGTGCTCCATGCTAATAAAATAATGTGTTGTATTGGTTTTTTATCTGCAAATATTGCAACAGTTTTACAGATCAACTGCATAGGATACCATTAGGGCTTTCACTTTCCTCTCAAATGTCAGTAGTCCAAATCTTAGTACGAATTAAAACATTTTCAGCCTACTCTTTACTTTCTTAAATTGTTTTCATAATTTCCTTTCTATTGGTTTTAAAGATTGCCATAGACAAACAAATCACAGAAAATGATTTTTGTTATTGGTAACTTATTAAGTGGATTAACCCTTTCCAGTATTTGCTGTTGTGCATTCTTTTCTATTAATGCAATTTTGATCTACCCAAGAAACTTATTATGTGGATTAGCTTAACTTGTCATGCTCATAGAAAAAGATTGTTTATTGAACTTGCTGTTACTTCTATATGCAACTAGAGTTAAATTGAATGATTTTTAGCCATGTGTTTGCACATTCTGGGATCTATCTTATCTTTGCCACATGTTTAGGAGTTAGGTATCACATCTGACGAGGCGCTGAGCCTGGAGGAGTTGCCAAAGCATGCTGTGGTGCTTGGTGGAGGGTGGGTTTATCTCTTCACCTTTTGAGTTGTCAATTTTTTAAGCTGTTTGGATGTACTCGTGATTTTTTCTTGAGAATAGTTGCTTAGTAAAATTTTTATTGTTCATGGTATTGAGAGAAGTGGTTTTAGCATTCAGGAATACTTCCTCGTACAACTCTGAAGTTTCTGCTTACCGGTTTGAGAATTAACAGAGACAATGCAAGAAAGAACTTTTGATTGATGTGAAAGTGATAGTATGATTGTCAAAACAATATACAAATAGATCATTCCCCCTCCTCTCTCTTGAGAAACACCACCCAACCCCAACACAAAATACACACACACACACATACACAGTTCTTTATAAACATCAGATTCATTTTTTTTTGTAATAACATTCTTGTGTGTTGTCTTTTGAGATTTAGTTTTGACCATGAAAAGCAAGCTTATAAAATTCATCGATGCTTTCTTGACTTTTAGATTCTAGAAATACCAACACATTTTGGAAAAAGTATAAATTCTTTCCAAGTATTTTGTGGGCTACAGATACATTGCTGTAGAGTTTGCTTCCATATGGCGTGGTATGGGTGCAACTGTTGATCTGTTTTTCAGAAAGGAACTTCCATTGAGGTTTGAAGACTTTCCCCTGTTCTTTCATGCCACCACCCACTAGTAAAGATGCTTTGTCTTGACTTTTCTGATATCTTATATTTATAATTGTGAAATTCTTGTTAGGGGTTTTGATGATGAAATGAGAGCTATGGTTGCAAGAAATCTTGAAGGCAGAGGAATTAATTTGCATCCTCAGACAAACTTGTCAGAGGTACGCAGCTATCAGGATGTAGTTATTGTGCATAATTGATTCATCTGGGCTGCTACTCTATTCTGTGTTTTAATGTTGGGTATTCATATTTTCTTCTCTAGTTATTGTTTTTTGTTATGCCTTGCTTCTTTTTATACTAAGCTGTATAGTATCATCAACTGCAGTTGATTAAAACAGATGATGGCATTAAAATTGTCACAGACCATGGTGAAGAGCTAATTGCAGATGTTGTTCTTTTTGCAACTGGTAAGTAGCTTGTACTTGAACATATTTTACATTATAGAGGTATATTTTATCAATTACACTTGGGCTTAATTCATGTATAGTGAAAGCATTTGAAGCATTGTGTTAGTAAGCCTATTGTTATTATTTTTTTGAGGCAACTATGTGTTAGTAAGCTTCATTCCCAAGGCTCTTATTAGTTAGGTGAATATCCTTTATTAAGGTTTGCCTTGCTTGTTCTACATGCCCAATTTCCGTTCTTTCAATAGCATGATGCAGTGCCCTTTGAAATGCATTTTGGAGGAAGAAAGAAATTCAAATGCTATCTTTCTCTGGATGTGTCTGCCTTTTCCTATATCTTTTGATGATTCTATGTGATATGCAATTCTAATGATGTTGATTAATTTTCTGCACTATAAGTGGCAATATTTTTTCTCTTGGAATGTGATGGGAAATTTGTTCTCTTGGAATGTACTTAGTAGGAAAGAAACGTTCAAATGCTTTCTTTCCCTGATAACATTAGCCTCTTTTTAATTCTTGCTGTTATCTAGGCCTTTTAGATTCCTTGCATCCATACAAATTATAAATTATCTACTGAAGAAACAAACAGTTTGTTTTGGTGATTGACTGGCACTATTGCTACTGAACAATTGTTGAAGTTAATGTTCTCGTGTTTCACAGGTCGTGTTCCTAACTCAAAGAGGTTAAATTTGGATGCTGTGGGTGTTGAAACTGATAAAATTGGTGCTGTGAAGGTAAATTTTCGTTTCTATCTCCATTTAATCTTTTCATATTTGTGATTCTAGGTGCTTTACAATGGGAAAGCGCAAATAAGTTGTTGAATATGGAGTGTTTTCTATATTGGAAGGGAATGTTTGCTTGAGTAGATGCTTCTTTCTTTCCTTTTTTTTTTCTTAAATATTTATTTGGTGTGTTGCCTGTTCCTGTCCATGTGAAGTGTATTGGTTTCTCTAGATAGGCTCTTTTCCTTTTCCTGAAATTTCTTGTCTGCATGGGTACTACCCTAATTCACTTGTTTATTTGAGGTGATGAAGGCTCTGGTTATCATGCCAATGCATAGTTAACCTGCTTTTGGTCATGTGCCGAATTCATATCTATCTTCCCAAAGGAGTCATGATATGTACTTCTCAAACATTGCCAAACCAATACACTTCTACTTTGGCATTTATATTTATAAGAAGTTAATGTTCTTTATAACTAGTGCCCTGTTCTTCTAGGTCTTGAATACACATCATACCTCACAAAGGTCTACACCCATGCCCAAACAATGTGAACAAAAATGAAGCTTTATTTCCATTAGATTGATAAGCATCTTATTCCACCATTTCACTCTAAGAACCTTTGCCCTCTCAATGCCTAAACATGTCAAGGCTTTTTTTATTGTCTTTCTTGTCATTTTGGTCTTATCGCCCCTCTTTAATGTTTATAGTTCCCATCTTAATCAACTTTTTTCTTTCTTTTCATTACACATATATCATATTTTATCCTTCCTTGCATGGTTGTCAAAATCATGATTGTACTATTCATTTTAATGTATAGAATCGTATAAAACCAGTAAAATCGTAAACTTATAAAATCGTATAATCCGTAATTTTACTAAAAGTCTATACATAAATGGTTTTATATACATTTTAATTAAAAAAATTATAATATTATAAATTTATAGAATCGTATTTTTGATTCATTGTTTATAAAGCTATCCAGATTGTTTTAAGCATATTGGGAACCATATAGTTGCATAGAGTACTAGAAATGCCTTTCCACTTCCACCACCTTGCCTGAATTTTTTGTGTCACATCTTTATTTGTGCATCCATCTTTTTGCAACCATACCCACATAATAATGCTTATTGATGCTACTTGATGGTAGTGCCATCTGCAGCTGGAAGAATTATTTGCTGGCTCTATCTTTTTGTGTATTTGCTCCTTCCTTGAGAATTTCTTATAGGTAGTTACATTTTATGTCTATGTGATTGAGCATTAAGTTGATTGAATTAACCATTCTATCTTTTTACCCAAAATAAATGTTTTGTTTTTATTTGATTTCAGGTAGATGAGTATTCGTGCACAAATATCCCTAGTGTATGGGCTGTTGGTGATGTAACCAACAGAATGAATCTCACTCCTGTGGCCTTGATGGAGGGTACATGCTTTGCTGTATGTTTCTTTCCCTTTCCTACCAGTCTCATCTATCAATTTTATTATTGGCTTGATTTATGCATTGATTACATTTTCTGGATACCTGTTTTGTTTGCAATAAATCTACTTGCTCATGATTTTTGATTGCCTGCAGAAAACTGTTTTTGGTGGTACGCCTACAAAAGCAGACTATAATGACGTGCCTTGTGCTGTGTTCAGGTATTGATTTTAGGTTTTAGGAGTTACTCCTGCTTTCTTTTGTCAACTTGTTACTGGTATTCAGAATGTTTTTATTTTCAGTATTAACCTTGGTATATACTTTGGAAAAAAAAAAGAAAAAGAAAAGAAAAGAAAAGAAAAAAACCTTGGTATGTACTTATGTACCCTGACACAGTTGCAATCTTGTGCCTATTCTAAGATCTTAGTTTTATGTTAATTACATGACATTAACAAACATTTGAATGCTGTCATGCCAGTTGAATATGGTAAGAGAATGCTGATGAATGATTTGATGTTGATTTGTTCAATTATGAATTCAGAAAATTATTTGGACTTTTAACTTAGGATACTTGTATCTTTCGTAGGTATAATAGGACATAAGAAGAGATGAAATGGCGTTTCAGATAAATTAGTAGCAGGAAGAAAGTTCTGATATTTTTAGGAGTGACTCATGAATTTTTTGGACGCTTTTGATTTGTTCCTGTTATTTCTTAGATGCTATAGCAATTTGATATTAGATTAAGAATGATTTAACAGGTGGAACCTAACATATTTGATCCATTCATTCATCTTACAGGAATTTTAGAGATTTAATTTAGGTCATCCTTCTGAAGTATGAAAGGCATTAGTAAAAGCAGCACTTTTGTGCCTGCTCGTTCACCACTCCATGCATTATCCTTCACCTTTTATCCAATTGAGAAAATTTCTAGTAGCTCTTGAGCTTCTTTCATCCTCATATCCTTCTTATTGAACATTAAACTGATGTTTCATGCTATTTTATTTGTAAATTCTGCATGACTGGTCTTCTGCATCAATATATAAGGTAGCATGCTATTATCAAAGCATTAGTCATGCTTTGTGTTGGTATGTCAAAGCACAATGAACGTAGAATATGGCTAGTAACTAATGTTTTTCTTTTGGTGCTCAGTATACCCCCTCTATCTGTTGTTGGACTAAGTGAAGAACAGGCTATAGAGCAGGCAAATGGAGATGTTTTGGTTTTCACATCAACTTTCAATCCAATGAAGAACACAGTCTCTGGGTAAGTGCAGATGCTTGATATTTTATAGTGATGTAGGCATGGGTGTAAAGCATGCAACAGGGTTATGGGTGTGGAGTTTTCTTGCTATTATTTTTGTTAAACTAAGGTATGAAAAAATCTTATCATGTGGAGAAAGAGGGGGGTTTCTATATACAGAAGGCAAATTGGCCCTTTCTGATTCAACTCCTGAAATGCCACTTTCAGACTTGATGTGGCATTAAAGGTGCTATGCATAATCTAGATCTCCTAATATCTGCACTGTTGCCTGGGTTGATCAAAGCCAGTGAAATCTAGGAACTCCCTAGCTACTGGTTCTGGAGATCTTGGTATAAAGATAGTGATGCTAGATTATTGACTTAGTTTTCAAATTTCTTTCAATACCTGTCAATTGAATGGAGGATTTAACATGTATAGAACTAGCTCAAAATTTTTTTAAGTAACCTTTCTTGTAGATGGGAGGTATAATTGCTTTTAACTATTGAGAACTTACTTTTGGAGTTAAGCAATAAGCCTAATTGGATAACGAATACCAAGGATAAAGACCAGTGGGAGAAAGGACAGGGTCTGCATGGAATAAATTGCTTCTAGGTTAGAAAGTCTTCATCACCTTCAAGATTAGTCAGCTATGATAGAGAGCACCTAGTAACAAGTGCGCAGCTGCTCCCCATTCACCTATCGGATCAACCTTTTTGACCTTTTCACAACCATGATGTTGTTAATAATTACACACTGTCATACCTTTCTGTTTCCGAGTTACTGATGGAAAGGCAAGAGCAATATTGGTTTATTGTGGAACGATGCAACTGGCACTACAGGATTAGGAAATTAATGGTTTGAAGTTTGCATGATTTGTGATGTCATTTATATAAAGCTAAAAATATCCATTGCTGAAGAAAGAAAGCTTACAAGTAGTCTTGTAAACTGTACTGCATTTTGATGTTTCTTTTCTTTTCTCATGCTTCCAGTACTTGTTTATTGATTCATTTGGTGACACTCAATATTCTATATCACATGGCTGCAGGAGACAGGAAAAATCGGTTATGAAGCTTGTTGTTGATGCTGAAACAGATAAAGTTCTTGGTGCCTCCATGTGTGGGCCCGATGCTCCAGAGATTATGCAGGTATATCTTGATTTTTAGTCATTTGGGGGTACAGTTTGTATCCATAAATGTAGGTTGTACATATTATGTATATGGGCTTGTGTTGATGATATAGTAGTAGATGATGGATACCAAGACCGAATGATCTTTTCTTCTGTGTCCAATGTTGAGGGAAAATTAACTAAGTGCTTCCAAATGATCTTGAGAAAGTTTAATTTGCAGAAGTTTGTTTGGTACTGCCATCACTGCCTTTTTCCTCCTCAACCTAGTATTTCGTTAATGCTTAGCATTCATATGACTATTGTCTAGCAGCTAATTGGTAATTAACTGCTTGAGCTTTCGGGATGTTTTCTCCTCATAGGCTTCCGAAAGATAGCACAGCTCCAAGTTGTGTGCATCTGGGTTGTTCTTTGTTGTTTTGCTCTTTCATTTTCTTATCATATATGCCTTTGGCCATTCTAACTGCAGGGAATTGCTGTTGCACTGAAATGTGGAGCAACAAAGGCACAATTTGACAGCACGGTAGGACAATTTTTCTTTTATTTTGCCACTTTTTATCTTATTATTTGTTTATGTAAAGTAGAAAAATGGTACTTGCTCCAATACAACCTTATTTTTCAATTCCGATGAATTGAATTTGTTTGATTCAAATTATTCTATCACCCTCCCAGCATATATCCAATTCCCCCCAATTCCTGAGGGGATATACTGTTCCTGAATGCACATAAAGCACAAAATCTTTGTCGTTACCCAAGAAGCGTGTACCTGAAATCTTGTCAAGTTCAATGAAATCTTGTGCTTGTGGAAAATTCAGTCTTGACTGGTAGACTTGAAAGTCAGTTGACCCCTTTCCACATAATTGATCCCATCTTTGACTGCAGGTGGGAATACACCCTTCTGCTGCAGAGGAGTTTGTAACGATGAGGTCTGTTACAAGACGGGTTAGCGCCAAACCTAAGACGAATCTGTAAAGTTGGGGCTTAGTTATAGGTGATTGTTTTGTACTCACGAAGCACATAGAAAAACACGAGTTTCATTTTATAGATTCTTCTTCCAATAAGGACCTTTTGTCATGCTGAATATTTGATGTAAGCTGGTCCGAAATAGTAGTTTTGGAAGTAGTAATATGCTTTACTTAAATTTGCTGTATTTGATGGGTGGCAAATGTTACGCGAAATGAAATCATTTTTAGTACTCATATTTTAACATCATGCAAAACCTTGCATTGCAAGATAGGATCTATGTCAGTGGACCCTATCTAATGGGAATAATGCTTTGAGTGTGTTGTATTTCGACAACATTATACTGTGTAGACTTAACATATTCCACTATCGTTTTCTCGTTGAATCCTATTCTATTCAAACAAGGCTGGACAGAATTGAGTTCCATTCCATCCCATCTTTTGTTGCCCCTGTCTTTTGTTTTTAAGAAACTGTCACGTTCCATGTGTAGGAACAAATATCACGAATCATTCTTCAAGAGTTATGCGAGAAAGGCGGGCCATCAATCATAATTTTTGAAGTGATTTTTTTTATTTTTTTTGAAGTTGCACAGACTGATTGGATGAAATTGATCTAATTCTGGGGAAATAGACAATTTTAATGTACTAACAGATTAGAACACTTGGTTTCAGCAATTTTCTCTTCTCCTATCCCTACGGTACCGTGCAAACAAAGATTTATTAACGACTTTCATCGATGACTCTGTTTTATTAACCTTGTGCTAATTGGTTTGTTGAATTTATATTTTATTAGTTTAATTATTATTTTTCTAGCTTTCCTTTTTCTTTGACCAACAGAAACTTATTTAAAATATCAAATAAAGTTTACACATCAATTAGACGAGAACAATTGACAAACATAAGACAAGCTAAACGGCATGGGTGCTTAGAAGTCCAGAAGCTGCAGCACATCTCATTTTTTGCTTGTTTGGCGTGCTAATTTATTTCTCTATATGCAAAAGAGAAGGTACATGTATGTAACAAAGATTATAAATCTAAAAAATCGTGTATAATTCCAAACGTCCTTCAAGAACTTTTTGAAAGATCCAACGGAGATAGCACAATTTGCAAGGAATCGAACTCCACCTCTACATTCTGCCATCCTCTGTCTGCAGCAATTTTCAATCCCTCCGACAAAGCCAGAGCTTCATTTTCTTCGGTTTCAGTTGATTCTAACTGTAAGGGCTGTTGCTTGAAGCAATTGTCCAGCTGCATTCCTACAGACAATGCCCAACCCTCCACTGTTTATCCTCTGCGCAGGCGGTGCTACCCAATGCTTAGCTGGAATTTGTAGCGCATAACAGACAGTTGGATTTGATTCCGCTTGTTCATCAAGATGTTGTGAAGCCGAAACACATTGCAAATCAACAGAGCTTGCCAGGAGTTCCTTTTGAATTCCATGAATACAGGCTGAAGGATTCGGTCTTTCATCATAAAAAATGTAGAAATTCCTATGTTTCCATATGTCCATATGTATTAGATAGTGTGTGGGTGTTGGGTACAGATACAAGTGCCACGTGTATATTGCATGTAAAGTCACGCTACACGTGATTAGAGAAATGACTTGAATAACTCGTACAGGATGATCAGGAGAGAAGCGTAGAGAGGAAGAGTAGACGATCTTAGTCAAGCTCTAACATGTATGGTGATAGATGAAGGAGTACGATGACATCAAACTCCAAGATTAATGAAGAACGAGATAGTGTTCTTGACGTGTTTGAGTGTTTAACCTTTGAGACAAACTTCTAGCAGAGTAATGGCATTAATATGGGTTTTTTCTCCTCCTCAAATGAGAATGTGAGTAGAGTATTTATAGGAAAAGGTAATTGATCACATCTATCTGATTATGATGGTCATTAATGGCTAAGATTGAAGCTCCTTATTAATGGATCTTAAGTGGACTATTTTGATAGGTTTAGGCCCAAGTAAAGGCTTTATTCATTATTCTAATGTGAGCCAAACCAAAAAAGGTTGGATTGATCCAACAGCCTCTACTCCAAGCCTATCGTACTAAGTCTCCCTTAATTATCTCGATAATTTATGAGTTTGGCTCTTCAGGTCTTGTCACCTTAGCCCGAAGAGTCAGATCCATTTGATTAATGGGCTTGAAACCTAATATTCAATTTAGCCCTCTATATTTTGTCTCTTAACTAAAGTCATTCGGACGAAGTTGAAGAGGTTTGGGCATCGAGTGCGCCTTTTAGATGACTCAAGTGTGTACGCACTATTAAATAGTTGCATCGCTATCAAATTAATTTGAGAATTATCTTAGTGCATGAACTAGTAACTTATTAAATTGTATGCGCCGCCTTGACTACAAAAAAATGTATCATCCCCATAAGTAATGATCGTATATTATGGAAATAATAATAATTCTCCATGAGTTGATGGATTTTCTATTTGTCTTATATGAATTTCTTCTCTTTGTGAGTCGCATCGAAATATTTTAAGGCCAATAAACTCATCCTCATAAGTGATTTGTCGCATCACTTTCATGTTATATTTGACCCACACTCATCCTTGCTGAAGAAGTTGATGCTCACATCATTTTCATTCTCTCGATTATTTACAACGTGGGAGCTAGCTACTTCAATTTATGGTTGAATTGTTCTCAAAGTCAAGGAAGAAATCTATTAGATGGTCTTGAATATTTGGGCAAATAATGAGCCTATATTATGATGTTGGATCCCTCCAAAGCAATAATCACAATATATCAAGAGAATAATTCTTAACTTGATTCCCTTGTATTAATTCCCATACGGGCAATCCCCAATTCACTTTCGATGATCATATGATCGTTATTAATACTTGGCTCGTGTGGTAGACATTGATAAATCCTTAAAGTCCACATCATATGAGAACTCCTTAGCTTTGGGATATAAACACTTGCATTTGCCCCATAATTTGAAAGGCATGGGGTGAAATATTCAGATGCCTTATTGAATTCACCACTCCTAATCGGCAATTTTTTTTTAGCAAGATGGTAGCATTTTGCAAGCTGCAAAGTAGAACATACATGCAAAATCTTGAGAATAGTAAATTTTCTCTCATAATGCATTATATTTTGAAAACTAGGCTACTAGCCATATAATAGCCTAATTGGTGATGCCACAGTACTTGTACGCCCGAAGGAGTTAAGAGACAAAAACAAGACATAGTATATTTCTTTATTCCTTTTCTCCATAAGGATCTCGACAGGTATCTACCTTACTTTTTGTTATGTCCTCCTATAATACAAGTAATTTTCGCACCCCTTTATTCTTGGCAAATCCAGCCATACAAGAGTCTAAGACTTTTCTCTGCTTTTCTGCTACTTGTGAGGCAAACATTCCACACATGACGGTGAGTGAGAAAACTTATTTCACCCATTACTGGCTCTTTCTTTCTTTCTTTCTTCTTCTTCTCTTTCATTTTTTTTTTAAATTCATTTCATCGGTTATAGATTCTTGTTCTGACCTTAAGTTGAAGCTTATTGAGCTCGGAGACTGGCGATGACTATAATTGAAGCGAGGTCTAGCAACACCAAAGACGATAAGGTTTGGAGCTGTGTTTGAAGTCTAGTAGATCATTGGAGAAGGTTAGGGCTTGAAGAATTTAGTAAAGCTATCCATGTCCATATATCTTTTGAAATCATACTATGATGTCCTTGGGTCATGTTCTCCATGTTTCTTTTATCTTCCTTTTATCTTCTTTTCTTGTCGTAGTGTCTAGAGTTATTGGGCTAAGTTAAGGAGGAAGAAACCTTTATTTGAGGACTAGCAGCTAACCATCTACCCATAAGAGAAAGCTTAAAGGCAAGTATTGCTTCCTTTCTTATTTCTAGCTAAAGACAAGCTTTATGTGTATCATAATCTTTTTTAATGCTGCGCTTTGTTTTCTAATAATAATTTTTTTTGAAATTGGGTTGGCCATGAAACTAGCTATAGCCTTTAGAACCTTAATCCCCTTATTTTCTTTTGAACCCATTGACAAAATCAAATGGCTTAGTCTATATAACTTTCAAACCACTAGTGTTGTGCACTTCCATATTAGTAACATGGCATGAACACCAGCATTCCCCAATCTCTCATAAAAAATGCAATAGGCTCCCCTTTTTTTTTTCTTCTTAAATTTATTTTTTTGGAATCAACTAATAATTGTACTCTTCATTCCATATACAGTCGCTGAACTATCTTGTACTAGATTTTCACGAGGTATTCTTTCGTAACGTTTAAACATTGACATTTCCCTCTTGACGAGTTAATACGCTTCTTATTGACCCTTCTATTGGAACCCCTCTTTTTCCCTTCATTGCCAAATAATAACAATAATTTTTTTTAAATAAAACCACCTCTACGATTCATCTTAAAACACTGTGTTAGCAAAATTTTGGTTGTCATGATAACTTGTCTCCACTTAACCAAATTCAGATCTTTAAAAAACGAGCCTACTTTATCCTTTTATTTGCTGTTGCCTTGATGGTTGTGCCTTTTTTTTTTTTTTTTCATTTGGTCTTCAAATTTGCTCTAACTAGTTTCTAGTTTACTGCTTGGATTTTAGCTCAACTCAAACAATTGAAGGGACTACTCAAGTTTGATCTAATCATTGCTTTGATGAATTCTTAAATAGATGTCCTCTTAGTCACTTAGATGTGTAGCTGTCCTATTCGAGTTCTTAAAGTTTGGAGAGATTACTGTGGGCATTTGATTTGAAGGTTTGCCATAATATTTCTTTCAACATAACATGATTGAATTGGTTTTTCCATGGTGGTGCAGCCCTTCACTTTATAATCTTTCCCCTTCTTTTTTTGTTTCACTATTTCAATAGCCACTTGTTTACTTGACTTGAGATGTTGAGAATCTTATGTATAACCTAAATCCATGCATCTTTTTTAGCTCTAATATTTCTTCTCTGTGTAATGAATAATGAGATAGTTTCCGCTACTTGATCCTTTTGTTCTTGTAATTTTGCTCGTGCTTTAATGTATGTCTTTGGGTATTGAATTATAACATCCTTCTCCTCCCCTTTTTCTTTAAAATTTGAAATTGATATCTCCTCATTATCCATACTTTGCAGGCAGCATAATCATTTAAGAATTTGGTTGAAAGAGAATCCCTTCACCGCTTAGATTGTAGCTGCCTTCAACTAATGGCCAAAGGTTTGCAATCGTAACTTAAGGACCACATCTCGAACTAGCAATAGTCAAGAAATCGATACAGTTTAAAGAGGGTAGACTCTTTACTACTTAAACCATGACTATTTACCAACCCAGGGTCAAAAGTCTACGGTCGTAACTTGGGTATTGAACTTCATTAACGAGTGATAGCAAAGAGATATAACCTTTAGGTCATATGCGGCCTCCTTTTGTAATCTCCATAAAGCCAATTACAACTTAAAATGTGAATTGAATCATGCGTCTCAAATCGTAAAGACATACACACACGAGTACATAAGAGTTAAGCATGAGCTGAGCTCATACAATTTGAACACAAGTCTTAGAGATGAGTATATGATAGTAACATGCTTAAGTAGGGCATAACCTCCCTTTAACATAAGCACCCATGAAGTAATATGTAAAACGAACTTCATTGCCCCTTAATACAAATACTCATGGAATAATCATGTAGAAGGACAATGAGGCCTCCACATAACCATAAAATGTGAATTTGAACATAAGCGCATAAGACTAGAGCGCGAGTTCGCGAGCTCAACGTAACATAAATCTTGCGCTTGAACACATGAGGATTGAACACTTCAATTCAGTGTAGTCTCTTTGGCATGAGCATATGTATGCTTCCATCATGAGCACTTTTAAACTTTCTATATGAGTACGCATAAGTTGAGTATGTAACTTGAGTACAACACTTTTGGTATTTAAGCTGAACATGAGTCTCATCATATGCGTCGAACATAAGCCTTAATACATAAGCCTTGATCATGAGTGAATGTAAGGGTTGCATTTGAACCGTGAACATGATAGTGAATATGAGTCTTGAACATTAGGCTTGAACATAAGTGAGTGTGAGCCATAGTCACAGTCTTGAACTTAAAGTGAATCTTTAATATAGCACAATCTATGAATGTAACATGAGCTTTGAATATGGAATGAATCTTAAACATGTCACATGTGTTGAACATAATATCACATGAGGCCTATACGTGACGCGAGGCTTGAGCATAACATGAGCTTTGAGCATGGCGCGAGGTTTAAGCATCACATGAGTCTTGAAAACCACATAACTCTTGAACACAACGTTAGACACGATGTGAGCACTAAACGTGATGTGAGGTCCTACTATACGAGTTGAACATAAGGCATTGAACATTAGTCTTCTAACATAAACACCTGCTAGAAAACATCATTTAAACATCATCATAAACATGTGAGTTAGGCATTGTATTACTAATCTCATGTGTAAATTGCGTATTGTCATCATGTATTGCAAGAATCCATGTGTGTATGTATCATCTTTAGTTTTCGTAATTAGATGTCATACTTTTTGAATACACCTTACTTCTACTAACTCCTTTGCTCCCCTTCATTTACAAGTGCTCACTTTCTTTCATATAGACGTCATTGCTGCTTTTAGGGATCATCGACATTGGCAAAGAATCTGGCAAGAGCCATTCTCGTAGCAACAATACTAATAAAAACAATGAAATTTTGGCATATTTTGAGGATCACATCTTGGCAGCCCCCTTACCTTGAGACAAGTGAATAAACCTAATTATTGAAGGTGACTTCTTTTGGTGAGATATAAAGAGATGGGAAACACATCCACATCCACCTAAGGATGGCAAGCTACATTTCATAAGAAAAGAACCTCCAGTACATAAGACTGTTGAGATAGAAACAAATTCTGTGCTGCGTCTTAGGAATGAGAGGAAAGAAATCCCTCTTTCAAATGGTAGTTTTAATGGCCTTAAGCACATAGTGAATGGTTGGTTGTCTTGGGTGATGTAAATTTTCAAGAATCCCACATACACATCCATTTTGGAAGAGGCAGGGGCGTATTACCCCATATGGGTGTCTTCTCGTTTAACTTTGCACCGCATACAAGAAATAGAAACTTAGCGAGCTATCATGTCCCGTTTGAGTACTCACTTACATACCTTTGTGACAGTGTGGGGTGAGATCACTCCAACACTAAAGGATGTTACAGTCCTTCTGAGCCTTCCTAATATTGGATCGACTGACATCACCATAACTTCAATCTTAAAAGGTGATCAGGCATTGATTGAACTATTAGAAGTGGACAAGAGAGAAGCTCTAGATACTCGCAGGTGTGGTACACTTAGTGCCTAGATCAAGCATTTCTTTAGGCCAAACAAGGGTGATAAGATGGGGCCTCGATATCAGTGCAAGTAAGTTCCTACATTTTGATGTAGCATAGTCATTGTTTACCCTTTTTCTTATTGATGTTTACTTTATAACCCTAACCTAATTTGTCTTTCCTTACATTATAAGTACGAGTTGGAAGCTTTTATTGCTTGTTGGTTGTCATCGTTTATGTTCCTAGGGGGCCCCGAAAAAGGCGTTAGTCTTTGACTCTTCCACTTGGCTATTCGTATCGTACGAGGGGAACGTTTCGCTTTGAGGCCTTTCTACTTGGGTTCCTTATATAAACGTTTGGACCTCTTTCATGAAGCTTTAATACACTTGCAAGGGAGATACATTGTGGTGTCGTACGTAGACTTAGTGTTTCTTCATATGTTCTTCTACGAGCGTTATAGGAGATATTCTAGTCTCCTGCTTACACATTCTGATACCGTCAGGCCCACGGCTTGGGGATGGGTCAATAGAAAACTCCCAAATACTTTAAAGAATGTCATTGATACCTATCACGAGTTCAGCTTTCATCCATATACAAAGGAATTGCCTGAATATGAATGATACTTAGAAATATACCCTTTCGGTTCAAAGGACTTGGTAAACTTGATAGAGCTTCATGATTAGCTTTCTGATATTGAGATAAAGTTTATCTTATGGAGTACACTTGGGGGTCTTCTATCACTTCATAATTGGGCCGATGCTTCTAATTGCTTCCTTGAGTGTAGTGTCATAAAATATTTACCTAATCGAGTTGCTTAACAACTAAGGTTTTATCAAGGAGTATCTCATGATTTGGTCATTAACTAAAGTTTTGATGAGTGTTGCAAGATGTTCAGACTTGAGAGCCGGAAGAACATTTATGGGAGGATTAAGCAATTATTCTTTCCTTTTATGAGTCGTTCTAAGGTTGCTTCAAGTGGCTAGCTTACATATTAGAAGAATTGCTTAGATGGGTTTAAGAAATATGTCTTAGAGACAGCTGAAGGGGATTTGCCTGAAATAGTCATCCAGAGATATGAATTTCACTTTCGACTCAAAGAAGACCCAAAATCATCTAATAATGCAAAGTCGTCTAATGATGCTCTAGGTAAATCACAAAGCAAACGCTCACCCTCTCCACTATTGGTCATTAGACAACCTAAGCGTAGCCACATTCATAAGGTAGCATTATCATTACACTTTCCTTCCTCCTCTTTTATACACTAATATTTTCTTCAAACTTACTCTCCTTAGTTTTCTCAATTTTGTGTATGTTACAGGAGCAAATGGGAAAAGAGAAGGATGACACTTCTACTAAACAGAAAGTGATGAAGCATCATCTTGATGGAGCGAGTGGTAGTGTCCCTTAAGGAACTTCTTCAAGTTAAAGTATCTCTCCTATCACTCATCCTTTTCCAAGTTGCTATGATATAGGAAAGGTACTTTAAGCTAAAGATCTACCTACCATTATCAAGATTATGGACGAAGGAGAAGATGACGTTGAGTTGGTTGATTATGGAGATTCTCTTAAACATACAGATGATGATAGAGAAAATTCCGTGACAAACATTGATGATGACCAAGAAGGATAATTCAATGATAGAACAGACTTCACAAAACAGGTTGATGAAGATACCTATGGTAATATTAGAATCCCCGATGTGTTCAATATCATTAACAATTGTGAAGATAGCAAATTTTTACTCTTAGAGGAAAGTGTGATCCAAGCGTTTACTAATGCTTTAATGGGTGCAGGGTTTTGTAATGAAGAGATATATGCTGCTCCCAATGCTTCCATGGATGCTACTATAGTTAGCAACGTTCCTACCCTTTGTGGTGATGCGACTTCGCCTATTCCAAGGGATCCTACATCATCACTTCTCCTAGAGATTAGAACAATACAACATGGAGGTAAAGGATCAGCAATCAAGATGGTAGTGAGCTCAAAAGATATTTCCTCCTTTCGTAGCTTTACGATACCTTCTAACCTCCTAGCACCACTGGAGCGCTTACATAGGATGGAGGGGGATTTTTGGATAGGATCGGTCTATTTGGGTTCCAATGTGACTACTCATATCTTGGGCCTACTTGGGCAAGCTGTATGGCTATTTGATGAGGCTTGGTGCTTGCTATCCATAGAAAATCTCAAACTTTTGATTAGTAGTGTCACTGCAACACGTGCCTTTAGGTTTATGCTCAACAAGTTGGAGATCATTGCAGTTGAAGCTCAAAAGGTGTTAAGCAGTCAAGACATTGAAGAAAGATGTAAGCTACTCAAAGCCGAACTTGCAAAGGTAAAACTTGAGAGAGAGGAGCATCTGGCAGGCACAGATCTTGATTCTATTATAGCATCTAGTGTCGAGTATTAATAGTATTACTTTTGCTCTCTTTGCACACCCCCCCTTTTTTTTAATGGAGTGTAAGGACTTGTTAAGCTCAGTATGTGTAGTTTCGCTTCTTGCATATTTGAGATCCATGCCTTTTGCATGGAACATCGTAAATTGATGTGAGTTATTTGTTGATTTAGTAAGCTCTTGAAAGTTCACATCATTATGCACTTAGAAAACATTACATTTCCTTAGCATCACTTTACATGATAGTTTACTTCATGGCTTGATAAATTTTCAAGAAAACTTTACGTAGTGGAAGTGTATTCCGTTTGCAAGCAAGGATTCAAATATATGATCCAATATTATGGAGACATTGATTGAAACGAGGAATATTAGTTCCATTAAATAGTTACATCGTGAGTTAAGAGGGTATTACCCATTACTTAACTATTTTTATATGCTCCATGAATGTATACTCAAATAGTACAAGTCATTGTCTTATTCGATAGAACATCATATAGTACGTCTAGGAGTCAAAGCTTCAACCAGTTGATAACTCATATGATAAGTGTATATTGTGCACTCGGGAGACAAGTCTCTTACCAAGTAGTAGCATTACAAACACCAATACTTTGTTATTATTTTTTTTTTAACCTATGGTGTGCAAAGGCGATAATAGTAAAAATAGATATGCAAAACAAGCTCATACTCGAGCTGTAAGTTTCATTCATTTAACTTTACTATAGTTTCCTTTTTACAGATGAAACTTTTTGATATATTGAAAATTGATAAGAGCAGTAATAGCATCCGTGCTGGGATTCTTAAGTTTGCAATATCTGCTTTTATACACTTCCTTAACTACAAAAGGTCCTTCCCATTTTTGTGTAAACTTGGGCGCTAGGGTACCTTGGCGCACATACTTAATTGCACGAAGTATGATGTAGCCTTGTTAGAATGATCTCTTTCTCACCAAATGGTTGTATGCCACTCCAAGCCTATGCTAATAATTAATGAGATTATGTTTGGCGATATCACGCCTTTCGTCTAATGCTTCCAAATCCATCACTCGCAATGTGTCAAGTTCGAGTTCAACATTGATTGCTAACCTAACAGATGGGATCAAGACTTCTATAGGAACTACTGCCTTAGTCCCATATACTAAAGAAAAAGGAGTTGCCTGCGTCGGCCTTCATTTAGATATCCTATATGCCCAAAGCGCTAATGGTAGCTTGTCATGCCATGCCATGCCTTATGATTATCATGAACCATGCGACTAAGTATCTTTAACAAGCTCTTGTTAGTAGCCTCAGCTTGTCTATTTCCTTTCGGGTAATACGGCATAGACTTTACATGATCAATATTATAGGAAACCAGTAGTTAGCAAACATGCAAATTGATAAAAGGAATGCCATTGTCAAATAAAATATGCTTCAGGATTCTGAACCTACATATGATATTCTCCTTCATGAAACCTGCAACAGCTAGTCCTGTAGCCTTCCTTAAAGGAGTTGCCTCAACCTACTTCGTAAAGCATTCTATTCTTGCCAAAATCCAAATGCATCCTCTCAGTGGTGGATGTATAGGTCCAATAAGGTTAAAAGCCCACATGTAAAAAGGCTAAGGAGTTGTAATGCTATGGAGTGTGACCGTAGGAGCATGAATGGCATCGCCATGCTGTTGATAGACAGCACACTTCTTAGTGAAGTTGAAAGTGTCCACTTCCATTGTTGGCCAATAGTATCCTCTATCGAGTAGATAATAATATAGTATCCTTCCTCCTTAATGCTCCCCGTACTCTTCAGCATGTACCTCAATCAAAACTGTTTCCATTTCAGGAGGAATGATACACTTTAGGGGTTTTCCCATAAACGATACTCTGTAGGGCTCACTTCATGCATAAGATACTTCCTAGCCTTTTGCTTTACAAGCTTGGCGTCCGCACCATTCGTCGGTAACACATTGTTCCTCAAGTAATCAATGTATGGGTGCCTCCAGTCTCCAGTACTAGATACAAAATTACACTCACTTTGGTCAGGAAGCTCAGAACATTTAGGGCAATGTACTTGCACTTGAAGTGCGTCTTTAGCCATTGATGGCCAATAATACCCTGCATACTGAATAAAACGATATAGTGGTGGCCCTTACTCCTCACACCAGATCTGGTGATACTTATCTAACTTGAGACGAGCTTCCTTAGAACTAATACATCAAGAAAGAACACCTTTTGGACCTTTATAATATAACATTCCATTGATTTTAACAAAATTCTTCAAAGCCAAAACAGAAGCCGCATTAGGGTGCACTAACTGTTCCATAAATAGGCCGCACCAATCGTCTTACATGTCTTCATCCTCATTAACGAAATTTAAAGCTGTACATGTGATAGATTTCTTGACTACTTAGATATTCACATTACCACTAGCATCTTGAATCGGCATTTTAGATGCTAGTGTGGCCAATGCATTAGCATACCTATTCGCCGATGGATTTGTATGCTTGTACCATACAGAATTAAATTTTTTGACCATAACCTGTACTGCAGCCCTATAAGGATCAAGTGTAGGTTCCTTTAATACAAACTCACCCGTAGCCTGTCTAATGATTAAATTTGAATCACCTCGAATACACAAATTATGCGCTCCAACTCTCGTGCAGACAACAAACCAAGTAATAATGTCTCATACTTGGCTACATTATTGGTGCAATGAAAATCAAGTTTAAATGCTAAGGGTATCTCTTGACCCTCAGGTGATGTCAATACGATTCTTGCTCCCCAGCCTTGATTTCCCGCAGTACCATCAAATTGAAGTGTCCATTCACCATCCGCCTCGACCATTAGAGTATCTTCATGAAATTTAGCTAGTATTATGCCTATAGTCAAGCCTTCTTAGGCATTTGGGAAGTGTGCTAATAGATTGGCTAAGGCTTGTGACTTGATGGTCTTAGGGGATTTTACTGAGATGTCAAATTCTCCAAGAAGAAGTAACCACTTAGCAACTCATCCTGATAAAGCTGGTCGTGACAATAAATACTTGATCGTATTTGAATAAGTTACATATTGATCTTATATGCAAGGAAGTAATGCTGTAACTTCTACATGGCAAATACCAACATAAGACAATGTTTCTCACAAGCTGGGTACTTGACTTCGCTGCCTTGAAGGGTTCAGCTCAAATAGTATACAAGTTACTCTCGACCATCAACTTCTTGCGCAAGTAAGGCTCCAATGGACTTATTGGTAGACATAAGAAATAAAATCAATGAAAATTCTTTGACAGACATGGTCATGGTTTGAGGAGAAGTCAAGATCATCTTAATCTTTTGAATTGCCTCCTCATGAACTTGTTCCCATTCAAATAAAATTTCTTTCCTCAAAAGTTGGTGCAATGGGTATGAAATCTCAACAAGTGTTGGTATAAACCTTTTGATATAAGATACTTTTCCCATGAAAGTTTTTGGTTCCTTTAAAGTAGTAGGAGATGGCATTGCTGTTATAGCTTGCACTTTCGTAGGATCAACATCAATTCCTTTCTAATGGACGATAAACCCCAAAAACTTCCTTGAGGACACTCCAAAAACACATTTAAGAGTATTCATGCAAAGCTTGTATAATCGATATCGTTTAAAAACCTTTTGTAAATGAACTACGTGATTATGTGCCCTTTTAGACTTGATGACTATATCATCGACATAATCCTTCATAAAGTCATGCATCATGTCATGGAATATAGCAATCATTACCCTTTGATAAGTGGTGCTTGCATTCATAAGTCCAAATGGCATTACAGTATAATAAAAATTTCCAACTAGTTTTCGAAAGGCAGTACACTCCGCATCCCCAATTGCCATCTTAATTTGATTATAACCACTGAATCCATCCACAAATGAGAATAAATCATGTCCTGCAGTCGCGTCTATCAGAGTATCAATGTTTGGTTAAGGAAATTCATCTTTAGGACAAGCTTTGTTTAGATCCCAGAAGTCTACACATACTCTTATCTGTCCATTCTTCTTTCTTACAAGAACAATATTGGCAAGCTAAGTAGGATATTAGATGGGCCTTATGAATCCAGCTCGCAATGACTTCTCGACTTCTTACTTAATTTGGACTTCAATCTCAGGGTAGAAAACCCTTTGTTCATGCTTTACAAGCGAAAGGACAACGCTTAATCTGTGGACTATGAGACTAGGGTTCAATCTTGGCATCTCTTTGTAGTTCTATGCAAATACGTCTCTATATTCTCTTAGTAACTTGACAATAAGAACTTTTATTTCTTGTGGGAGGCTCTTGCTTATGAAGATTGGCCGTTGCAACTCTCTTGGTCGTGCTAGATCCAATTCTTCTATTTCCTTAGCCTGTAGCTTCATTTGGTCTTGTAGTTGTTGTGAGGTAGGTTAGACATCTTGCATTGGTATGGGATCTGAAGAGGAAAAATATACCACTTCAGACCCCTGAAACCATCATAAGCGGTATACCCTTCTTCCATCTTCTCAAACAAAGTTTTCAATTCCTTTAGGCTGCTTGTTCTTCTTCTTTCCCTTACGACACACGCGCATCTTTCTTTTCTTCTACTAACCATCTTGAATTTCTTCCGATGTAGGTAATGGGATACTAATTGGCTTAGCTATCGCGGTCTTGCCTTTTTCAGCAAATTCATTAAAGTAGGCTGACTTAGTAAAATATGATTTGTATTGCTCAAAAGGATTCTTGGTAGCTGGAATAAATACATCCTTCCCTTTCCAATAGCCCTTAATACATTGATGCAATGTGGATGGGACCAAGTTATGATCATGCAACCATTTCCTACCAATGAGAATATGGTATTAGACCAGCGCATCAATCATATGAAAGGTAGCAGTACCATGGATAGGGCCAATCTTGAGATCAACATTATCATACCTAATAGAATTTGTAGGGGCATGGCTAAATCCATTTATTGATATAAGCTATTTAACCAGTCATTAGACAGTAGCCTTAAAAGTACTCATTGGCATGATATTTAACAAAGAACCATTATCAATGAATGTTCTCTTGACCAGAGACTCGTTAAGCACACCTTCCACATATAAGGGATTCTTTACACACATGTTTGATCATGCAACCATTTCCTACCAATGAGAATATGTTAAGAACCATTAACATGTGATTGGAATTCTTTACACACATGTTTGCATCAGTAAATAGAATCGCATTTTCATGTACTGTGGCATCCTCTTCATATGCTGTGTTGCACTACTCTCTACGTATTAACTTTCAGAGATCTGTATGAGTGCAGTTGCTACCGCAAGCTAAGCTTTCTCATTGAATCCCAAGAGATTAAAGAAATTCCTAAAGTTAGCTACCTTCAACAATGCCGTAACAATAGGTGGGTGTTCATCATCCTGAGCTTCAATTGACTCTCCTTTATCTTCATCATTTCTATTAGTTTAGGCATCAATTATTTCAGTGGTGATGGGATCATGGTTAATGGCGTTGACAGCACCCTTCTGATTGTTGTAGGCAGGAAGTGGATCGTTTCTAACATGATTGTTATCGACGATCAACTCATTATGTACAACTTGATCATTGAATATTTTCTTTAAAGTGAAACAATCTTTAGTTGGATGACTGATAATCTAATGAAATCTACAATACTTGGGATCACTCTTTTCTTCATTTGTAGGGAGGCGCTCAACCTTCAAAAGCTTGATATTTCCATCATAGAGCTACTAGTCGAGTATTTGATGCACTTTAGTCATAAGACAAGGATATGTCAAAGATGGCCTAGAGTTAGTAAGCTTATCATCTCTTTGTTTCTTTGCTTCCCTTCATGATTCGCCCTAAGCTGCACTTACAGACGAAGTGTGCTTATTGAATCTCCCAACTTCACTTCTTTATCGTGCCATTAAGTTGTTGGTCCTTCGCGCATTCTCAACTAGCGTAGCAAAGGAAACCAATGAAAGGTTTTTAAGGTAGACTACGTACTCAGGAAACATTTCTTAGATACAAATATGGACCAACTCTCTCTCATCACAAATGTCTTGTATATCTAGTGAGCTCTCCCTAAAGCGCTCAATATAATCCATCAGATCTTCTTTGGACTTTTGTCGGATCCTTCCCATGTCAGTAAGGATGACTCTCTCTTCTGTGGAGAAGAACTTCTCCAAAAATATCTTACATGTACTACCCCACGAATCTACTGATCCTGGAAAGAGATTAACATACTAGGTGTATGCCTTCTCAATGAGTGACTTGGAGAATTCTTTTAGTTTCAAATCGTCATCTAAGCCATATACTTCTAACGTCTCGATGAATTTCAGCAAATGTTCTTTAGCACTTCCCTTTTTTTCATTAAATAGCATGAACTTTAGACTGACATAATACTTAGGATATGACTTCACAGCAATACATTGGTGATATGGAAGCTTTAATTCTGGTATCCCAACCGTAGATTTCGCTTGTATCTCCTTTAAATATATATCCAAATCTTCTTTGGTTACAAATAAACCTCTCTGAGTAGATGCTTCAACCCTTAGTGACATCGTAGGAGTAGGATGCATGGGTACTAGATTCACAAGTGTAGATCTTATAAACGTAGGATTCATTGGTGTTGGTTGAACAGAGTCAATAATTGTGACACATGGCATAACACGTGAGGATGACCAGCCTCTAATTTGAACTCCTTGATTCCTTACTTCAGGTAATGAATCTTGCGTAGCTGTAGGTTCTACAGTAGGAAGTTGTTCTCCAACGTTAGGAGCAACATGCTTATTGACAACTGGAGGGTTGGGTAGGGTATATTGTTGCACCACATTAGAAGGATTCGAAGAAGTTGCTCCTTGTTGCATAGTAGCAAAGGCAGCCAAAGCAGGCGCACATTGAGAAAACATCGCCATAAGTTCACTTAAGTTCCGATTAGTCTCCTACAGCTCATGCGTTAATAGCGCATTATCAAGGATATCTTCCTGTATGCTGTTACCTTGATTAGTGTCTCTAGTTAGAGGTGGATTTTGATCATTAGTCATAGTATTAACATTTTGCTCTTGATTAGTTCCTTCAGTAAGGTCAGGTTGTCTTTGCCTTGGAGGTACCATGATGTGAGTATCAAGTCTTCCCTCCCCAATGGAGTCGCCAAAAAAATGTGTAGGTGTTGGGTATAGATGTAAGTGCCATGTATGTGTCGTACGTGAAGTCGCACTATACGTGACCAAGAAAATGACTTGAGTGACTCGTATGGGCTGATCAGGAGAGATGCGTAGGGAGGAGGAGGAGGAGGAGGAGTAGGCGATCTTAGTCAAGCTCTAACACGTATGGTGATAGGTAAAGGAGTACGATGCCATCAAACTCCAAGATTAATGAAAAACAAGGTGGTGTTCTTGACGTATTTGAGTGTTTAACCTTTGAGGCAAAGTTTCGGCAGAGTAACGGTGTTAATATAGGGTTTTCTCCTCTTCAAATGAGGATGTAAGTAGGGTATTTATAGGAAAGGGTAATTGATCACATCTGTCGGATCATGATGGTCATCAATAGCTGAGATTGAAGCCCCTTATGAATGGATCTTAAGTGAGTTATTTTCATGGGTTTAAGCCCAAGTAAAGGCTTTATTCATTATTCTAGTGTGAGCCAAACCAAGAAAGGTTGAATCGGATGGATCAATCCAACGGGCCTTTTTCCAAGCCTACCATATCAAGTCTCTCTTAATCATCCTGATAATTTATGGGCTTGGCTCCTCAGGCCTAGTCACCTTAGCTCGAGGAGTCAAATCTATTTGATTAATGGGCTTGAAACTTAATATTAAATTTGGCCCTCTACAGATAGTAACTACTGCTGCTGATAGAAATTCATTGGTTCGAGCAAATGAAATATGTTGATTCATCAAAAAATCTTCTATCCAAGTTGCCACAACATCTATCTAAGTATTATTGATATGAATATGGAAAATCACATGCCAAATAGCCTTAACCCATTGACAAGGAAATATAAGATGCTATGAATTCTTTACTCCTTCACAAAATTTGCATAAAGGCTTCGTAATGATATGCTTGTGAAACAAATTTAGGTTAGTAGCTAAAGCATTTGTACATAATCTCCATAGCAAATATTTCTGCTTACATTGATAACTAAGACCTTAAATAACTTTCCAAATTCTCGGATTAACTGCGTCGGAGGAGGATGCTGGCCTTAAACCACTACACAAATTCCTAAACACAATACTATAGTAAGAGCTCTTTACGGAATACATGCCATTTCTTTGAGATGGCCAAATTAATTTGTCATGTTCAATTGAAGTTATGATAGGAATACAGTGAATGGCCCTTTGTTCCACATCAAAAAGTAAATGATTGACAGCACTTAGATTCCAACATCCATTATGCTTATCAATCACATTTGCTGCTCTCATCTCCTACAAGGAAGAGTCTACATCTTTGTTTGGTAAAGTATAATGAGGTAAAGATGGAATCCAAGGATCCTTCCAAAAGAGCACAAATTCACCATTCCTTATACTCTATAATAAATTCTTAGCTATAGCATCCTTATCAAATAAGTATCCTTTGCTAACCCCAAGATGCCTTACCTCCTTTCTTAGCCCATAAAAATTACTCATTCAAAACATTGATACTTTTAATGAGCCTTACCTACAAAGCATTCGGATTTTGGATAATTTACCATGCCAACTTACCAAGTAAAGCTAAATTAAAGGACTCTAGATCTTTAAAACCAAGACCACCAAACTTCTTAACTTTTGAGAGTTCTTTCCAACTTCTCTTATGAATCTTATTGCTACCCTCACTTTCTTCTCACCAGAAATTGGAAATCACGTTATTCACTTCCCTTCACCATCTTCTAGGGAAACAAAATAAACTCATAGAGTAAGTAGGAATCGTATAGGCCACCGATTTAATCAAAACCTCTTGTCCACCAGTAGAAAGGATATTTCTCTTGCAACCAACTCACTTATGAGCAAATTTCTCCCTTACAAAAGCTAAAGTTTGGCTCTTTGATTTGCCCCAACTCATTAGAACACCCAAATATCTACTAGGGTAATATTGACTATTAATCTCCAGCACCTTACTACAAGAGACCCTCACTTCTTCAAGAGCTAATTTGCTAAAAATATTAGAACTCTTTTGAAAATTAACTTTCTGACCTGACAAAGAAAATTTTGAATCTAGAATACTCTTTAAGTTTTGTATATTATTCCTATATGCCTCTAAGAAGAACAAGGAATCATTCGCAAAAAATAAATGTGTGAGCAAAGGACTTGAATTTTTAATTCTATTTCCTCTCAAAACACCACTCACGCTTGCTTTTTGCACCATCAAGGAAAGACAATCAGCAACTAAGAGGAACAAGTAAGGTGATAGCGGATCACCCTATCTTAGGCCTCTTGTAGGTTAAAAATGGCCAACTCTTCTTCCATTTACCATAAAATTAAAAAACATAGACTTTACACAATTCAAAATCCAGTTAACCTAAATCTTAGCAAAACTCGTTTTCAACATTAAGGTCTTTAGAAAGAACTACTTAACCCTATCATATGCTTTAGCCATGTCTATCTTAATGACACAAAAATGTTTCTTCCTCTTTTTATTAAGTTTCAAATAATGAAAAACCTCATGAGTTATTATCACATTGTTTGGAATTCAAGGACTTGGAATAACGGCACTTTGATAAGGAGATATAATACTATCTAAAAATGGCTGTAACGTATTTTAAAGGACTTTAGAAATGATTTTCTAGGAGAAGTTACATAAACTTATCGAATGGAATTGTGTGATATCTTCTAGTAATGGGAATTTTGGAATTAAAAGTATGTTAGTATCATTAAAATGAGGTGGAAACATATTTGATTATAGAAAATTTTTTATGACTTCAAAAAGGTAGGACCTAATGAAGTGCTACTATTACTAAAAGAAAATCGTACTAAAGCTATCTAATCCTGAGATTTGAGACCACCCAATTGGAATATAGCTTCTTTCATCTCATCTTCTTCCACTGGTCATGTCAACTAAGCATTATCATCATCTATGATAACTTTGTCAATATGATCCATACCATCAAATGGCAATGATGTTTGTTCAAACGTATATAGTTTTGTAAAAAACTAAAGGAAAGCATCTATCACTCCTTGCTCATCTTCTTGCCAACATCCATGCCCATCCTTTATGTAGAAAACCTTATTTTTCGCCTGTCTATTAAGAGTAGACTAGTGAAAAAACTTAGTATTTCTGTCTCCAAACTTAAGCCATTGAACTCTTGATCTTTGGTGCCAGTATAACTCTTCCTGTTGCTGAGCAAATTGTAGTTATTGATATAGCTTTGTCTTTTCATCAAGCAATGTGTCATCTACTTCTTCTCCTTCCAAAGATGCCAATTATTCATGTAAGTCCTCAATAACTTTGAGATTATTTCTTATTGAGTCCTTGCTTCATCTAATAAGAGCCCCATGGCAAGATTGTAATCTTCATATTAAACCTAACAAATCAGGGAGTTTTATCCTGTCATTCTAAGCCTTCCTTATCACCTCATAACAACCCTCCATATTTAAACATCCTTGTTTAAAATGAAAGACTTTGGGACCCTTAATCTCTTCTACCCTTAACTAAACAAGCAAAGGTAAATGGTCAAAATAATGTGTTAGTAAATGGGTTATTCTCATCTGGTTAAAATGCTCCAACTATTGCTAATTGATGAGCCCTCTAGGCTCTGTTCAAATGTCCTTTCACCAAAACTCCATTATATCTACGGTTTGACCATGTAAACTTTGGTCCTTAAATCCTACATCTAGTGACTGATAGTTTGAAATCATTTCTAGCAAACTCGTAATTTGTCTTTGAGGCTTCTCCCTTCCTCCACTCTTCTCTTCATTAGACATGATCTTGTTTAGATCTCCAATCACCATCCAAGACACATTGATCACTTGTGACATTCTTCTATATCTATTCCACAAATTTAATCTTTCATAAAACTCTAGGTGTGCATAACAAAAGGTTACTCAAATTAACTCGTCACTGTCACAATCAATAACATTTCTATCTATTGTTATAGCTTCTATAGTAATTTCATCACATCACTATAATACCAAACCACTTGATAAACCTACTAGATCAACATAACATTTATTTGCAAATTGATATCTTTCGTACAATTGATCAACTTGCAACTCTTTATTAGTAGTTTTCCTTTACTTATCCATTGTGGCATTATCTTTTTTTTTTTTTTTTTTTTTTAAGGAAAAGAAGTATCCAAAATCTATTTGACTTAAGGAGCCACTAAAATTTTGACGAAAATTGGAATTAACGGGTTGAATTCAGCAAATTAAACCTTCTAGGGTTAATTATGCATCTTACAACTTCTAGAGATTTATTTACGCAATTAGTAAAACACATAATAGAGTTTTAGGGGAGTGATTTAGTGACTTTATATTAAGAATAGTTATAATTTTACGCCATAAACAATGGATTTATGTAAGAATTATCATCTCAAGAAACTTTATAACGTATGTTAAATATCATGTACATTAAATATCATGTACTCTATAAATAATTAAATTTAAATTAGTATGTTCTCTCACGGAATAAACCGGTTATATAATTATTTATTGTATTAAATACTAATAATGTAGTGATATATATAAAAAGTAGCAAAATTTGTAATTGGAACACAATCTTGGACCTTAGGGAACATATAAGATAAACAATATGAATATTATGTTAGGTATATTAGGAATTTTTAAAATTTGAGCTAGTTTTGATATCTTTATTGTTTGGGTGAATTTAGAAAGTTAATTTACTATGCATCCATCTACTTTAGTATAAAAGAGAACACATAAATTCATATTTATGCTTACTCAATGCCATATCAAAAGTCCTCTACAACATCTTGCAGATGACTAACAATCTTGATTGTATTGTATCTCTTATATGTATGAATTGATTCACTAGTGGAAAGATAATCATCAGACATTAGCAAACATTGCATCCCTCATCTTGATCTTTCATAACAATAAACTTTTTATTTTATACTATTTTTTGTGGTTGATTTTCTTGTTTATGTTCTACTATGATGCATCATTGATAGATTCTTTTTGTTGGTTGTCACATTAGATTGGGTTATATCCATTCTATAGTGTCTTCTTTTTCTTCCTATTCATCATTTTTGGCCTGGTAAACTTGCTCTGTACGATTGATGGAATGAAAACCAAAAAATTGATTCCTTATTAGATACGCGTGAATACAAGTCCTTGTGCCATGTGATCATTTAGTTCATCTATGTGGGTGTTAATGTGCTTGAAATGAGCATCTATTACTTAGAACTTGAGTTCGTGTGCATTAACTTGCTCTTGCAACGTCGCAACTTCCATTGTGTTATTGTCCACGATTAATCTTGAATCTTGATTTGCTATACTCTCAATAAAAGCACCAAAACTTATACGGTTGGGTATTATTATACGGAAATTAGAATTTGGTAAAAGAAATGTTAATTGTTCATCCGAGATAAGGGTTTCTCCTAAATAAATGGGAGAAATAGACGAGATATGGATATGGATAAGAGATCATTTCCTTGAATTTTAGTATTTATTGAATTGATACTCTTTGATTTGCGAACTGTCATTTTCTTTCTTTCTTTTTTTTTTCCTCCTTGAGTTTGAATGATAGACTTTGTATATAATTGAGGACTAAATATGTGTACTGGAGATAGACCGTTGCGTGGTTTGTCGACTCCTTTTATTTTTATGTGTTAGACCATCTCACTTTTGGAAATATCATTTCTCCATATAAATCTTAGCAAAGCCCTACCTAAACTAATCTCAGGTAAACCCATGATATGGCAGGTCTTATCTTCAATTTCAATGTCATCTGATTAAATGAGGAAGTTAACAAGAAGAAACCAATGGATATAAGTCCAATGAACTTAATAGCAAAAGAAATAAGTACAATCTATACATGAGCACAAAGAGGATCTAATCGTGCTCGGGACATATTCCAATCCATCGGGTCTAATACCCAGCTCAGACCCCTTAGGCCATAGTTGTAGATCTAGTCCTGGCCTTGCAAGGGCTAGGCAGCTCCCGGAGCCTCCTCTCTAAGCTCTAGTACTCAATAAGTCCAATATTTCAAGAAATAATAAAATACAATGTAAAAAGATAGAATTGAGTAGGTTTCAAACCTTGCCAATCCCTCAGTCAAGTCTTAGTGGGTTCAAGATCCATCCTGAGCAGTGTTGTTAAACTTGATTAATCCCTACCAGTCTGATTCAACTATAAAACCGGTCTGATTCAATGCTTATCTAACACTGAGTGAACCTTAATTAAACTCGATTCCACTCCTTTAATTCTTAATCATCTTATATATTTGGATCAACCACTCAAATTGGATTTGACAACATTAATCCTAAATCCATCCACTTGATGGAATGTGTCTAAAACCTCGTATTAGCCCTTAGACCCAACGAGTTTTGTAAGTATAGAAGTCTCATGCCAATGTCTAATACAATGAAAATATAACTATAAGTGAAAAATCATTGGGATGCTAGTGGAATAAAACAAAAACAACCTGATGGAAAAATAAAAATGTTAATCACTGTGTTCAAAATTGTTATCATACCCCTCAAAGAGATTTAATCATAATCCTGTTGACAAGTGTTTGTAGAATATTACAGAAAAGCTAATTGACTTCATTTTGATATTGTTTAAATTGAATTTGAGCTCAATTTGCTGATCTAATTTAGCAAATAAACTCAAGTTTCATGATATTTAACTCAAAAAATTTGAAAGCATAGTTGAGATCAAGAGGAGCTTAACTATAAGTTGAATTTAAGTTGACGTTTTAGCGTTGGTATTATTTTTATTATAAGAAATATATATAAATAAAACAAATTTAATTGAATCAAATTTAAACTTCTTGAGTAAAACTTTTAACCTAGCTCTAGCTCCAAACTCAAAACTCAAAACCCAAAACACAACTCCAGACATGAGCTTCAAATTTATAAATGGAACACTACTTCATACTATACTATTGTATCTTAACTCGACTCCTATTACACCATTGCACTGAAGCATTTTTAAGGGCATGTGAGAAAGAAAATTTTCACTGTTTCCTAACATTGGTTGTACATTTTATGAAATAACAATCATATATAAATATCAAATGTTTATTTATTTAGTATCTTAATCAGCATAGTATAGTGTGTCATCTACTCATATTTTTCCACATGATTACAATGCTGAACAACCTACTCTTCAAATGTAATAGTTTATACATTGCATAAACCACCAGACATGGCCTCCTTAATCGGCAGGAAAGTTTTTAACTTTCGTTTGACATGAGTATAAAATACATCTGCTTTTCTTTCACGATATCTACCAGTAAAAACTACCGGTCTCTCCCATGCACTGACATCTTTCTACCGTTTTAGATCTTTCCTTGCTTTCACAGCTTTTCCACAAAATTTTTCCCTGAGGAAGAAAATAACAAATAAATAAAATCCTTCAAATTACTATTATTATTTGCCGATTTTACTCCTCTAGCGTTACAATATTAATGAAAAACCAAGTTGAACGGATAGAAAAAGAGTAATATAAATGTGATAATTAACTGTTATTAAGTTTTATTTCCCAAAATAAGGGAAAACCTAGCCTTAAGAGTCTACAAATAGGAAATACAGTCGTCTTCTAGAACCCACTTCATTTTCATGAATGGAGGGAGGAAAAAGTGCTCCAAAGTCATGGGTTTATTGTAACTAGTATATAGTAACTCAAGTTTTAATTATTTCTTTTAGAAGATTGAGCACTTAAATGCAAACAAAATCAATATACTATTAATGGACACCGTATGTAGGTTACGGGCGCTGAAATAAATAGATCGTACGCCTCAAAAGAATATAATAGATGATGTTTTCTTGGTGTTTGAGTCTCTTGAAAGTGACAATTGGGAAAAAAAGAAAAAGAAAAAAAAGAAACTGCAAATACGTGAGTGCTTGGATGGATATTAGGAAGTTAAGTGTTAAGTGGGTGAATAGAAGTTAGATATATTCCAAAAGGGTATATTTAGAAAACACAAAATTAAAGAGATTAAAAACGTTAAAATGGTTTATCCCCAAAACGGAATAGGAATTCCAGTAACGTTTTCCTAAAACGTTAGACATTCGAGCCAAAAATCTATAATAATCTAAAATAAATTTAATTAATTTTTAAAATGTCTTTGAATAACTAAATGTGCTTTATGGTAATTGTAACTATAGGATTGATAAAAACTTAAAAAGGAATATATAACTAAGGATCCAAGCTACCTTGTTTGATTAGCTATTTATAGGATAGTAAATGAAATCGTCACCAAAATTATATTGGAACCTAAATTTATTCGCCTACTACTTTATGTTTCACGTCGAAGCATGCAACAATAATAATAATAATAATAAAAAAAAAATAGATGAGTCATGAACTGATTACTCAGGAGTATTAACGGGTTGAGTAGTTGGTCCATGTTGAAGTGGCTTATAGTAGTTTGGGTGTTGAGGTCACATGGGTGGATCAACAAGTACTTGATATAACAAATCGGCATCTAATCCGGATTTAAAAAAAAAAAAAAAAAAATTCGGAGAGAAGTTGCCGACGGAACGTAGTTATCGATAAGAAGCAGTGGGACAGTTGATTAAACTAGTGATAAGTAATAACTGGTAGAGAAAAGACTATTATGACTCTTAGACAATAGAGCTCTTGATTTGTTATATAAATATTGGAACTAATGGAAGGAGAGGGTTAGGACTGTAGAGGCTTGCGGATGCTTAATAGGCGGCAATAACAAACGGTGAAGTTGAAGTGGCTTATTTATAAAGTTCAGGAGAAGACATTAATTAATACCCAATGGGAAATTACAGTCGCATCATCGAACACATTGAAAATGTAAGTGATACCCAAACTTTTGAAAAATAACAGTACCTTTGGAACAACTGATTTGGCAAAATCCTAGCATTTATATTTTGATAAATTCAATGGACATTAAAATGAATATTATCACTTTTAACGAACTAGATCGAGTAACGAGGTTTTGATTTTGATGTATTTTCTAATATGACGTTTACAATATAAGTGAATTAAATCCATCGATTGATGTGATTCATAAATTCCAAAAATAAATAGTTTTAGTATCCTCAATATCTATAAGGAATATCTTATTTTAAATCTTTCTCTAAATACATTAATATTTTACATACTTATACAGACACATACATAAAACCTTTATATATGCATGTTTCACATTTATACATACAAACACATCTATATAGATATGTGTGTTTGTTTAATGGGATATAATTAGCGATACTCTCTTATCATACAATGAAGTCCAAAGATTTAATTAGCAAAACAAACCTCTAACCATACAATGAGAAAAAGAGATGAGTACTTTTTGTAGGAAAGAAAGTAGAATAATTATATACAAATGAGTAAAATTCGAATTAAGTACCTATTGTATTCAATCGATGTTGATTTACTTTATGTTGATAGAAGATTGTGAGCATAGGTTTGTTAGATCCATGGAACAACTTGTCCCAGCCCATCATTATCTTTTAAGGACCTGTAACTGAATACCACTTTCCAGCTCAGACTCGTCCAATAAGCTCTTGGAACGTCCACTCCCAAAGAGTGTCTGACCTCTTGGAATATGGGTACTCAACCCAAGAATTTGATCTGAAGACCATCGCTAGAAAAGAAAAGTTAACTGTTCAAACTATTCTCTTGAAATCTAAAATGCAGCCATATCCATAGATCTACTTCTTAATTTGATGGGATACACTTTTCTTCTCTAGAGGATTCGGCCTTATTCAAGTTTTCTAATTTATCTCTACGCTTTTAGTATAAATATTAATAATTCACTTACGGTAAGACATTTAGATATACTCATATTTTATTATAATTTTGACTGTAGTTAAAAAGGATTTACCTATAAACGATACCTCAATATTTTCATTAATATTTAAAATGACAAAATCAACAGAAAATATAAATTTATATATTTTAACAAACACATCTTCAACCATACTCTTAATATATGTTACCGATCGATTAGCATGTTACCGATCGATTAGCCAATGATACAAAAAAGGATTTACCTAAGATGCTTTCTTTTGCAAGCCCTAGTTCCATATGCTTGATGGCACAACTTGCTCCAATACTCTATTGGCAAAATGTATTAATGATACCTCAAATCATCTCTATTAATTCAATTTTACGTTAAACATTGCATCACTTAAATGTTAGCACATCGTTTCTAGTATAATGACATCATCACAGGAATACAAGTGTCTATATAAGTTCAAATATGAATTCCATGATTTAGTTTGTCAAGAGGTATTAAAAGTTGAAGAAACACATTGTTATATAAATATACACTTCATTCGAACCAAAAAAAAAAAAAAACGTAGGTATCTATCCTTATTCTAAATTTTGGGAGCGCATTTTATCTGGATAAAGTATCCCGTTCAGACGGTACGAATTTTATGGTTTTTTCTATTACCAGACACGAGAAACGGGCTTCGTTTAAATGAATTGTCTGGGTACATTTTATCCAACTGACTTCTTTCTACAAACTAATCACTTTTTTTTTTTTTTTTTGTGCATTGGCCAGTTCTTTCAATATTTAACACGGTTAATTCATTAATTAGCAATATATAAAAAAAAAAACTTATTTTTCTATATCTTATATATAATATATATATATATATATAAAATACGTACACCTATATTGTAAGAGATTGATTTGGACCTAAGAGAGACAATTAAATGGGGCTCGTTTCATTCGTCCCATGGTAGTGAATGGCGATGTTGATGGGTTGCTTACACGGTCGGGTGACAGCTTGACTTTGTCGTTAATCGTTGTCTATAAAACCCCAGCATTTGGTCCTTCCTTTTGCTGCATCTTCCCTTGACAAGAAAAGCAACTATCAGTCATACTTCTTCTTCTTCTTCTTCCATCAAATCCTCTCTGGCAACATGAAAAAACCCTCACTGTCTGTGTCTTCTTCCCTTCTCCTTTTGGTTCTTCTTTTAGTGATTTGTCAAGTTACAAGATGTAGAAGCAGTCCTAGAATGAAGCTGCACCGGAACCAGTTCCCTCAGTCATTTCTCTTTGGAACAGCAACCTCTTCTTACCAGGTCAGTTTTCTAGTTTTGTTTTCAATATGAACACCTCCTCCATAATCGATCGTTTCTTCGATAGTTTTGTTTAGTTTGTAACTTCTTATTATTAGTAATGAACATAAAAGTCTCATTTCCTTTCAAATTCCAACTTTCACCTACTTCTTTCATTAACCTAACTTAGAAAGTCGGGCGTCTTAATCAAACATGGTGGAATTGCGGGTACATCCTGTTTTTTATTCTTATTCTTTTCCTTTTTGTAACGGACAAAGTTATTCATTTATTTAAAGGGAGGCTGTCGATGCTCTTCCTATAAATTAAGCACATATGCACATTTCATGGAATACTTTTCATTTTTCAATTGGCAACTTGAGAGATGCGATTGCACCATTTTCGAATACTTGTTACTTTTTAGCCAGATTTTTCTTTTAGGATAACTTAAAATATAAATATCACGAGAATTACTTCCAACAAGCTTTATATATATATATATATATAATCTTAAGATTTGGTTTAAAAGAATCGTAAATAACAATAGTTTTTGAAGTTTTAACGATACATTTTCAAGGTTATAAAATGTTAAAAAGACATGTTTGGAGAATTTTTAAGGAGTTTAGAGAAAGTATATAACATGCGCTTGAATGCGGCTTTCAAATCCTTGACTTATCGGATATCTATACGAACAAAGTTAGATGCGCTGTAAATAGAAAAATACTAAATTTACATTTTGTTCCCTAGTGCATGTTAACAATTATATATTAATATCTTCCTCACGAGTTCTTTTTACCACTTCAATCATGTGGGTTATAGTTATGAATAATGATGTTGACATAAAACCCTCCTTTTTTTTTTTTTAAATGAAAATGAAAATGACCTTTGACCTGCCCACTTCCTTTAATGCTTGGACCTATGCAAGGATTAATTAGACAAAGTGCTATGAAAGTTCACTTAACAACAATAATTCGTTAAACTACAAAGTATGGTAAATTATACGTGGTCATTCCTAAAAAATTTTTAAAATTACATAAAAAAGCACTTATCCCCATAGACCCTATTTGTCTCGTTGAATTATTTGCAACTACAATGTGTAATATGTAGGTGTCGGGGAAGTAAACTGAAAAAAAAAAAAAAACGAATCACATTTTTAATATTGATTATAAATTATAAAAGAAACAAGTGAATAGAAAAATTAAAAAAAAGGTTATTCGACGGATAACAATTGCTTCGAATACCAATGGCTAATAATACGAGCTATATAATTATTAAGGGAAGAACTTCTGTTTCTGTCTCTGTGTGTCCTTTTTATTTATTTATTTATTTTTTTCCCTCTCATCTTTGAGAAGAGTTTTTATGATGGATACCTAAACTTGATGCAAATCAATGGCCAACAAGATATATATATACATATATGCTGCGCGGAAACAATACAATTTATCACATGTGAAGATAGATCAATCGTCAAATGATGGCCACTAGTTTTCCAGAAAGTGGAAATAGGTGTGGCTTACATTTAACTTAATTTCAATAGAAATTTTCTCTCTTCCACAAGTGGCGGAAAACTTTTATGGTTGTTTGGCTTCTTGTTCCGTTCCTCGTTTATGGTTCTTTCGGCCACCATTTACGCTTTGGCTCCTTCTTTTTTTTTTTTTTTTTTTTTTTATTCTTTTTAAGTCTTTGTGGTATCTTATTAGCATCTATTCAAATTTTATATTTAATAAAAATAAAATATAAAAAAAGATAAAAATATAATTTTATATATATCATTCTTCTAAAATTAAAAACCTAAAAAATCTCTATAAAATTGAGTTTATTTAACATTTATTTTATTCATATTTAAAAAATATCAATTAAAATAATAATTTCTACTGTATAAAATATATATAATTTTTAAATATTTTCTTTTAAAAATATGCAAATTTTCATTTCTTAACTTTAACAGTATAATTACTACTTTTATTATTATTATGAAATAAAAGCAGATAAAATAATTTTTCAAACACTATTTGTTTATTGGCCAAAAAAGAAAAATCTATCAGTTTTATAATCAGATGATAAAAATTGACGGTTTCATTAACGAAATTGTAAAATAATAACTTCTAATAATGGGGTTGTACATTTCTGATTATACGATATTCCAACATTTGAGTTTCAAGGTTATACCTTGATATAGGAACGTAATTGTTTCTTAAAACAGTACTAATGTATGATTATACACCATATGTGATCGATTTCAATTCATTTGCCTTCCACTCACCAAAATATAATTAGAGCAAATTGTAAATACAAGCGAAAAGTTATGGTCGGTAACTTTTACCTCTTCAAAATATTCATAACTATTATATTCTATTCTTAAGTCATGTTTAATGCCAAGATAAGGAATTCCTTTTTTTTTTTTTTTTTTT